>JAJGOT010000030.1:2030000-2387500 GCA_022457155.1 Cladopsammia gracilis | reverse complement strand
CTTTTTTGTGAGGTTGTTAATAATAAATTAATCATGACACTGCTGGGGCTATTAAGGTGGCTGAACACAGTTTCACAGTACCTATGCGTCATTCATTGTCATTTTAAAACTACTACCGTCTGGGCGCCCAAAATTGGTGAGGCATACGATTAAGCAACAACCTATATATTTTGATATTTTCGTTGAGCTTTTAGGGGTTGCTATGGCAACACGGTGGATTGTAAATCAGCCTGCAATATTTGGTTTCGTTTATTTTCAGAAAATCTAGTCGTTAGATTTTGTCCATCATTTGCTCCAGTAAACTAGTAAAAATATTCGAATGTTAACAATGGTCCCATGTAATTTTAACAGAGGGAACTTCCGTAATTTGTGGTTTAATATGTTTGCGTTTTGTAAAAATCTCCTTTGTTAGATTTCAAATTTCTGATGGCAGGTGAGTTCGACATATTCGGAACTATTATTGTGCCAAATTTCGTGAAATTCTAACGAGTGGTTCCGCAGAAATCAGCACATTTCCGAGGAAAGTCGCTAAAATATCCAGTCACAATTTTTTTGTCAACTGCGCATGCATTGCACTTGACTGGGTTCTCGATCCAAAGACAAAAACGACCAAAAAGGCAGTGTATTTCTTCAATGGTTCTATATATTATCTATTGATTCAACAAACATTTTTATGAACAACAAATTGTTTGATTTTAGGACGAAAAACAACACTTTCGCGATCAAAAACTGAGCAAAATAAAATGATCGCTGAATAGGCGCCACTTTTGTTTTTCTCAAAACTCTGCACGTGCTGACTCACGTAAGCAGCTGAAATTGAAGAGCGCGTGTAAACTGTGTTCAGCCACCTTAACTGCTGTGAAATGGGTCTCTGAAATATTTTAGTTACAGAAAGTTTATTTTATTTTATGTTTGACTTCTTTTTAACAACTGTATTTTCGCTAAAAGTTGGGCAAAAATTTAAGGTTTTCAAAAGGATTTTCAGGCATGGTTATACAGTAATTCCATACGTTATACTTACATTAGTTCTTAAAATAATTTGAAGTTTGATCATCTTATTCTCCTGAATACCTGTTTTTTAATTGCTTATGGTGGGGGCCTAACACATATTTTGAATTTCATAATGAATTCAAATTGTTCAGTGACCTATACTAAAACATAAACATTTGTATAATTTTCAATTTTTTTTACGATAATTTTTTTAGCTTATGAGACGATATCAAGTTTCATTTTAAAAGCCTTACAAACACTTAATGACTTTGGTGAAGCAGTATCTGGCTTCAGGCTCAACAATATGGAAAACTGAAGCATCAGTTTGGATAGGAATGCATAAAGAAAAAGAAGAAATACTCTTTCTAGAAAAAAAATTCAAATGGCCAAGAAACAAAGTGAAGGCTTTAGGAATCTGGTTTTCGACTGACCCTTCGACTAGCATTAAGGCAAATTACGAAGAAAAATTGGTTAAATTTAAGAATAGCCTCAATTGTTGGGAAATCCGATGGTTGAGTCTTATTGGTAAAATTACGGTCCTGAAAAGTTTAATTGTGTCACAGCTAGTATATATCCTAACTACTCTGCTAACCTGTTCAAAATCTATTAAAGAAATGAATGACCTCTTTTAGTTTGTTTTTTATGAAGCGAGAAAGGAGACAAAATAAAACGCAACATTATGATAAATGATTACCCAGATGGCGGTTTGAAAATGATTGATATCGAATCTTTTAATAAGTCATGCGCAAATGAAAGAACATTTCGAGCTAATAAAATGTCCAAGGATACAAATGTTTGTCTGTTAATATTACTGAATGTTACTGCTTATGCTAAAATCGTTAATGAAGTTTTTTTTCACGCAAATGAATGATCTTTTGGTTTAAATGAAAATATTTCCACGCTATTGTCTAACTATTCACACAAATGAGTTTATATTTTCTGCTAATGAACAGCAAAAGGTGTAGTGTCTAATATATAATATAAACTAAATTATAATTCATGGCTGCTTGGAACACTCGAAGAGAAACTCCATATCTCTACCCAGGTATTATATATTTTTTTTAAATAAACTTTCAAATTTCCCGCGCGCTCATTGGCCGAGAGGTATAATTGTTTATAAGAGCACAAACTATGAATGACGTCATTGATAATGCCATCCGCTGGAGAAGAAATGATTTTGGCTTCAAGAAGAAATTCAGCTGGTTTGGTTTGCAAGATCGTTGCTTTCTCTGTCTATTTTCGGCGAATTGTTGCCGATTCTAATCAAATATCACATTTGCCATTGGTAAAAAAAAAACACGCTACAGCAAAGTCAAATGTTTGGAGCAAGAACTTGGGAAGGTTGTGGACTCGAGAACTTCGGTAACTTGGCAAACTTGTTCAAGTCGAAAGAGAACGTGAAATGCTAGACTTACATTCAACAAACTTTCGTCACTGCCACAGAGGAAAATAGGCTAATAGCGAAGTGGAAAGAAAGGTTGCCAAACGAATGACTTGATAGTTTCGGCTTTGTATTCTTGTCAGTGAAATAAATTGTTTCCGTGACGAACCAAGTTTTTAATGCGCTCGATGCCTTTTTATCTCGTTAATGAGCATGCGCATTAAGCGAGATTTCGGAATTACCACAAAAAAGGGGCAAAAGCTGTTAACAAATTTTTGTGGACTTTTTTCCGGGGGGGGGGGGGGGGGGTTTCTTCTTTCTTCTTCATAGAAGCTATATTAGGGCATTGAGGATATGGTTGGTTAAAGCGGTTAGGATTTCAAGAAGGGCGTCACATACCGTCACTAAAATATTTGAGGAACACCCCCGGTCCTATTGTTAATTTCCCTAGGGTATTGGGATGTCAGAACTTGTCATGAACTTGTTATATTTCACATTACGTCACCGCAAAGATATTAAAGTTCTTAGTTTCGATATCTCACGTTACATATCAATATTTAATTAAATATTTAATTCATTTGTCGTAAAGCCATTCAAGCTGCTTTCGAGAATGGTAAAAATAGGTCAAATGCGTTTTCTTGGGAAACGTAGTTTGAGAATTTCACGGTCTATTTTTACGAATGGAGACGTTTTAAGAAAGTTAAATTGGACGGGAAAGTTTGTGTTTTAATATGAGCGATATGGCAGAGCAAAATAGCATGAACTTTGCGTTTGTATGCAATAGTGTGGGAAAGACGTCATAGTTTTATTGGTTTAGCTACCGTGCACAAGGAAATTTTGCGGATTGTGCGACTGAATTTGTTTTGCGGGAGGAAATTTTTGCGCGTCGGGACAGCTAAAATTTCTGCTGGGAGGAAATGTTTGCGGATTTCTGGTCAAGTATAAATAAAATCCAAGGCATCGGTATTAAACAATTTTACTTCCTGACCGGAGGTTTGCATAGTTCTCCTAGTTATATGGTTGCTGTTCTGGCGCCAATATGAACATAAACAACGAGAAAACTAGTGAGTGAATTATTGTACGTTGTTGTAAAAATGTATCAGTATTATGATAACAGTCTCTGGTTCTTTTGAGGACGTGTGTGGAGTTGAATCGGGAATACAGATGACTGTTGTGCCGGTCGCCTCGGAGTTATGATAGCAATATATTCACGGTTGAAAAGTTCTTGTTAAGCCGATATACATCATTAAAACAAGTAATTTTTTCTGCGCGAGTATATTTCTGCGGTGGAAAATTTACTACAAAATAAAGTAATACTGCATAATAATGCAACAACAGACAACCTTGTACAGCTATCATGCTGGAGATTCAAATATTTCAAACCGGATGTTATGATGCTATACTTCTGACAATGGAGATACTGCCTAGCTCAAAGAAACACATTACACTTACACGCGGAATAAACTCTGAGGAGCTATTAAAAAACAATTGCAAGATCCCACTATTCCAATATATGACTATCGCATAAGACTTGGATCTTAATAGAATATTTTACGAAATTTTACTGCGGTCGTGACCCCGGGGGTCGTTAAGAAGACACTGTCAACACTATATTTTGAGGTTTAAAGCAGACCCATTTAATCCCTAATAGTTACTAAACACATGATACCGGAAATAGAAAACTCTCGACTTTCGAATAAAAAAAGACAGAACTACTATATATTCGCAAATAACCCATTCATGTATAACATTAACTTATGCAGCCATTTCTTTTTCAACTCTCCACAAAAGAAAAATCAATATCCGCTTCATTTTCCAAAACATTTTACATCGATATCGATAACAACATACAACTGCGTGAAATATTTCCTTTAACAAGCATTGACAACTAAGCGGAAAACAGATATTTCAGCCCACCCACATCTGACGTCTGAGTTATCAAAAGTTTCTTTGCTTTTGTTGATAATTTTGTCGCGATTCTTTAGGGAAGTAGTAATAAGTAAGTTCAATTTATGAAATGAATGGCTTTGAGTTCTCATGGCAAGATATGAGGAAAGCAGTAATTAGTAATGAATGGCTTTCAGTTCTCATGGTATGTTTTATCATTTGATGAACTTTTTATCTTAAATTACCGATCACGCGAACGAAAAGGCAGTGTGGACTTTGCCTTTTGTTTATTTTAAAATAGTGATTCATTGCCATTAATAGATTTAGGTACATGGTAGAATGTATTGACGGTGATAAAAATTGCGCTTTGATTATGCAATAGTATGCAAGGGACCTCGTGATTTTGCAGATTTAGTCAACTATTTCTTGTTTGCTGAATGACAAAGCAAACATTTTAACAACCATTTTAAATGGATGGCATTGAACTGTCATGTAATGTTATCATTTGATGATTTTTTTATTTTCTTTTAGCGATCACGCGAACGTCTAAGTTATCTAAAGTTTGTTTAAGCCCCATTGCCTTAGTAATTAATTTTATTAAACTGCTAGTATTGTTGCCGGGTGATCCTAAAGAAACCTCACGATTATTTATCATAGTCTCAGAGTAAAATGTTTTAAGTATTGTATTGTTACTGAAACAGGCACGACAATGAATTCATTTCAAAAAGTCTGTGACTTTACTTTGTACTGAAGCTTTTGAGTTTTTGTGACAATGAAAATAGACAGAGTGCAGATAACCGGTGTCCGTAAAGCGGGGTTGATAATATATGAGAGTTTGTGACTCGGGACACAGAAAAGTGTCCGTTGTCCGTATTAACCAGTGTCCGTACAAAGCGGGTTAATTTTAGACAAAATATATGAGCTTTTTGTCGGGACAAACGAAACTGTCTGTCGAAGCTGGTGTCCGTATTAAGCGGGTGTCTGTAGAGTGGGGTTCCACTGTACTTATTTGGTCATAACTGTTACGAATTATTAACGAATTTTACAATGTTATTTATCGTTATTAATTATTTTGTTAATAAGAAAAGACAACAATATGCAATAAAAACTATAATAATAACCACAAACCAATGAAGAGTGCATGATCTATCATCTTATCTTTGGTCTTTAATAACAACTATAATAATTGGTTTTGATTAAAGCTGTAAAGGAATTAACACATACGATTTTTACGCGACAAATCGCATGCATGCGTATTCTTTCCAACTCACTTAGAATTGCCTGGCAAATCCCCTTTTTCACAGAGATATTAACCCATGAAAATTTAAACAATAGAAATCGGTTAATGAGCTTAAAATTGACCTTTTCGATTTTTGAAAAATGGTCTTATTTTTGCTCATTGACAAATTTCTATTGTTTCAATATTCATAGGCGATTTTCTACGTTCCTATAAGAGTTCCAGCTTTGACACTTGACATGTTCGAAGTTGTTCTGCTTCACATGAAACACGATGGAATGTTTGAGTGATTCAGGCTGCGATATACATAACAACAAGAGGCTCCAAGCATCCTATACTCATGCGCATGCGTAAAAACGTTTTATGATACATTTTAAACATGATAAGAAAATGTCCGAGAAAATGTTACTCCTTTCATTCAGTCATTATTCATTGCGTATTCCATTTATTCATCTGCGTATTTCATTTAGTCATTAGTCATTATTATAGAATGTTTTGTAAATGAAGGCTGTACCACAATGGTGCCAGTGTTTCTTCTAAGTCTTATATGTACCAAACGTTAACATATACTTGAGATGTAGGGGTAGATAGGGGGGGGGGGGGGGAGGCAGGATAGATAGGATAGGGGGGGCAGGATAGATAGGATAGGGGGGGGGGGGCAGGATAGATAGGATAGCTAGCCTAGATAGGACTAGCCTGCGAGCAACGAGCAAGCTGTGCTGGGTTAAAGGGGATTAGGGAGGGAATGAGAGGGGCCTCCCTAATCCCCTTTAACCCAGCACAGCTTGCTCGCAGGCTAGTCCTGTAGGGGGTTTTACTTTTTTTTTCTATTGATGTTAATTTTAGATTTGCACATTTTTAAACGAAATTCTGTTATTTAATTGTTTATTAGTTTTGTTGTTATTTGTAACATTTCTATTACTTTTTTGGTCATAACTGTTATGAATTATTAACGAATTTTACAATGTTATTTATCGTTATTAATTATTTTGTTAATAAGAAAAGACAACAATATGCAATAAAAACTATAATAATAACCACAAACCAATGAAGAGTGCATGATCTATCATCTTATCTTTGGTCTTTAATAACAACTATAATAATTGGTTTTGATTAAAGCTGTAAAGGAATTAACACATACGATTTTTACGCGACAAATCGCACGCATGCGTATTCTTTCCAACTCACTTAGAATTGCCTGGCAAATCCCCTTTTTCACAGAGATATTAACCCATGAATATTTAAACAATAGAAATCGGTTAATGAGCTTAAAATTGACCATTTCGATTTTTGAAAAATGGTCTTATTTTTGCTCATTGACAAATTTCTATTGTTTCAATATTCATAGGCGATTTTCTACGTTTCTATAAGAGCTCCAGCTTTGACACTTGACATGTTCGAAGTTGTTCTGCTAAACATGAAACACGATGGAATGTTTGACTGATTCAGGCTGCGACATACATAACAACAAGAGGCTCCAAGCTTCCTATACTCATGCGCATGCGTAAGAACGTTTTATGATACATTTTAAACATGATAAGAAAATGTCCGAGAAAATGTTACTCCTTTCATTCAGTCATTATTCATTGCGTATTCCATTTATTCATCTGCGTATTTCATTTAGTCATTAGTCATTATTATTGAATGTTTTGTAAATGAAGGCTGTACCACAATGGCGCCAGTGTTTCTTCTAAGTCTTATATATACCAAACGTGAACATATACTTGAGATGTAGGGGTAGGTAGGGGGGCAGGATAGATAGGATAGGGGGGGAGGGGGGCAGGATAGATAGGATAGCTAGACTAGCCTGCGAGCAAGCTGTGCTGGGTTAAAGGGGATTAGGGAGGGAATGAGAGGGGCCTCCCTAATCCCCTTTAACCCAGCACAGCTTGCTCGCAGGCTAGTCCTGTAGGGGGTTTTGCTTTTTTTTCTATTAATGTTAATTTTAGATTTGCACATTTTTAAACGAAATTCTGTTATTTAATTGTTTGTTAGTTTTGTTGTTATTTGTAACATTTGTATTACTTTTTTGGTCATAACTGTTATGAATTATTAACGAATTTTACAATGTTATTTATCGTTATTAATTATTTTGTTAATAAGAAAAGACAACAATATGCAATAAAAACTATAATAATAACCGCAAACCAATGAAGAGTGCATGATCGATATAAAAAGGGTTTACTGAGAACTACGCTTGATCGAGCGCATCGTTTATCTTCATCTTGGACACATTTTTCCAACGAATGTGACCGTTTGAAAACAGTATTCTCGCGGTTGAAATATCCTAAACATCTTGTTAATTCTACCATCAAAAATTTCGTTGACTCGAAGGTTTGCGACCAGCAGCAGCCTTTATCATCATTTCAAGAGACAGATGACACGATTCGAGTGGTTTTACCTTTTAAAGACCAAATCTCAGCGGATATTGTGAGGAAACAACTTATGGATCTGAGCCTAAAAGTGCACACCACCATCCAGCCTGTGTTTGTGAGCCGAAAAATTGAGCAAGAACTAAATGTGAAGGAAACAAAGCCACCAATTGTAAATCAGCAGTGTGTTGTTTATGGTTTTCAATGTGACCTGTGTGATGCAGGTTATGTAGGTTACACACGCGGACATTTACATAATCGTGTGAAAGGACATAAACAACAATCATCCTCCATAGCCAAACACTACAAGAACATGCACGGGACAATGCCTCAGGACCTGCTAAAGCGTTTCAAAGTGCTCATAAAAAATGCAGAAACAAATTTGACTGCTTAGCGTACGAAATGCTTTTTATAAGAACTTTAAAGCCAAATCTCAACGTGCAATCAGACTCCATTCGTGCGAAAGTATTCTTATAATCTTCGCACCCTCTTATGTTATTCTTCGCGCCAAAACCGCTTTAAATAATGTAATTTGCATGATCGTTTTATATTTTCCTTGATAATGGAGTCATGACTACTCCAAACGTCGGATTTTATCGTTCGTTTTTACAGTTTTATGTTTTAAGAAATCTCTTTTAATATGATTTATCGAAAAAAAAATTATACATCGCAAATTCAACTATTGTATTTCATTTGGCTGTAGTTAAAAAGTTCCACACGCAGGTCTGTAACTCTGGGACAACGACAAGAGACAAGTATATATAGATGAAATATATACAGTGAAATCCCGATTTTTCTAACCTTCCAGGGAAATGGAAACTGCATGGTTCCAAAAATCGGGAGTTCGAAAAATCGAAGGTTGTATCAACTGAAATCAAATCCAAGGAAAAGAGGTTTGATTCGATTGGTCGGGAGGTTCTTCGAGAAATCAAGGGTTCGAAATATCAGGATTCCACTGTAGTTGCATCTTGCATCATGTTTTCTAATAACTCGTACAATATCATTGTCTAGTGATGTTTTAAGACTGTTAGGCATTTTGAAAGCCAATCTACATATTAGACGACACTTTAAATGAAATGACATATTGATTGCATTTCAACAAAAACTGAAAAAAAGTAAAGGAGTACTTAGTGCTAGGCATTAACTGGTTTGGTTTTCATCTCAGCTCGTTTAGCAGAATAGGAATAACCCTTCCATGCGTACCAATTCACACCGTCACCACTTGAAGAGTGTTGGCCGTAATGATAGAGGCCGTTCAGGTTAGCCTTGTGACAGGCATAATACCACCATGCTCCCCTGTAATATTCGGCACTGTTCACCAAACCGTGTATGTTGTTTCGATCTTTGGTGGTGAACGCCATGCCATTCTGAATTGAAAGCGAATCACCAGCAGTTCCTACCAAATCAAACATAAAATATGATATCAGTTACGTCTTTACTATAACAAAATTATCGAGTCTGATTGGTCTGTTATGCTTTTAATCACCAAGGAGTTTTAACTTGTTATTTTATTCTTTTAAACTATTGTTTATAAATGTGATTAACTGTTAAAAAGAAATTCGTGTCGTCCAGTCAGTTCTGTTTGTAATCATACCCGAGATTGAAAATATCGCACACCAGCGCACTACGTGGGGTGCATGGTTGTCCACTTTTGTTAATAATGATTACACACCGGATTGGTCAGTACTAAAACAGAGAGGCTATATAAAATGCAAAATTGATGTTATTTTATTTTCAAAAAGCGGAGCAATGGAGAGCTTTTTTTTTTATCAATTCGTACCGGAGTATGTTCCAAGACTAAGCGCGTATTTGCTTCATTCATCAGCAAAATAAGCTGTACTCAGCGTAAGCTGTGTCTCCGGTCATGTCTTCAAGATCCACTCGAAGCCTGCTTTGTTCTTTTGTCAGGCGGTGAATCGTATGTGGTCCAAGCCAATATTCACCATTCATATTCCCGAAGCCTCGTTTGTAGTCGTCCCAGCCTCTGTAGAAATCAACGGAGCCGTCGAGTCTCTTTTGGAATACTGTCCACCCCCCACCCGCTGTTGTTTGGTAGGGTCAATTGTGTAAACACCACTTGATCGCGAACAAGCTCTGTAAATCTCAACGCAGTTCTTGTAAACTGCAGAGGTAAAGGACGATAAAGAACAACATTTTAAAAATAGAATATTGTCTTGTTTTCTTAGTTGTGTCATGATTATGCCCTCGTAAGCTCATGTAGGCCACAGAGCACTTCATTTGTTTTCAAACACTTCCCCTACCTCCTCCCCCCACCCTCAAGTCCCAAATCTTTCTTTTTTTATTTTTTACTTTTTCAGGTAAGCACGTGCATACGTGCGTACAGGTAGCTACGCCCCTGCATAGAATGCACGATCACTGCAACAAACCGTTGAGAATGGCCGGATCTGGTTTTCCAGATCTAGATCAGTATTAATACTTGAAGTGAAACAAAAGAAACGGCAAACTGATCCTTACGGAGGAAAAACAAACGCAGAAGCAAATAAAATAAAATAAAACTGAGTGGAATATCTGTGGTGCCCAATATTTCGCTTTGCAAAGCTAAGCTTCCACAGGGGCTAGCACAAAAAAAAAAAACATTTTAATTTATTACATTACACTCAGTTTTGGTTTATTATATTTGTTTCTGCTTTTGTTTTTCTGCCGTAAAGATCAGTTTGCCGTTTCACGGTTTTTTTTACATACCTTTCATACATTTCATTCCATTTTCCAGTTTGCTTAACTTCAGTTTTACTTCCTGCAACATGGCGCACAGTTTTGAAAATGTTTGCGAGATTATTCTGGATTGAGCAAGTGAAAGCCTCGTGGAAAAATGTTTAGCAGGAGTTGTTTACGAGTAAGAAAAAGAAGAAACCAAGACGAAAAGTGTTCTTGGCGACTTGAAAAATACCGAAACTGGAACAAATCTTCGAACAGTCGAGCGCTACGTGGCAAGTTCGTAATTTTACTCTTTTCTGTTCATTTTATAAAACAAATATATTCCATTTGGCCGTGAGTCTGTTCAGTTATACATGTAGATCACAGATGACGTCAAAATGCGGTAAGAACATCAGTCGCATACTCGCCTGCGGCTTGTGTGCCTCTTTTTTGTTCTTACCACATTTTGACGTCATCTGTTATCTATAACGACAGACACACGGCCAAATGGTAAATATATTTATCGAAACGAATATATATCAAGTTCCACTAATTCTTCTGGCTATGGCTGAGGGTTATGGTTTAGGAAAGAACAGACATTAAATAACCGTCATGAAATACTGACATCTTTTATTATTTTTCGAACAACTCATACAATGAAGTGAATATGCAATAGATAAACCTGACCTAGAGGGAATTTAAATGTAACATAACCCACCATTTAATCATTGTCTAGTGATGCTTTAAGCCAAGACAGTCTGGAATTTTAAAAGTCAATCTATAAAAACGATGCTCTGCAAATTAAATGGATAATAGCAGACTGGTTATAATTTTAAGAAAAAAGACGACACATTTGATTTTTTTTATAAAATATGTACATGTTTTGACCATTACAACGGTCTTCTTCAGTTTTGAGTGAGGAAAACAATTTGCAAGATAATTATTGAAGCTCTATAAAGCAATGACAATTACATGTATTACAGGAATTATAAAACACAATCACAAGAGATGCAGACAATCTAATGAACCAATCAGAGCTCGAAGCAAATACATGTCTCTGGTGCCAAGCGCGGGAAAAAGCGAGGTTTTGGTTTTACTTCTGATTGGTTGAGAAAATGGCGCGAGATGTTTTAGCCACTCACAAAGCGTAACAATGCATAAACAAAGCAATAGCGAAATTACTTTTCACACTCAATTGAAAACTAATGATTGTCTGTTGTGCGTGTCCCCTGGGTTAGTGCCACTTTAATTACCAGAGCTGGGCCAATAATTTTGAGCTTTAACTACCCTATTAATCGTATCAATAAATAACTTCTCGATTATGATTGGTCATCCGCGCGCCTATTTCTTGCGGAATTGTACTCCACTCAGTCCAGTTACTATCACTTACAGGTTAAGTGAGCTTATTTCTGGGCTTAACTTTCGACACTCAATTGAAATCCTCTATATCACCTATCACGTAGAGTATAGCTTAGATCTGTAACATAACCGATGCCTGAGTACAGGAGTGTCACAAATAAAAGAGCTACAACAAATCAGGAGACTAAATATTGCAATTTTAACAAAAAACTGGACAAAAATATGAAACGGTACTTAGTTCTAGGCTTCCACTGGTTTGATTTTCATCTCAGCTCGTTTAGCGGAGTAGTGATTACCCTTCCATGTGGCCCAGTTCACACCGTCAGCACGAGAAGAGTGTTGGCCGTGATGATAGAGGCCGTTCAGGTTGGACCGGTGACAGGCTTTGTACCACCAGGCTCCCTTGAATTCCGTGGCGCAGTTGTTGGGCCAGTTGTCGTTGTCTTGATCTTTGGTGCTGAACGCCATGCCACGATGATTTGAAAGCGAGTCACCAGCAGTTCCTACAAATATAAGAAAAACAATGAAGTTTTTATTATTCTGGCCATGGGAGTTCCTGTTATTTATCTTTTATTATTTCGTATTTCATGACACAGTAAGACCGATCCAGTTGTCGTTCGGTTGGACCTCTTATTGTGGAGCCTTTTCTATATACCTCATTATCGAACTAATTTTCGAAAATTCTAAATTCGGTTTCAAGGTCCTAAGTTTTTCAACTCGCTAAGTCGAGAAATTCAAAACAGTGAAAGTATCAGTTTGTTTGGCAAAAGACTTAAAAAATCTCTTCTTTCTTAGTTAAATATACTCTTTGTTGAGCTACACACCATTTTCTTTTTCTTTACTCTCTTCTTTTCTTTTCTTTTCTTTTCTATATTTTATAAAAAAAATTAATCCAAATTTTCATTCAGTACCCTTAATTTGCATGGTTTGCCCAATAATTCAAGGAAGCCTATAGTTTATAAGCCCCCGTAAGTAAGTCATGATTGGGTTTGGTTTTACTTCTGGTTGGTTGAGAAAGTAGCGCGAGATATTTTAGCCAATTACTAAGCGTATCAATGCAAACCTAAAGCAATAGCGAAATTGCCGTTAGACACTCAATTGAAAACCGCTACATCACCTATCACGCAGAGTACAGCTTGGATCTGTAAGATAACCGTTGCCCGAGTGTCGATCGGAAAAAAAGCTACAACAAATCAGGAGACTAAATATTGAAGTTTTACCAAAAACTGGAAAAAAGTACGAAACGGTACTTAGTTCAAGGCATCCAATAGTTTGACTTTCATTTCATCTCGTTTAACAGAGTAGTAATTACTCTTCCATGTGACCCAGATCACACCGTCAGCATATGAAGAGTGCTGGCCGTGATGATAGAGACCATTCAGGTTGGAGTAGTGGCATTTTTTGTACCACCAGGCTCCCTTGTATGTCGTGGCACAGTTTCTTCCGGAATCTTTGTCATTATCTCGATCTTTGGTGGTGAACGCCATGCCACGATGATTTGAAAGCGAGTCACCAGCAGTTCCTAGAAATATAAGAAAAACAATGAAGTTTTTATTATTCTGGCCATGGGAGTTACTGTTATTTATCTTTTATTATTTCGTATTTCATGACACAGTTGGACCTCCAGTTGTCGTTCGGTTGGACCTCTTATTGTGGAGCCTTTTCTATATACCTCATTATCGAACTAATTTTCGAAAATTCTAAATTCGGTTTCAAGGTCCTAAGTTTTTCAACTCGCTAAGTCGGGAAATTCAAAACAGTGAAAGTATCAGTTTGTTTTGCAAAAGACTTAAAAAATCCCTTCTTTCTTAGTTAAATATACTCTTTGTTGAGCTACACACCGTTTTCTTTTTCTTTACTCTCTTCTTTTCTTTTCTTTTCTTTTCGTTTCTTTTCTATATTTTATTAAAAAAAATAATCCAAATTTTCATTCAGTACCCTTAATTTGCATGGTTTACCCTATAGTTCAAGGAAGCCCATAGTTTATAAGCCCCCGGCTTCTATATAGGCTTCCTTGCCAGTACCACCTTAAACATTTGATTTTGTAAATAATTTAGTTAGAATAGTGTATTTTATCTTTAATGCATTATAAATTTCTGTATACTGTTGTTGTATTTGTGGTTAATGGTAAAATAAATAAATGAATGAATGAATGAATGAATGAATGAATGTCTCGATCTCTGGTAAAGAACGAAATGCCACTATCCGGGAAGCCAGTCGCCAGCTGTACCTGCTGTACCAATCAGTCAAAAGGGCAATGTCAGACACGTTTTCACTCGTTATTTTACAAACAAAACAGAATTATATATAATAGTAGAGAGTTTATACGAATACATACAGAAGATGGCGAGAAAGACCCAAAGAAGCGTAACACTGACACGGCTTAAAATATTGGACTTCTTCCCCAATCGTTATACGTAGTTGAATGGATCAATGCATATGAAGTTTAGGTGGCTGAACACAGTTTCAATGTACCTATGCGTCATTCATTGTCATTTTAAAACTACTAACGTCTGGGCCCCCAAAATTGGTGAGGCATACGATTAAGCAACAAGCTATATATTTTGATATTTTTGTTGAGCTTTTAGGGTGTTGCCATGGCAACACGATGGATTGTAGATCAGCCTGCAATATTTGGTTTCGTTTATTTTCAGAAAATCTAGTCGTTAGATTTTGTCCATCATTTGTCTCCAGTAAACTTGTAAAAATATTCACATGTTAACACTGGTCTCATGTAATTTTAACAGAGGGATCTTCCGTAGTCTGTGGTTTAATATGTTTGCGTTTTGTAAAACTCTCCTCTGTTAGATATCAAATTTCTGATGGCAGGTGAGTTCGGCATATTCGGAACTATTATTGTGCCAAATTTCGTGAAATTCTAACGAGTGGTTCCGTAGAAATCAGCACATTTCCGAGGAAAGTCGCTAAAATATCCAGTCACAATTTTTTGGTCAATTGCGCATGCGTTGCATTTGACTGGGTTCTCGATCCAAAGACAAAAACGACCAAAAAGGCAGTGTATTTCTTCAATGGTTCTACAAGTTATCTATTGATTCAACAAACATTTTCACGAACAACAAATTGTTTGATTTTAAGACGAAAAACAACATGTTGCGGGGACATGAAGCGGGGACATGTTGCAGCGACAGTTTTCCTCGTGTGACATCCCCACTTTGCAAAAATGTTCTGTTGCGGGGACAAAATTTTGTCCCCGCAACATGTTGCATGAAATTCAGCAGGTTTGAATTCATGCGTCATGAAGCGGGGACAAAATGACCCCCATTTCGATGTCGCATCGTGTGCACCGCTCTTGCAAACTGTCCCCGATACAAAATAGAAATGAACCAATAAAAACGCGCTATTGATTATCCCATGAGCCTTCAGTAGTAGGTGCCCTCAGTGATTTCTGTGATTTTTATACTTCAATCCGCTTTGTGTGCACCAGCTTGCGTACCGTCCCTGCAACATGCGCCTATGCTGTGCACACGAAGGGGCTTGTCCCAGCTTTATGTTCCAGTAACATGTCCCCTAGTGTGTGGCGGCCTTCAAGAGCGCGTGCAAACTGTGTTCAGCCACCTTAAAATCTCGTAGTTTTTGTTACCCAAACTCGGCTGCAGATACATTCCTAATCGGAAATGATACATGATGCAACTTTCGGGTAGCCTTTATTTTCGGACTGCGAACAAAATCTATTCCAAGAAATTTATTAAGCACGGTAGATGCGGCGACTGCAAAATTGAATGTTAATTAAACTAAAAACTAGCATGGAAGAAAATAATACAATATACTTTGTAACGTTACATACTACGCTTACTAGACACAGTAGCCATGCACCTCTTCAGAACCTCTAATTTCATTGGACCTGAGTATCACGCACATGTATTGTTTTCAGGGCTAGGCTCCACTGTTCTGTTGTTTGTTCTATTGTTTTCTCAGTCAATCCTGTGAGGCCTTCCGAGACGTGCATACCGCCTCACTAAGCAACACTAGACAAAAATTCTAAGCCAGTGTTACACCGAACTTGCTTTTGAGCGAATATTAGTTTCTCTTCCAAAGTTTTACTGAGATTGGCCGTTACTAGCAAGGTCTCTTAGAATTAACGCCGGTTACTTTCGGAATTCTGCGGTAGTTTTCCATTTTCTTTCAGAACAAACCAAAGTTAATCAATTTTAGCTTGCTGTTTGCTTAACCCTCGGACGCACACGCAAACTTATACCCCCACAGTGGTACAAGGGGGGTTGCCCTTGGGTTTTTGCGATGTTGCAATATTTAGGAAATATTTTACATCTAATAGATAGAGTGATTTTACTTCAACTGTGAAATAGATAGTAGGATTTTACGCCGTAGTACTTCGTATCAGTTTCTATTATCCTCAAATATTAGAGCGATTACAGTTAACCCGTGAAATAGTTAGTAGAATAGTACGCACTATTAGACAATAATTCCATTGTTTTCTTTTGTTTAATTTGGACTATCACACACTAATTGTTAGATTGTGTTTCACGGGTTAACTGTCCATCAAGGTCTAGCGCTAGTGTAATAGATATTGATAGATAGTGTTACACACTAACTAATAGTTTCTGTTTCACAGTTGAAGTAAAATCACTCTAGCCCGCGATGTGTTCTACAAGATAAGGTAAATATTATGGGTTGTGGCGCTGCTAGGGGTCCGTGACGTCATCCAAAATGGCCGCCAAGATCTTGGATTTTACTAAAAATTCAAAATTTTTGGAAAAATGCGGAAATTGCAAATATTGTTTGCTAGAGTTGCAAAATAACATACAATTAAACGTTTTGATGCTTTTGGTAGCATTTTATATGTTTTTTTTTTCACTGAAAAAGGTAAAAAACACTCATTTTTATTGATAAATGGCTTGACGACATGTTACTTATGACGTCATACCTCGTTTCCATAGCAACCGGTTGTCTCCAAACTTCACCAAAATGTGTCTTAAGGATAAATGAACAGCTACTGAAAACGGCATGTGCTAATTTTGAATGGTCTTGAAAATGTGGGTTAAAGGGGCTATATCACCATTTTTAATGTTGCGTTAAAAAGACAAAAGATTTATTTATATATCAGTGGAAACCCCAAAACAAATTGAATCCGTTTTGTTTAAAAATATGCTACTAGTTCTCAAAGAGTAAAATGAGTGTCTCGCAATTGGACTGAAGATGGCCAGGATGCAAAAGGATTCCAACTAAGTCTAAAACTCTGATTATGATTCTGATTCCCTCTTCGGAAATTCAATTTATATAACTTCCTCTTATTATTCTATATATCTTGTACGTATGCCGATATATATACGATATATGTATATATATATATATATATATATATATATATATATATATATATATATATACGATATATCGTGTATGACGATATATACACGAGCATATCGTGTATTCAAAGGGGACAGACTTCAGATAAATGTGGCTTCTGAACATGTCTGAACACAGGTGAACCAAGCACAATATGCGAGTGGGGAAACTGGGTACTAGAATTGAGCTTTGTTTAGCTTTGTTTTGCTTTGCAACATTTGCGAAAATTTCTGCACGAAATTTATAACTTTTCTCTTAAAAAGTACAAATGAAGTTTGAAATAAAGTGTTAACTTGTAACCTGGTGTATTTGTTTGTTCATTGGGTCCCTCCATGGCCTGTATTTGAGTATTTTTTCCATGCGCTACATCATGTATAAATCTTATATTTATACATGATGTAGCGCATGGAAAAAATACTCAAATACAGGCCATGGAGGGACCCAATGAACAAACAAATACACCAGGTTACAAGTTAACACTTTATTTCAAACTTCATTTGTACTTTTTAAGAGAAAAGTTATAAATTTCGTGCAGAAATTTTCGCAAATGTTGCAAACCAAAACAAAGCTAAACAAAGCTCAATTCTAGTACCCAGTTTCCCCACTCGCATATTGTGCTTGGTTTACCTGTGGTCTGAATTTCGTAACTGTTCATCAGTAGGATGCCTAAAATGTGTGCAATTCCACAATTGATTTCGGCTCCATTAAATCCTATACCAATTGCAGAACATTTTAGGAGGAGCCATCCACAGTGTGAGCACAGTTACTGACAAGAAATATTTGTAAGGAAAACAAGGCAAAATAAATGTAGTACGTTAAATAACGAACTAAGCACACACGTCAACTAAATAAGCCAAGCGCGCGTACAACTTTAGGAAAATTGCGCTCGCGCGCATGCACCTGCATCAAAATGGAAGCAATGTAGAAATTAAATAGGAGCGCCAGGATGATATCAACGATCTAAAATAACAAAGGGTACGGCGGTGTCGACTCGCAATTCTGGATTGCTAGTCTAATGTCCCATAGTGTAGTGCCATACTTCTCAATGATAGCACCGTGGCGTTTGAAGAATTTAGTAAACGATTTACGAAGTAGCGTAGATTTGAACCCTTGGTATGACAAATTAAAGGGCGTCGGTTTTAATTTAAGACAGTTTTGGCCAAAACGTCAAACTCCTCATGACCTAACCCCTTAAAACGAACTGTGTCAGAGTATAGAGTGTAGAGATGAATCACGTGACGCATCAATACACTCACCAGAGTATGTTCCTAGACTCAGTGTGTAATTGCTGATTTCACTGTCAACACCGAACAAGTTGTAATCGGCGTAAGCTGTTTCTCCGGTCGTGTCTTCCAGATCCACTCGAAGCCCACTTTGTTCTTTTGTCAGACGGTGAATCTTATCTAATCCAAGCCAATATTCACCAGTCAGATTTCCGAAGCCTCGTTTGTAGTGGTCCCAGTCGCGGTAGAAATCAACCGAGCCGTCCAATCTCTTTTGGAACACTGTCCACCCCCCACCGGCTGTTGTTTGGTCACAATACACATCAAAGGCACCTCCATTATCGGGGTCGATCGGGTAAACACCGCTGATTCGATGACCGGCGTTGTAGAGTTCAGCACAGTTCTTGTAAACTGGAAAAGAAAAGAATTTAATAAATACAAAGCGATTCCATTTTCGTGATCTTTAGGTTGTATCGCCATGACAACCGATATCTGCAGTCGTGTATTGGTATTCAGATCAGGCTTTTTAGTTGTCTTCTTTATTCAAACTTCATGAAACTTAGCTAAGGAATCAAAGCATTGCCATTATCATGATGCTTTGTCTCCAGATTGGACTTGTTCATCTGACTGAAAGAACTCACCTCCAAATGCTAAAAATTAAATAATCAGTGAGCATTAACTTATACATCAGTAATCAGTAATTAGTCCCCAGCGGGTGGGGGTGGGGGAATACATGCGCTCTTTAGATTTCCGATAGGCCGGACGTACCCAAAAGAACTCAAACCTTTAAAACCTATTTTACATCAAAATATAGTTTATCAGTACGTTGAGACCACTCTCGCAAACGCTTCACAATTTTCAGGCCAAAACTAAACGGTTTTCCTAGCTATTTGTGACCAATGACGATTTGGTTCACTTCAAGCTTAGAAAAAAGCAGTTTTAGCATTATAGTGATTTGTTTTGTGACCGGTCTGCGTCTAAAAAAAAAAAAAAAAAAAAACACGTCCAAATGTCAAATTTTATTCTCTGTCGCTGCGTTCATCCGAATAGCAAACATTTCCCGTGCATGTTAACACTAGAGACAATTGGAGGGAACCGACCAGCCATTGAAAGACCAGCCACTTTATTTGCAGTCAAAATACCGTAGAGTTCTTAAAGTAGCCGTCCCCGTTATTTTCGTAATTAGCAGGCCTAAAGGGCCGCTACTTTTGGGTAGCCGCTACTTTCTGGTAGCCGTTACTTTCGTAATTAGCAGGCCTAAGGGACCGCTACTTTCGGGTAGCCGCTACTTTCGGGAAGCTGTTACTTTCGGGCAGCTAAAATACGTGAATAAATGAAGAAAAAAAGATAATGGTAAACACAAACGCGGAACAAGCATAATGTCACTAATTCTCTCTTTCTCATTGATTTTTCGGTATTCTTCGGTATTCTTCGGTATTCTTCGGCATTGTTCGGCATTGTTCGGTATTCTTCGGTATTCTTCAGCATTCTTGTACAGTGAAATACTTAAGGTACTCCATCTGCATGGAGACGTCACTATGGTATCTGATTGGAACGTTACTTTCGGGTAGACCGTTACTTTCGGGTAGCCCGTTACATTCGGGTAGACCGTTACTTTCGGGTAGGCAGTTACTTTCGGGTAGGCAGTTACTTTCGGGTAGCCCGTTACTTTCGGGTAGCCCGTTACTTTCGGGTAGCCCGTTACTTTCGGGTAGCCCGTTACATTCGGGTAGACCGTTACTTTCGGGTAGGCAGTTACTTTCGGGTGGGCCATTAGTTTCGGGTAGGCCGTTATTTTCGGGAATTACTACAAAGGTCCGAAAATAAACGTTTCTTACGGGAATACTTTACTTTCGGGGAGGGGGGGGGGGGGGGGGGGGGAGAGGCTGTTCCTTTGGAACGCTACGGTATATATCTTACAGTGTTTGTCAGCTTAAGCAGGTCGCAAACCATAGCCCACCTAAGGGAAGTCTGTTAAAAAAAAACGCACTATACATTTTGATTTACGTTTACATAACGTTGTAGCGGTGATTAAGCTGGTTGCGCAAAACCAGTGAAAAAAACCCCTAACTTGGATAAACAACTGGAAACATATTCTCCAAACCGATGCGAAGAACCTTAACCTCTGCACTCGGTTGTTCGAAAGCCGGTTAACGCTAACCCAGGATTAAAACTTAACCGAGGATTTAATTTCTCTTGTCGGTTAGAAAAGTTTTCTTAAATATTATAAGCTATTTTTAAGTTACATGTGGAGACAAGTCAAAGTCGAAGCTAGAGGGCAAAATTACTTTGGAAACATCTCCATTGATTATTTATTTAACAGGAATTAAAACTGACGTTAACCCTGGGTTAGCTTAACCGCGCTTTGAACAACTCGGCCAGGTTAAAACTAACAACTATTTAACTTAATGCTGTTAGCAGTACACAATTTGTAAAAAATTTCCCAGAGCAAAGTTCCATAGTGGCTGATTGGCGAAAAGTGAGTTACACAAATCAAGGAGTGGTATAAATAAGCAAAAGCTGCGAATGCAAAGCATAGCAATGATACGTATGCCCATAGAAATTTCATTTATCCAGCGTGTATATTTCCTTATAATGTTACCTTCATCGCACAGTTCTCCTTTATAACCCGCACGGCAGACGCATCTGTAACCTTTGTCTGTAAATCCAACTTGACACAGGGAACCCTTTCCAGCGCAGCGGCTACTGTGACAAAAATTCTGGATGTGAAATAAAATGTATGAAAATAAAATAACCCATTTTATATTTATTCTGACACATCTATGGCGTATTCCCTCTTGATCAAATTATTGATTAGGGATCTTCAGCACTTCCCTGAGATAGCCAGGCTCAAGTTAATTTATACCTCTTGTGGGTCTGACTTCTCTCTTTGCTTGGCAGTTTTAGTCACTTAAAAGTTAGCATACAAAATTCTTCAAACGCCATGGTGCTATCATTGAGAAGTATGGCACTACACTACGAGAGATGAGACTAGCAATCCAGAATTGAGAGACACTGCCGCATCCTTTGTTATTTTAGATCCTTTATATCATCCTAGCGCCCCCATTTAATTTCTATATTGGTTCCATTCAGTTTGATGCAGGTGCGCGCGCGCGCAATTTTCCTTAAGTTGTGCGCTTGCTTGGCTTATTTAGTTGACGTGTGTGCCTAGTTCGTTATTTAACGTACTACATTTATTTTGCCTTGTTTTCCTTACTAATATTTCTTGTCAGTAACTGTGCTCACACTGTGGGTGGCTCCTCTTAAAATGTTCTGCAGTTGGTATAGGATTTAATGGAGCCGAAACCAATTGTAGAATTGCACACATTTTAGGCATCCTACTGATGAACAGTTACGAAATTCAGATATGTTTAGTAGCCACATTTATTGGAAGTTTGTCCCCTTTGAATTATCATACGGTATTATTATTCAGTTATCATATTTATCACAACCAACCTCATCAGTCATCACAAAATTCCGTATTCGTAAGTGGCCACCGTTGCTTGGAATTTTTAGTCACCTAGGAGAAATCGAGCCTCCGAAGCTGTCAAAATCTTGACGGCAAGGCAAAATATTACATGTAGATATGTTGAAAAAAGTTCTGGGATAGGCATTGATGCGATTCTCATCCCAACCAAAACGTTGACTGGGAAAGCCTTCCACCTGTCCAATCGATGTTCTTAACTTGTGTTGGGCACTAAACACATAATATAAAGTTTACAGAAGCCTTCGCGTACGCTTTTTAGCAGATGGTTAGCGGGTTCGTTTCCAGTGTCTTTGCATATGTATGATTAGTAAACAATTATCGTATTAGTATACAGTTATCATATTAATCACCTTAAACCTAATCATTATAAAAATTATGAGTATAATCACCCTATTATCAGTGTCATTATTTATAAATGTAAAACAATATCATACCTCGACAGCGTAGTGAATGTAATCTTTCTTTTTCTCTAAAGCAGAGTGTGAAGGACTTTCATCGGTGAAATTTTTTAATTCGCACGTGCGTTTTCCCTCGTCTACAGGTCCCACATTGATGGACACACAGTTTGGCTCCAAATAACACTTCAGTCGGCAACTTCCTTCGTCTATCACCTTCTCTGTCCTTATCACATGACCCGGAAGTGCTTTGTCTGGTATCAGTTCCTTGAATATTAAGATGCGGTTGTATTCTGTCGCGATAACTGCAGAAAAACGCGGTAGGTTTGGTCATGAGCTTGTGAAAATTTACGTCATGCTTATTAAATTATTAAATGTCAAATGAGCTCAAAGGTGTTGGGCTACAATCGAAACATCTTAGGATCTTCCACGGAAATCTTCGGACATTATCGATAATCTTAGACAAAAATCGGAAAATGATCGGAAACGTTGCCACAACCATCGAACAGTATTCGGAGTCTTGTCCAAAATCTTCGGAAGACGGAAATTATGACGGATGATGTTCGTATACCTTCGAACAGTGTTCGGAGACTTCGAAAGTCGTCGGTAATCGTCGAAAAATCTTCGAAAAATTGCGTTAAACTTCGTAATAATACATGACTGCTTGGAGATTTCCCATCTCTTGTTCATCGAGTTGAACCGCACTCGAAGAGTAACTCCATCTCTACGCGCATCCAGATATTATCTTTTACCATAACAAAAACATTTTACTTAAAATCATCTTGTTCAATTTGGCCTCAAAATCCAGAAAAAGACATCGAGCGCATTGAAACTTTGATCAACCCGGATCATACAGGCTAAAAACTAGAATGCCACACAGGCGAGAAAAAATTGGCGTCACACAGGCGAAAAATCCACACAGGCTAACGATTCAAAAACTAAAGTGCCACACAGGCTAACAGTGATTTAAAACTAAAAGTGCCACACAGGCTAACAGTGATCCAAAACTAAAATGCCACACAGGCTAACAACAGGTTCGGAAATTGCTAAGGCCCAGTTCAAACGTCGAACTTCACATGTGCCGAACCTAATGCAAATTAGCAAGAACAATAGATTTTGCTCATTTGCATTAGGTTCGGCACATGTGAAGTTCGACGTTTGAACTGGGCCTAACATGTTACACAGAAGCCATTAACCACAAACTCGAAAACTTGAATACATACATACATTCATACATACAAACTTTATTGACTTTCCCAACTTTATTAACTAAGATTATGTTTATGTATTTCTTATATACTTGCCACACAAATAACAAAAACTGGTGCCACTAGACACGACTGAGCTATACATCGTAGCCAACAAATTGAAATAACACAATGGACACTATACGAGGAGCGAGCACACTTGTAATTCGCGGACATGCAAACTGGATGAAAAATAACCGCTCCAAACACTTGGCAAATAACGAGAGGAACCGTAAACGGGAAAAGAAAAATCCCTGAATACGCCGGTAAGGACAAACAGAAGTAAACGAGACAAAACTAACCCTTCGAACCACAGCGCCGGGTTGCTGCAGGAACTGCGGGAGCGGCGGCGTCGCTAATAGTAACGTAAAAGAAATCTGTGACACCGGAGCTATTGGCTAGGTTGCGAGGAACTTGAGTCACGAAGTAGAAAGGCGTAGAGAAACAAGCGCCAAGCGGACGTACGGCGACCGTTAAAACGAAAAAGAGGAGTAAACAGGATAAAAGCAGCCTACTTATACCCAATTGTGTACAAGGAATAAGCCCATGATAATGAACTTTACCACGGGCTAATGCACGCACGGGAATTTTAAAGTTAAATAATACCGGTAGTTTCTTGGTGTTGCGGATGGTGTGATCACCAAATGACGTAAAACAAGAGATTTAAAAGACACTGAACAATACCCACACCACAACACAAAAGCTAACCAACAATGGCTTCCGCAACACCAAGAAACACCCATAATACCGGATTAGAGGCATTTGTACTTGATGATAATAGAGTGAGGAATTACGAGCGCAGCGAGTAATTCCGCAACTGTAAAGTTAGTTTTACTGTACCTATAGATTCCAAAAGGTAGCTTCAATTGGATTGAACCTAGTACATTACTGAGCATCCGATATAACCTGACCGATAAGAACTTGACCGTACCGTATGGAACATATTTTAACGATGCCGAACAATATCATAGCCGCGGGTTATTAAAACTTTATACACTGCGGGGTTAACCGTTAACCGTTTTGTTTGGTTAGCACATGATGAAGTTCGCAGCCCAGGAGATCTGTTTTAAAGTGATTATAAATAAATCACATCTGTATTTTAATTACTCTTCGGATTTTTTGTTTAGTTAGCAACATGCGCGCAGTTGTCAGTCACAGGAGATCTGTTTTAGAGTGATTTTACTTCATCTGTGAAATAGTAGACTAGTACGCACTTTTAGACTATCGTTCCGTTGTTTTCTTTTGTTTAATTTTGACTATCACACACTAATTGTTAGATAGTGTTTCACAGATGAAGTAAAATCACTCTAAAATGGTTATTAATTGATACATCTGCATTTTATTAACTCTTCGGCGCTTCTTTTTCATTCACGACTGAATCCCAGTGTTTCCCTAACTCCTGCCGATGTAAGTTAAGCTTTTCTCCACACAATAAGCGCGTCATGAACTGAATACAGAATAGAATATAGAATTTTATTTTTCCGTCATATCATTGAAGAATTTTAAACGTAAATTATCATAAAGTTTGCCGGAGAATAGAAAATGAAAGTTATTTCCAACATCATTTGTCTGACAGCAATAACATATTCTTGAGTTTTCAGGAGTCTTTGCGCCGTTATATTTATAAAATTGTATCATGAAATGAACGACGAAGGGCGAACCAACAAATTCAATGTTTTGGGTATGGTATGGTAGTATTTTCTCATATCTATGTACGTTTGTTCCAAAGGTCACGCATCGATGAAATCGCAAAATTTGTCAAATAAAATCTACAGCGATAACCTAGTTGTTGGTCCTCTTTTTCAATTTCTTCTTTAGGTCGAAGAAATTTTTGCTTTAAAGCCTTCCAATACTTACCAGCATACTCTAATGCATCCATTCCAAATAAAATCCACGCGAGGAAAATGAACGCATTGACAGATGACATGTAGTTCCCTTCGTATTTTGTCAACGAAGTTCCGTCATGCCTTAAAGCTGTTATTATAAATGAACCAAATGACATACCATTTATTTCTTTTTGTAAAGTTGTTAATAATTAATTAATCATGACACCGCTGGGACTATTTCGACAATAGTGATCTGGGTCTCTGAAATATTTCACAGTAAGTCCATTTTAATTTCTGCAAGGCTTCTTTTCAACAAGTTGGGCAAAAATTTAAGGTTTTCAAAGAGATTTTAAGGCATGGTTTTACAATAATTCCATACGTTGTATTTTCATTAGTTCTTAAATTTGAAGTTTGATTATCTTATTCTCCTGGATACCTGTGTTTTTAATTGCTTATGGTGGAGGCCTAACACTTATTTTGAAATTCATAATTCATCCAAATTGTCCAGTGACTACTAAGACATAAACGCTTGTATAATTTTCAAAATTGTTTTTTCACGATAATTTTTTTCTAACTTATGAGACGATATCAAATTTCCTGAGTGTGGATCATCTGTTACTGTATTTTCACAAAATGCAAAGTTACCATTTATCTCACTCTTTTTCTATATATATTTGCTACAGATGACTCTTATCGCTTGTTTAATGTGCTAACATTTTGTCAAGTCATTATATACAGTCGTTTGATTAAACGTTGTCACTGATCGGTCTTACCTCTACGCGACCAGACCGAAAGGGAGTATGGGTGAATTAAAATGCTTGATTCATTGTTCTCTATCGCATTTACAATGGAGAACAAAATTTACGTTTGTCTTCGCGTGCTACGCAAAGACAAGAGTCGCTTCGATACATATTCCGTTAAGGACGTTCCGTATTTTGATAATGTGCAGCTATTGAATGTGAATTGATTTCTCTCCATAATCCTTTTCGGTCTGGTCGCGTAGGAATGAGACCGATTTCAATGACAACGTTTAATCAAAAGACTGTATACATAGGACTTCGTGCTTAATGAGAATCGAATCATGGGTAAACATGACGCAGTGTTTTTGTATGGATAGATAATCTCGGTAAAATTTAAATTTTCTAATACTTGTGAATACAAAAGGAAAATTTACTCATAAAATTTGAGGCACAAACAAAAACTTCACGGCACAAACAAAAGCTCTCACGGCACAAACAAAAACTTCCTGACGGCACAAACAAATATTTCACGGCACGAACAAAATGTCTCACGGCACGAACAAAAACTCTCACAGCACAACAAACTCTCACGACACAAACAAAACTCTCACGGCACAAACAAAAACTTCACGGCACAAACAAATACTTCACGGCACGAACAAAATATCTCACGGCACGAACAAAAACTCTAACAGCACAAACAAAAACTTCACGGCACAAAAACTCCCACGGCGGGGGGTAAGGGGGAGAAGAGGAGAAGGGGTCAGGATTTTCGCCCCTTTCTCCTTCCCTATATTTTTTTCAATAAGTATCTTGAGTTTGCTTTGAAAATTAACCTATTGTCACTTTGCTTTACCTAAATTTAATTGGATATATTAAAGCATCGAAAGTCTCAGTCGGACCGTGACTAAGGAGACAGGTTAAAAGGTCTGAAAATCAGGGACAGCGAATTACAGACAAGTAGCTATATATTGCTTAATACAAACAGCTTTTATTGTTTTCTTATAACTTGTACAATTAATGAAGTGAATGGTATAGAAACCAATAATAGGTTGAGTGTCGTAAAACCAAAACCAAAGTAATTACTCTGGCCAATTGCAACAGACGCAGACAAACCAATGAACCAATCAGAACTTGAAGCAAATGCATGTCGCCCGCGCCAAGCGCGGGAAAACGCACGTAAGTAAGTCATGATTGGGTTTGGTTTTACTTCTGGTTGGTTGAGAAAGTAGCGCGAGATATTTTAGCCAATTACTAAGCGTATCAATGCAAACCTAAAGCAATAGCGAAATTGCCGTTAGACACTCAATTGAAAACCGCTACATCACCTATCACGCAGAGTACAGCTTGGATCTGTAAGATAACCGTTGCCCGAGTGTCGATCGGAAAAAAAGCTACAACAAATCAGGAGACTAAATATTGAAGTTTTACCAAAAACTGGAAAAAAGTACGAAACGGTACTTAGTTCAAGGCATCCAATAGTTTGACTTTCATTTCATCTCGTTTAACAGAGTAGTAATTACTCTTCCATGTGACCCAGATCACACCGTCAGCATATGAAGAGTGCTGGCCGTGATGATAGAGACCATTCAGGTTGGAGTAGTGGCATTTTTTGTACCACCAGGCTCCCTTGTATGTCGTGGCACAGTTTCTTCCGGAATCTTTGTCATTATCTCGATCTTTGGTGGTGAACGCCATGCCACGATGATATGAAAGCGACTCACCAGCAGTTCCTACAAATATAACAAAAACAGAGTTGTGTCACCATTTTTAGTGTTACGTTAAAAAGACAAAAGACAAACCTCCAATTCGAGAGCTAAACATAGTTTTATACCTTCATTTATATAAGATTCCTTAGTGGAATAAAGCTTCTGGTAAATGCTACAGCTATTTCATTTAAAATGATAATATAATATATCACATGTTCAGTATTCAACACTGATATGTCAATATCGAAGAAATCAACATCACTCTCAAAATTATTTGGTGTGGCAACTCCTCATAACCCGGATAATCATATGCAAGAAACACAAATTAAAAACATACTATTTCGTTTTATAAAAAGAAACAAAGAAACAAAGAACAAAAAATGTATTAGTATAGTTAAACTAGACTTGCCACGCGAGTGTTGTCGGTATAAAAACAAACACACGTCATTTTACAGCCGTGCATATGGTATGGTTTATGTTTGTCTGGTCAGCGGATACTATCCTGACAACATACATGTACCCACAGACAGACCACATTCTGGGGTCTTTCTGCATGTACTGGTATCCATGAACCACTCATTGTCTTCTATTGTTTGTGAGGTATTGTATTTTTGGTCTTGTTTTGCATTTGTATAATTGTCGTTCTTTGTTCCTTTTGTTTTACGTAATATGTGACCGGTACATGCAGAATCTACCACATTCTGTTTGTGTTGTGTTTGCTGTTTGGAACTTGCGAGACTTCACGCGACATGATCGGTTGAAATTTTAGTGGAGATATTAAAGTCGCCTTTTACCTTTATGTTGAAATAAAGTTTC
Source organism: Cladopsammia gracilis (assembly GCA_022457155.1). Taxonomy (NCBI): domain Eukaryota; kingdom Metazoa; phylum Cnidaria; class Anthozoa; order Scleractinia; family Dendrophylliidae; genus Cladopsammia; species Cladopsammia gracilis. The sequence continues at coordinate 2,358,851 of JAJGOT010000030.1, read as the reverse complement.
AAGGAAATGTTGATTCAGTCACGCGTGGTGTTTTTTTGCCACTCCGAACCGTAGAAACCCTTCTCTGGCGAGTTTACTGTTACCGTTTACTTCGCGACCGTTGCGCTTCGTTGCGCTTCGCAACGGTCGCGAAGCGTTGATTGGCTGATTTAAAATGAACCGCATGTTTAGAATTCCTTTGGTCGCTGACAAAACTACAGATCATAGTTTGAAACCTATTTAGAGGACTTAAGCTTGGCTTTTCCCGGAGGAAATTTGACGAATGAATCCCAAACTCGGGCATGACATGGGGAAATATGTAGTTAATCGGAGGCCGGTGAAAAAAGGTAAGAATTTTTCAAATTTTGTGACAATTCCGGTTGAAGTAGCGACCCACAGCGGTCGTCGGCGGCGTGTTGCCTCCCTTGTCCACAGGGCGTCCACACAAACTGTGTGACCGTTGTTCGTATTTTTAAATTTAGAGGAAATGTATGGGAATTTCGAAAAGGTTCACTTATCGTAATATACTGCGATGGATATTTACATAAAAGATCAAACTAAACGTATTTTTACTTGAAATGTTGTGTGATGTCATTCTTGTAGCTGAAAACGGCGAATTTTAGCGATTTGAAGGGTTTTGCATCGGACGTTTACCTGAGCGTATAGTACGAGTGTGGAGTGTGGAGTGTGGAGTGTAGGGTGTAGGGTGTAGAGTGTAGAGTACAGAGTGTAGAGTGTAGAGCTGATGCACGTGACGCATCAATACACTCACCAGAGTACGTTCCCAGACTCAGTATGTAATTGTTGCTTTCACTGTCAACACTGAACAAGTTGTAATCGGCGTTAGCTGTTTCTCCGGTCGTGTCTTCAAGATCCACCCGAAGCCTGCTTTGTTCTTTAGTCAAGCGGTGAATCTTATCTAGTCCAAGCCAAAATTCACCATTCAGGTTTCCGAAGCCTCGTTTGTAGTCGTCCCAACCGAGGTAGAAATCAACCGAGCCGTCCAGTCTCTTTTGGAATACTGTCCACCCCCCACCGTCTGTTTTTTGGTCACAATACACATCAAAGGCACCGCCATTGTCGGGGTCGATCGGGTAAACACCACTGATTCGATGACCGGCGTTGTAGAGTTCAGCACAGTCCTTATAAACTGGAAAAGAAAAGAAAGTAATTAATATAAAGCGATTTCAGTTAATTGACCATCAGGCTGAATCGCCATGGAAACTGATGTCTGCAGTCGCATATTGCTATTCAGATCGAGGCTTTTAAGCCTGGTTTCCATATGATCGCTACAATCGCTGCGATCGCTACGATCGCCGAAAAGCGAGACCGCGATCATAGCGATCGTAACGATCGAAGCGATCGTGTTGGTTTCCATGTGATCTTTACGATCGCCCATGCACAGGATCGCTCGTGGAAAAACACAGGAAGACTCTGGGATACATAAAGCGATACTGCAATGCTTTGTGGGATAGTTTCGATCGTTACAATCGCCACGATCGATGAAAGTGACTTCCATATGATCGTTACGATCGCTACGATCGCTGAGATAGAATTGTTTCTAGCCCAGCGATCGCGATCACTGCGATCGTTACGATCGATACGATCGCTGCGATCGCCGAACAGAGTGGTTTTCATATGATCGCTACGATCGCCGGTCTCCTTTTTCGGCGACCGTAGCGATCATATGGAAATCAGGCTTTAGTTGTCTTGTTTATTCAAACTTAGTTAAAGAAAAAAAGTAGTGTCATCCTAGTGCTTTGTCTCCAGATTTGACTCGTTCATCAGACTGAAAGAAGACGTCCCAACTCAAGCATGTTAAAGGCATGGTTCAGAGCGTAATTTGCATAAAATCTGAAAACGATCGTAACTTTGAGGTGATTTACGTTCTAATTCGCTGCGCTCAAACGAACGTAAATCATTTTACCCTTCAATTACCGTAATATCAATCACCAGACACAAAGTATGGTAGGATACGCAAGCGAATCCAGCACATGTGAATTCACAAAGTAAAATGAAAGGCGCTTTTTCTTACCACGAGAAAGCTGATTGTCAGCGCGCGTAGAAAAACTTGCTTTCTTTCCGCGGTCGCTCGCACGTTGATCTCTCTGTCGCCTTTTACGACTCGCCGCTTCTCTGGCCTTCTTAAGCCGCTATTCATCTTCTGAGCCGGATGCCAGTTCGTTTGACTCGTATTCCGCTACCACTTGCCAACCGTCCTTACTTTTAACTGCGACCTTTATCAGCTTCTGCCGTTTGTAGATACGCTGCCTGGCTTCTTGGGAAAGAGTCTTTATACAAGCCAAATTAGGCTCCCCGCGTTCGCTCTCGATTTGAATACTTTCAAGGATGGAGTCTAATTCAGTGTTCAGCTCGAACGCCCTTGTACTTCAACTGCACTATTTCTTTATCCATCCTACTCTTTTGAACGACCTGCTTCTCTTTATCTTCCAATTTCTGCTCGAGATAGCCCTTGAACGTGGAAAATACTTGATCAACATTTCGCGAGTTGCCTCCGCGTTCGTCGCTCGTTTGGCCTGTTTCTGCCGGAACGGAAGATCCATCAGATTGCCTCTGATCGCTAGGCATTAGTCCGAAGATGGGGTAAAGGGATGTGTAAACTGTGTGGAACCGCAAGCGTGAATGAAATTCATGAATAGGCCAAGGTCTATAAGTACTGGAAAGCTGACCAATAGGACGTGTATAATACACAATAGAGGGTGCGGCAGGTGATAAAGCTTAACAAGTAGCATAAATTACTTGGAATACCAGCGGAAAATACATTTACCAAAACAGGCTCAAACTTAGCAGCAGGATAAAACTTGATAACCTTAAACCACTGTTTACTTTAAATGTCAAATATTAGCATCACGTGACTTGTTATCATTGTTTTAATACACAACAAGAGGCTCCAAGCAGCCTTTACTCATGCGCATGCGTAAGAAAATTTTATGATATATTTTAAACATGATAAGAAGATGTCCGACCTGGAGATAAGTTACTCCATTCATTCAGTCATCGTTCCTGCAAACCACGTTGTTTGCTATTGAATGTTTTGGAAATGAAGGCTGTACCACTATGAAGCCAGTGATTCTTCTAAGTCTTACATATACCAAACGTGAACATAGTAATGTATGTAGGGTTGTAGGAGATGCTATCGTGACACGTAAGTAACGCTCTTTTACCGGAAGTGACAGTAGCCGGAAGTCACTAAACAGGAAGTGTAAATGGCGAAGACATGAACCGGAAGTGCACAATTTAAAATATGCGTGCATAAATTTGCATGCAAAATCGTGACACAAAAAATAAAAATAACAACAGGCTCCTAGCAGCCTATACTCATGCGCATGCGTAAGTAAGTTAAGAAGATGATAAGATAAGAAGATGAGAAGATGAGATGATAAGAAGATAAGAAGATGATAAGAAGATGTCCGACATGGCGAAGAGTACTCCTTTCATTCAGTCATCGTTCCTGCAAACCACGTTGTTTACTATTGATTGTTTTGGAAATGAAGGCTGTACCACAATGAAGGGAATGATTCTTCTATGTCTTATATATACCAAACATGAACATTGCTAATGTAAGTAGGGTTGTAGGAGACGCTGTCGTGACACTTGAGTAACGCTCTTTCACCGGAAGTGAGAGTAGCCGGAAGTCACTAAACAGGAAGTGTAGTGGCAAAGCTATGAACCGGAAGTGTATTTAAGATATGTGTGCGTAAATTTGCATGCAAAATCGTGAAAAAAAAAATAATAACAAGAAAAACGGAGCCGAAACCTTACCTCATGCCGCTTCGCGCATGAGTAATAAAAATAATAACAAGAAAAACGGAGCCGAAACCTTACCTCCTGCCGCTTCGCACATGAGTAAAAAGAAAATTGAAAACGGGGTGCCGAGATGACATATGATGGATATAAATTGAACTGTTAATGTATTTGTATGGTTCTTCCTTATATGAATCTGGCAGGAATGGTTGACTATGATTTACAGTTAAAAGGTTATTTCGTAAAAGAGGTCACGTAACATATTTTGTCTCTTAATATCTTGTTAATAAAATACAAATATTGTCCATTCCGGCCAGGGTTAGTCCTTATGCATAAAGGCAAAAAATTGCATATGATTTTCTCTTAGCCAAAGTTAACCATCCTCACCCCATTTGAAGTTTCCTTTTTGTCCAAATTATGACGTCATCAGACAGGTGACCACAATAATCAAACCTTAAGGAATTTAAGAACGCTAAATCCAGTTTGATGTATACTTTTTGTGATTGTTAGGGCTAAAAAACATTTAATTTACTTCCAAAAGGATCGAAAATGAATTTAATTCGCGGGGGGTCTACACCAAGGGACGAACCATGCCTTAACATGCTTGAGAATGCCTAAAAGCATTAACTGCATGGGCCATGGCCAGGTGTACTTAAAAGAACTCAAACCTAAAACCTATTTTACACTAACTGTTTATCAGTTGAGACCTCGATCTCTGCTCGTAGACTCTTTCCAATTTTCTGGCCAAAACCAAACGTTCCTAGCTATTTGTGACCATTGACTATTTCGTTCAAGTTCAATTCAAGTTCAGTTTAGTTCATTTCATTCACACCTATTTCATAACAGAAGAAGATGTCCAAATTATAAATATATTAATTGCGTTTAAGTTGCGTTCTGTGTGGCGATGAACCTTGATAAACTTCGTCTTATACCTATAGGCCATATCGCATTCGATATCGCCTTTATTTATCATTATCCAGCGTGGATATTTGCTTAAAATCAGTTACCGGCTTCATAGCACAGTTCTCCTTTATAACCCTCACGGCAGACGCATCTGTATCCTTTGTCTGTAAACCCTACTTGACACAGGGAATTCTTTCCAGAGCAGCGGCTACTGTGACAAAAATTCTGGATGTGAAATAAAATGAATGAAAATAAAATAACTATTTTATATTATTCTGACACATCGATAGCATATTCCCTCCTGATAAAATTGATTAGGGATCTTCAGTACTTCCTTGAGGTAACCAGACTTAAGTTGATTTATACCTCTTAGTCACTTAAGAGAGGTTGGATAGTTACACATACAATTATCATACGGTATTAGTATACAATTATCATATTCATCACATTTAACCTCATCAGTCATTACAAAATTGCGTACTCGTAATTGGCCACCGCTGTTTGGTATTTTTAGTTACTTAGGAGACGTTGGCAAGACGCTAAAGTGTGTGTGTGTGTGTGTGTGTGTGTGTGTGTGTGTGTGTGTGTGTGTGTGTGTGTGTGTGTGGATGACATCACAAAATTACCGGCGGCCATGTTAGAGGACTGGCTTAAACAAAAGAAATGGAACCTCCGAAGCTGTCAAATAATGGCTAACATCTTCACGGCAGGGTAAAATGTAGATATCTTAAAAAAAGTTCTGCATGGGATTGGCATCGATCCGCTTTTCATCCCAGCCAAAAAGTTGAGTGAGGAGAGCCTTGCACCCGTCCAATTGATGGATTGATGTTCTTAACTTGTGCTGGATACTAAACGCACAATAAAGTTAACAGAACTCAAGCCTTCACTTACGCTTATGAGCAAATGGTTAGCGGCTTCGTTTCCAGTGTCTTTGTGTGTGTATGATTAGTAAACAGTTATCGTGTTAGCATACAGTTAGAGCGGTCTGCAACTGAGTGTCGAAAGTAAGTTTGCAATTTAATTAATTGCTTTGGTTTTGCATTGTGATTGGTTAAAGAATCTTGCGCCACTTTTTGTGACTTGCTCGCAAGCGTTTTCCCGCGCTTGGCTAGACATATTCGCTTGAAGTTTTGATTGGTTCATTGGATTGTATGCGAGTTCTGTGATTAATCAGAGTAATTATTATTTTGGTTTTGGTTTTACGACACTCAATTGAAAACTACTCCATCATAGTAATCACAATATCAATCTCATCATCATTATGAGTATCATCACTCCATTGTCATTATTAATTGCAAAGTTTTATAATACCTCGACAGCATAGTGAACGTAATCTTTCTTTTCCTCTAAAGCAGAGTGTAAAGGGCTTTCATCGGTGAAATTTTTTAATTCGCACGTGCGTTTTCCCTCGTCTACTGGTCCCACATTGATGGACACACAGTTTGGCTCCAAATAACACTTTACTCGGCAGCTTCCTTCGTCTATCACTTTCTCAATCCTTATCACGTGACCCGGAAGCGCTTTGTCTGGTATCGGTTCCTTGAATATTATGATGCGGTTATATTCTGTCGCAAGAACTGCGGAAAAACGCGGTAGGTTTGGTCATGAGATTATGAAAACTTACACCATGCGCGTTTTTAGCGGGATCATCTGAGTTGCACTTCAGTGATTTCTGGTCCTCGGCGAGCGTTGCTCAAAACTTCAAAGGTCGTTTCGTGGCCGAAAGCTGTCGTTTAGCTAATCGAATTGAAGTCAATTTACAATTTATTGCTTAGCTTTCAAGATCAACAAAAAACGAATCTTTGGTGGTAATTTTGCACATAGCGTAACTTTTTGGGCTCCATAACTTTTTCGGCCGCGGTCCAATTTGTTTGCGGTTCTGGGTTCATTTGCGGACCCGTCCCCGTATCTCGACCCATGTGAAGATATCAATTCATCTTCACTGTAAAGAGTAAAGATATCAGTATCTTAACGTCAGCTACAGAACTTCCACAGAAATCTTCGGACATCATCGGTAATCTTAGACAAAATTCGGAAATGATCGGAAACGTTCGCATAACCTTCTGACAGTATTCGGAGACTTATCCAAAATCTTCGGAAGACGTCGGAAATCTTCGGAAAAGCTTAAAACTTCTTAATTAGTGTCGTTTATAGTATAACTAAAATAATACATGGCTGCTTAGAGATATGAAATTTTCCTAGTCTTGTTCATCCAAGTTGAACACCCGAAGAGAAACTCCTTATCTCTACGCGCACCCAGGTATTACAAATGGTCTTTTTTAACATAACTGTAAAATTTCCCGCGCGCTCATTGGTCGAGAGGTATTGTTTATCAGTAAGAGTACAAACTGTGAATGACGTCATTGATAACGCCACCCGCGTCTAGCGTGGGGGAAAAGAAATGATTTTGGCTTCAAGAAGAAATTCAGCTGGTTTGATTTGCAAGATAGCTGCTTTCTCTGTCTATTTTCGGCGAATTGTCGCCGTTTCTAATCAAATATCACATTTGCCACTGGTAAAAAATTCACGCTATAGCAAAGTCAAACGTTTGGAGCAGAACTTGGGACGGTTGTGGACTCGAGGACTTCGGTAACTTGGCAAACTTATTTAAGTCGAAAGAGACACGAAACGCTCGATTCATTCAGCAAACTTTCGTTACTGCCACAGAGGAAAATACGCTAATTATGAAGTGGAAAGAAAGAATAACAAACGAATGACTTGAAAGTTTAGTTCGTATTCTTGTCTGTAAAATAAATTTTTTCCTTGATTCAAAGCTTATCAATGCGTTCGATGTCTCTTTTAAGTTCATTTTTCTGGATTTTGAGGCCAAATTGAACATGATGGTTCCAAGTAAAATGTTTTTGTTATGGTAAAAAGGAAATAGATTTTAGTTGGCCATTATATGTTCTCTGATAAACAATGTTTGACGTCATAGCAAGTCAAAACAGAGTGAGGAATTACGAGCAAGCGAGTAACTCCGGATCTGTTTGTTAACTAATATGTAAAAACGTGGCAGCCTTGACTGAATTAACTTTTCCTGTAGCAATAGTTTCCAAAAGGTAGGTTCAATTAGATTCATACTAGTTCAGTAGTTTAGCATACGATATAGCTTAATCGATAAGAGGTTAACAGTATTTTTATGGACATAAAACGATGCCGTGAAATAAGTCAGACTGGAGCAGCTGGTTATTAACTTTAATACGTTATTCGCTGCGAGGTTGACCTCATTAACCGTTTTGTTTGGTTAGCAACATGTAGTTGTCAGTCACAGGAGATCTGTTGTAAAATAATATAAATTTAAACATCTGCATTTTATTTACTCTCCGGCACTTCTTTTCTTTTTCATTCACGAGTGTTTTTTTTTAGCTCCCAACGATGCAAGTTGAGCTCTTCTCCACAAACACCATGAATAGAAACTTTATTTTTCCGTTATATTATTTAAGAATTTTGAACGTAAATTACCATAAAGTTTGCAGGAGAATAGAAACTTCGTTTATCTGACAGAAATAACATATTCTTTGCGCCTTTTCATTAAAATAACATTATATTATGAACGACGAAGGTCGAACCAACAAATTCAATGTTTTGGGGTGGTACTGCAGTCTATTCGAACATCTCAGTCTATACTTTTTTCCCAAAGGTTACGCATCGATGAAATAGCAAAATTTGTCAAAGAAACCGACAATGGTAACCTAGTTATTAGTCCTCTTTTTCTATTTTTTCTTTAGGTCCAAGAAGTTGCTTAATAACCTTGCTTCCAACACTTACCAGCGTACATTAATACACCCATTCCAAATAAAATCCACGCGAGGAAAATGAACGTTTTGATAGACGCCATGTTCCCTAGTTGGAAGTGCTTCTCTTTTTTCCAACAAAGTTCGCCTCATGCCTTTAAGCTTTTATTAAAAATGGACCAAATGACACACTATTTATTCCATTTTGTTAAGTTGTTAATAATGAATTAATCATGACAGCGCTAGGGGCCATTAGAACAGGTTAACTTATGTGATCTGGGTCTCTGAAATATTTCACAGAAAATCAATTTTATTTTCTGTTTAGCTTCTTTTCAACAACTTGTATTTTCGCCTAAAGTTGGGCAAAAATTTAAGGTTTTCAAAGGGATTTTCAGGCATGGTTATACAGTAATTCCATACGTTTTATTTTCATTAGTTCTTAAATTTGAAGTTTGATTATCTTATTCTCCTGGATACCTGTTTTTTAATTGCTTATGGTGGGAGCTTAACACTTATTTTGAAATTCATAATTAATTCAAATTGTTCAGTAACTGCAAAGACGTAAATACTTGTATTATTGACATTTTTTTTTTCAGGATAATTTTTTTGTAGCTTTTAAGACGATATTTTTCTAATTATGAATCATCTAGTATTATTTTCTTTAAAAAACCTAAAGTTACCATTTTCCTAAGATCTTTATTCTTTATATTTGTTATATATGAGTCGCATCACTTGTTAAACGTGCTGATATTCTGCCAAGTCATCATACATTATTAATTGCTTTCGACCATCTTGACCACCATGATTTAATGGAAATTTCACTCCTGAACTCTTGGAAATATAATCAGCCCGATGGGATGGTTTGCTTCCATAAGGTGATTTCATTGTCCAGTTCAGCTATAGGGTGTTTTACTTACAGCTCCGTCAGAAATTAATTTGTAATCAAGAATGGTTTAGCCTGGTTTCGCAAACACCGTTGCAAAAAAGTCGCAAACAGTTTACGATTTTATGAATGCAAACAGTTTGCCGAAGTGGGACCACCTTTTATGCTGATTTTTATTTAGCCGCCTCATGGTTAGCTCAGTTACTAAAGCACCAGTCTGCAGAGCGGGAGGTCGCGGGTTCGAATCCCAGCCGGACCAACACTCAGGGTCTTAAGTAACTGAGGACGAAGGTGCTGTCTTTGCTATGCAGACATCTGCGAAATGGTTAGACCTTCATGTGGCTCGGATGACGAGGTAGAAATGGCGGTCCCGTACGTCTCCGATGGAGACAAAACCCTGGCTGTGACCACCCTCAGTGCCATACATTGTTCATACATTGGGGTGGGGGAGATGAGATCAACAATGGACCGATAGTCTCTTTCCTTCTTTCCTTCTTGATTCGCGACGAGTCGCCGATAATTCGCGCAAACACAACGCAAGAGATGTAAAAAATGTTTAATTTATCTTTACGTCTCGTTTGCGACGATTTGCAACGTTACCGCGAGGCAACAGCAATACGGATATACTATTGCAAAGTGGGAAAATCATGGCAAGTTCCGACAAATCAGGAACAAGTACGAAATAAACAAGATGGCGGTCCGTGAAGCTAAGTTAGACACCAACGATTCATTCTCAAAACAACGTCAATTTAATGAATTTTATTAGGTAATACCTGAATAAGAGGAGAAGTAATGAACTCTGAACGGAAATTGTTTATTAGAAACTATTTATTTATTATTAATTTATCTTCGCATCGTTTTCCAGAAAACTCATAAGTCTTTGTATTCTGTTATGTATTTTACCCATGTCGGGTCTTGGGCGTATATATTAGGGAATAACCAGCCATTTAAAACCGAAACTGTACGGATTTAGGAATAAAAAGGCCAATGCACGAGAGGAAAGAGCGTCGAAAGCAAATTTAGATGTATCATCCTTGATTTTGGCTCCACTTCTAGATATTTTTACGACGTAACGAAATGAGTTTGCGCATAAGAATTCACATGTGGAACTCAAGCTCGTGCGCAATTAAAATTGTCAGACTTCAAACTGAATATATAGGAATGCGGAAATAATGCAAGAACGGAACGGGGATTCGTGAACTCTTACCCCATTACGGCTAAGCCTTGAATTCTACTGCACAAAGGCAAGCCGGTATAGGGACAAAAAAACCCGCGTAGAATATAAGAAGTCCCTGGTTTCGAAAGGGTTTTCTCTCGCGCTCTTGCATAGCTCTTGGCCGAGGGCCACTGCTGATGTGTGGTTCGTGGCTAGACATAAGACATAAACATAAGACCTGAATTAAAGGGACACTGTCCGGCAGATATATCGTGTTTTCATGATTATGGCCAGGAGCTTGCTTTAACATAAGCTTGCTTTAATGCCTTGAAATATGAAGAAAAATTAAGAAATTAACTAAAGACTGAAAATAACGGCTAACAATTTCAAACTTCTACACGAAAAATCGAATTTGACGAACTGTAATTCACTTCCATCGGTGCAATCCTGCACTTAATCTCCAAACTACGGCTTCTGTTTTGCCTTATAGAATCTTTTTATTCAATTAATAACGTATATGTGGTGGCATTTGGCGATATAACATGGAAATAAAATAACACCTTTTTGACCATTTCATTTCGAGCATGCCCACAAAGAATAATGTCGACATAAAACAATTAACTCTTGTCTTTACTTTTTCCCCTTTTTGTTTTTCACTTTTTTCCCACTTTTTTCCTTGTTCGGCTTGGCCCCCAGGGGAGTACTCCCATATGGAAGGGGCGGGGATGCTCGTCGTCTCCCTTAGGGGTGTGAATTTCGGATTTTGTTCTCACTTAGGGTATTCTGGGCAAAACGCCATAATATTTAGCCGTCAAAGTATCCTTTAGGGTTGCACACGAAGAAATATTAATCGAATATATTTGTCTGTGTTTTAAAATGGTCTCTTTTAGGGGTCAAAAAAAGCTTGGGCCACGCCCAGATTGGTCTCCTTTAGGGGATTAATTCAAAATTTCCGACGAGCATCCCCCTACCTTTCATATGGGAGTCCCCCCCCCCGAGGCTTGGCCTTTCACTAGATCTCATTTTGACAGAAAACTGTTTCCACGTAAATGACAAAGAAAGTGGAAATATTTTCCAGAAAGTGGCAATCAATAGGAAGACCAAATGTTTCTTCTATTTTGTCAGTCAAATTTACTGGGTAACCGTGTTCTTCTGGCCCAACTGAAGGGATAGCTCTCATTTGAGCACACTTTAAATGATCTCTCTATCTTATATGAGTCGGTCATTGCAAACATCATTTGACTTAAAAACTGTTCACTTGACGTCACAAATGCAAGGACAGCGGACCCCCACGGGCGGTTTGGGGCAACTTAGGTGTCAATGGGTTAAGGCCCGAGAAACAGTCACTGATAACTGAAATAAATGGCAGACAAGTACATGGAATACAAAACCTTTTATTTATCACTTTATAATACCCTTACTTAAACAATGAAGTGAATAGTTCATCACCAAGACAACATTTCTATTTGAAATCTGAGTGCATCAGCGAAATGCTACCAAAGTAGCTTAGAAAATGGCTTACACAAGTAAATAAAAAACCGACAATTAAAACAAGTAGCATTATAGCGGTACGTTTTAGGCTTTAACTGGTTTGATTTTCATCTCCGCTCGTTTAGCGGAGTAGTTAGGTCCCTTCCACTTATCCCACATCACACCTCCCCAACTATTGGAGTGTTTGCCGTGGTAATAGACGCCGTTGAGATAGGCGTAATGACAGGCTTTGTACCACCAGCCTCCCTTCCACTGTGGGGCACAGTAGTTCGGATTAGAGGTCATATCATTGTCTCGATCTTTGGTGGAGAACGCCATGCCACGATGATACGAAAATGAGTCACCAGCAGTTCCTAGAAGTTACCATAAAACACATTTTTAGCGAAAATGGTGGACAATAAAAAGGCCTACTCTGGGACCTTAAGTCGCCTTAAGTCGCCTAAAGTCGCCTTAAGTCGCTTAAAGTCGCCTAAAGTCGCCTTAAGTCGCCTAAAGTCGCCCTTTGTCGCTTAAGGTTGCCTGAAGTCGTAAGGCTTAAAAAAGGCCTGCACACCTTAAAATTGCCCTAAAAGGTTTCACTTTTACTATTTCTTGAATATATAATAATTTTATTGCCCCAAATCTCTTTTTTAGTTCCCATATATGATTATATACTGCAAGGGTATGGCCCCATGCAGTAAAACACCATGCTTCAATAGTCATGCACGATGCCCTAGTTGCTTCAATTATATTTGCTGAACCCTATAAAGGATGGACCATTTTATTTTTGAGGGGGGGGGGGGGTGGGGCAAATACCAAGAAAAAAAATTCACGCACTGATAAAGTATAGAAAAGTATGGAAAAATCACAAAAAAAATTCTTGCACAGCCTCAAGATGGTAAAAAAAAATTCATGCTTGCTAAAACAAAATGCCCAACCCCCCACCCCTAAAAATAAAACGGTCCATCCCCAATGAGGGTACACTTATTCATCTTCAAAACATTGACAGCTATTTCTATAGGTTTACTTATATTTCATGGACAAAGTGTTGCTAAAAGGATGAAGTTGTGACTTATATTATAATCAACATTTAATATGAGCAACATCATAAAAAAGAAACACTGCTGATCAGCAGTCAATACTGATATACTGTAATGGTGCAGGCATTCCTTCACCTTCAGGGTATTATTATAACAACAGTGAGAGCTGTTTTGGATCACTAAGATCACAATAATTTGAAAAGTATTTTGGGGTTAAGCCCAATTATTGCTTATCACTTTTACATTGAGCAAGTAAGCTTGAAAAGATCATAAGCTTAACCAAAGGCAATGTAACTGTATACAAATGTACTTAAGCTTAACTTTTAAGCTTACTTACCCAACGTGAAAGAGCAACCAAAAATGGGCCATTTCTCCCACATACAACCTCTAGGCTGGGTTCTAGCCATCCAACATTATTCGATTTACAACCAATCGTAACTGAACGTTTGAAAACTTGAAACTTCTTTACAACTTGTATATGTCATCTTTGACAGTTTGATGAAGCAAAGAATTTAAATCAACCTATACGCTCAAGATTGCAAAATTTGCGTTGATTATGTTACTATGATGGCTCTCTGTCACAAAGGTCAAAAGGATTTCTTGTTATCAACCATTAAGCAGGAATGTGCAAAGGATTTGCAGCTGCTTCCAGCAGGAAAATTTGCCTCACTCGAGCAAACATGGCCGCCACATGTTTTGACCACGTGACTTCTTTTGGACCATGGATGCCCACGCGCGCGGGCGCGCGCGCACTCATGTTCAGAAAATTAGCACTCAATTGATTCGGCAAAAAAGCCAAAGCTGAAGTGTTGCTGTTGTTGAAATTGAAACACATTCCCACTTTACAGTACAGCCTGACTAGGCTTCGTGGCTCCCTCTAGGCTACCACTCCCGTGCTTTACCTTCGTGGCGTAGATTGTCAATCAAGCTGGCCTGGAATTTTTGAAATCGTTCTTGTAGCCATTGACTGGCTTCCTGCTTGTATTGCGAAAAGAAAACTAATTTCGACAACTCAATCCAAGGTAAGGTAGATGTAAATTTCTGAAATTTATTGGTTAAGCGAGCGCGGGAGCTAGTCGCGCGCGCGAGGAAAAGAAACGCGCGAAGCATGGAAACCATCTACGATTGGAAAGGAATTCTGGGAGAATCAAAATGGCGGACGCCAATGTAAATATTGTCAACTCTGTCATTTGCTGTGCATTCGTTTGTGATCCTTTATTTTCTGGAAATTTTTGAGGTAATAATTAACTTCTACACCGGTAAATCTGTCAACAGCCTCATCAGTAACACTATTTAGTTTTGTTTTGACAGGTTAAATTAAAATGTTGCCAGGTGGAAAAGTGTGAGAGCATTTCGGGCCAGGAAGCAGAACTAATCAACCCTGCTAGGAAGTCTCCTACGAGGGTTCGGTTCCCTGTCAGTGGAACATCCAAGTTTTCAGGAGCCGGACAAATAGTTGGAGAAAATGGGAAAGATGCGCTATTGAGAAGGACCCTCGCTTACGGTACCAAATATGATATTGGAATATTCTATTGGACTAAGGCAGGAGAACAGCAAATTGGCTGGGTGCCTGACCAAACAGTTTTGGATGTCGTTTGTCAAGCTTTCGAGCCAAAATTGACTGTGCAACTGCCACAACAGTGGCAGATAAATTAATCAAATTTATCTAATATGAGAAATCGAGAAGTCATTTTTAATAAACTAATTCGATGCCTTTGTTCATTGTTGTATAAATAAGTCAAGGAAAATGTATGTTAGTTTGATTCAGATCAGGTATCCATTTTTAAGTGAAAAAGTTTTCCCAAGATTTTGTTTGGCAGTGTATATGATCTTTATATTTTTGTATGATTATTGTTTTTATTGCAATATCTTAAAAACATTTAAGCAGCTAACTGAATTTTTTCTCATTCTAGATAAGTAATATTGTTCCTGCCTCTTGTTTGGCTAATTAATGTTCATAATACAATTTAGCATTCATGTTATTTATATAATGTTGTTGTTGTTATTGTAATAATTTGAATCTCAGTATAGCTAAAAGGGGCTTTAAAATCTGGAAACTGGAGATTTACGGTCACTTAAGTCTATCTGAGACCAAGTGAACTGATTGTGATAATTTTGTTTATTGAAATATGAGACAAACTATCATGAATGCCAGGATTCATGTCAGGACTCAAGCTGTAGCCCTAACCCTAACTCTATGTCTAACCTGAACTGGAGTCCTTGGTCGCAAACTGACTTAAGTCCTGACTCAATCGGACCTGGCTTGAATCCTGTCTCATATTTCTCTCCAGAGACCAGTGGCTTGGTATTTAGGTATAGTGATGAAGAGACTGTCAATAACTTTTGTTTCATCACTTTTCAGAAACACTTTTATGTTGCCTGAAGTTGCCTTCAGTCGCCTTAAGTCGCCTTAAGTTGCCTTAAGTCGCCTTAAATCGCCTTAAGTCGCCTTAAATCGCCTTAAGTCGCCTAAAGTCGCCTAAAGTCGCCAATATTTTAAACTAATTTTTCCTTAAGTCGCCTTAAATCGCCTTAAATCGCTTAAAGTCGCCTAAAGTTACGGCGACTTAAGGTCCCAGAGTAGGCCTATAAAATATTGATCTTTCTTATCAAACTGAGAAATACATAGACAAGAACAAGCGATATAATATCCCGACGTTTCAGCGACCTCATGACGCCATTATCAAGGGTACAAATGAGAATAAAATTAACAAATGCGAGTTCAAGAGTGATGACTAATTTACATAGCGGAGGTGGCTACACAAATATTTTAGCACGGATAGAATCCATTTGCACATTCAAACTCGGTGTTAATTGTTTGATGTAAAGCATCTTGTTGACAAGACAATCAAATTTGTTCA
This sequence comes from Cladopsammia gracilis, assembly GCA_022457155.1. NCBI lineage: Eukaryota > Metazoa > Cnidaria > Anthozoa > Scleractinia > Dendrophylliidae > Cladopsammia > Cladopsammia gracilis. The sequence goes on along the minus strand of JAJGOT010000030.1, from coordinate 2,343,060 downwards.
TGCATTTCCCGAAGCCTGCAATGGTTGCTGGTTGGCGGGAAATGACGTAACCCGAGTAGTCTTACCCTTTAAGGACCAAGACTCCGCTAACATTGTTAAGACGCAGTTGAAAGACCTTAGCATTAAACCCCAGACCACAATCCAGCCCGTATTTTTCAGTCGGAAAATTGGCCAAGACCTTAAAGATTGTGAGACTAAACCGCAGTTGGTTAATCAACAGTGCGTAGTGTACCAGTTTAAATGTAACCTGTGTGATACAGGGAGCTATGTTGGCTACACGCGCGGGCATTTATATGCCCGCGTGGATGGCCATAAAAGCACGTCATCTTCAGTACGCAAGCACTATGATAACGACCACGCGGGTGCTGTCCCTGAGGACCTCCTTAGCTGTTTCAAAGTTCTCAAGAAATGCATGAACAAATTTGATTGTCTTGTCAACGAGATTCTTTACATTAAACAATTAACACCGAGTTTGAATGTGCAAACGGATTCTATCCGTGCTAAAATATTTGTGTAGCCACCTCGGCTATGTAAATTAGTCATCACTCTTGAACTCGCATTTGTTAATTTTATTCTCATTTGTACCCTTGATAATGGCGTCATGAGGTCGCTGAAATGTCGGGATATTCTATCGCTTGTTTTTACTTGTCTATGTATTTCTAAAACTGAGAAAAAAAGAATAAATATTGATCAAATTAAAGTAAACATCTTGCCAAAACTACTACAAATTGCATAAGCGGCTTGCCATTTAGTCAAGGCCAAAGCTTTAGATAAATTTACTTGGCCGGACACACTCGGACAACATTAACATCATGATGATAAAATAATTTTAAATCGTTTTACTGTATCACATTAGTATAATTTGATAAAAGTGCTTACCAGAGTATGTTCCAAGACTTAGTTTGTATTTGTTTGCCTCATCAGCAACACCAAAAAAGTCGTACTCGGCGTAAGCTGTTGTTCCGTTCGTGTCTTCAAGATCCACCCGAAGCCTGCTTCGTTCTTTTGTCAGGCGGTGAATCTTATCTAGTCCAAGCCAATATTCACCATTCAGATTTCCGAAGCCTCGTTTGTAGTCGTCCCAGTCTCGGTTGAAATCAACCGAGCCGTCCAGTCTCTTTTGGAATACTGTCCACCCACCACCGGCTGTTGTTTGGTCACAATACACATCAAAGGCACTGCCATTGTCGGGGTTGATCGTGTAAATACCGCTGACCCGTAGACCAGCTTTGTAGACTTCAGCACAGTTCCTGCAAACTGATCATGAAAAGGAAAAAAACAATCATGTTAAGGTGGCTCGATCAGATTTCTTACTGGCGAAACCACCCACCTTAGAACTCGAATACATCACTTTAAGAAATAAGCTAAGAGATCACAAGTTTTCTATTATATTTGAGATGAAATAGGCTTTTATTTATAGCAATCGGAGTTACCAATTTGAAAGCAACGCAATTACATCATTGCTATTTTTTACATGAAGTCATTTTTGAGTAGTTTTTATCTCCTGTAAGTTAATGTTTAACTTACAGGAGTTTATGTGGGCTAACATGCATTCTTTATGCATTTTTGTTAGCAAAAAATGCGTTAGATACTATTAATAGACTTTTTAGTGAATTTGTGGGGACATTCCTAGTGCATATTTGTTAGCAAGATGTTATCGATAAGAACACAAGAGTCGAGTGGCATATTTTTGAAAGCGGTTTAGCGAGCGCATGTTTGTGGCCTGACAAAGCGATATATTCATACGTTGATGATTTAGTTAACTAAGATTTTTGTTAGACACTATTAATAGACTTTTTAGTGAATCTGTGGGGACATTCTTGTTGCATTTTTATTGCATTTTATTTTTTTGCAAAATTTCTCGCATTTTTGTTAGATGCTATCATTCATAGATCAGAACACACGAGTCGAAGGATATGTTTTTAAAGCTGTTTAGCGAGCGCATGTTTGTGGCCTGACAAAATTTTTTTTCAGTTAGGTAACATTCCTACTGTTTAATATCTCTTTTTCACAGCGATGATTTTTAAGGCGTACGATTATGAATTCTATGTTTTTTTAGGAACATGTTGCAGCATATATTTCATTGTATCGAGCGTCAAAAAGTGTAACGCAATGTAATCTTATCTCACCTAATGTAGACTGTGGTCAGATATTTGGCACGCTAGATCAAGCGCGCTTGGCTAATATCCTTTACGGTGCGTTTAATTTGTTTGTCCAGTCTGGTTTGTCAAACTGGTTGCTTCAGGACATTTGGTATTATTTTTTGTTATAGCACTACGTTTTAAGAAAGGGAAAAGAGACTTTGAGGTAAGCTGACATTGCTCACCGAGAATGGTTGTATGCGATCGTATGCTGTACGTTTAAAGGCCTATTTACACGCTGCGATTTGTCGTGCCGATTTGTCGGCCCCGAGAAATCGTGAAGCAAATCGGCGCGTGTAAATGGCGACCCGATGCTCGCGCGATTTCACCGTGTAAAGGCCTATTTACACGCTGCGATTTGTCGGGCCGATTCGTCGGCCACGACGAATCGTGCGCGCGCTCTTTGTACAGTGCAAGCGTTGTACATGAACTTTTTTTTATTTCAAAACTTTTCTACTAAGAACTTCTTGAAAAACAAATGATATCCAATAGGTTATTTAGGTTGTTGTTAGTTTAAATACTGCAGATATAATTTGTTTTGCGTGATTTCTTGTCCAGATTGCGTTTTCGTTCTTAAAATCGGGCCCGACACACGAAAATCTGTGAAGCGATCACAGATTTTTTCCGAATCGGCCGACATGTCGGACTGAAATCGCGCGCGCATCGGGTCGCCATTTACACGCGCCGATTTGCTTTTCTCGGGGCCGACAAATCGGCACGACAAATCGCAACGTGTAAATAGGCTTACAATGAAGTTTTGTTGAAATAACGTGTTTGTTAATTTCCATGTTATATCCGGCCAAATGTCACCAAATATACAACTAAAGGCCTATTTACACGCTGCGATTTGTCGGGCCGATTTGTCGGCCACGACAAATCGTGCGCGCGCTCTTTGTACAGTGCAAGCATTGTACATGAACTTTTTTTTATTTCAAAACTTTTCTGCTAAGAACTTCTTGAAAAACAAATGGTATCCAATAGGTTATTTAGGTTGTTGTTAAACTAAATACTGCAGATATAATTTGTTTTGCGTGATTTCTTGTCCAGATTGCGTTTTCGTTCTTAAAATCGGGCCCGACGCGGGAAAATCTGTGAAGCGATCACAGATTTTTTCCGAATCGGCCGACATGTCGAACTGAAATCGCGCGAGCATCGGGTCGCCATTTACACGCGCCGATTTGCTTCACGATTTCTCGGGGCCGACAAATCGGCACGACAAATCGCAGCGTGTAAATAGGCCTTAAATTGGATTAAAAGATTCAAGGAGAAAAACAGAAGCAGTAGTTTGGAGAAAAGAAATATTCAAAGTTTCGATTCGATTGTGGTGGAATTTTGTCGTTATTTTGTCTTTTTAATTCATATTTTTCTGCGTTCATCACTTTTGGCTATTTTTTTCTTCCTATTTTCGGATGATAAAGCAAGCTAAAGCAAGCTCCTGGCCATAATCATGAAAACACGATATTTCTGTCGGGACAGTGTCCCTTTAGTTAAAAATGTCCTCGGTTAATTTACCCCATTTGCAAGTTATATAAGAGACTGACTAAATTAAACAACAAAAGGTTTTAACGAACTAGTGCTTTCAGTTTCCTTGTAGGTTGACAAACAAATATAGAACTTTTCAATAAGTGCTTGTAAAAGCGATCAGAAATAATCCAAATCTATTTTGTTTAATAATTTTGTCAAAAAAGGTATTTCAGCGTAGCTCATCATATAACATACAGTGCATACAGTGAAATAAACTTCAACTGAATTAAATGTACAGTGGGTGCAAATTCTAACTAAAGGTGTTCAGGAGTTTTAGGGATTGTAATTCGACCATTTTCAATTCTTAAGGTATGATTTCCTATCCTGAATTTAGAAGTAATTTTTCTATGTTCAGGATATCGTTAATTAAATCGGAGTATTTCGTTTCACTTTTAAAGATCGAATAAAATTTATTTTTTTTATTTACATTAATTAGATTGAGTGATTTTTTAGACGTGTAAAAATGTTCTGTTTTGCCTTTGACAAGAAAAAAGATGGGATACTTAAGTTTATCGCAGTCTTCTCAATATTGAAGTTTGTACAGAAAGAATCAATCTTACTAAACAAACCTGTTTTTTTTTTCTTGAGCTATATCATTAGAAATGATTAAGCAGAGTTTTGCAATACTATCATCAGGTTGATTTTCCAGGTCAAACAAACCAGTGTCAAACAGTCAGATTTCAGTGAGGTTCGGGGTTTTAGTTCATTTTTGTTTTTACTTTTTTAGGTCTCATTTTGGTTCATTTTGGTCAGAAGATTCATGCCCAATTTTAGTCTCTGCTTAAAGAGATAATTGTGGTACGGATAGTCCGTAGATTTTTCCTATCGATGGTTTTAATATATCTGGTATTTTGTTAACAGTGACATTAAAACAAAAGTTAAGATGAGGGGATGAACACTGAGTAAGTTTACAAGAACTAGATTTCCACCTGAAACAGATTTTGACGATAAGATTGATGATGATCCCAATAATGAAAACAGAGAACAAAGTTGTAAAGAATTTTACTTGAAAGGAGGAATGAAACTTTTTCGCAGAATGAAAGTTAAATCATTCATTTAGTTATGTTTAATAAAAAGGATGCTGAAGATTAATTGCAGAGAGCTCTTGATGCTTATCCCAGGTAAAAATAAGATTTTAGCAAGTTAAACATGTTATATTCGAAAGGAAAGATAGGAGAACTCTTAAGAAAAAGCCATGGGAGATCCTGAAAATAAGGAACGTGATCAGTTAGATACTGTAGCTCCGTCTGCTCAACATAACGATGAGCAGGATATAAGTGAAGAAACACAATACAGTGAACTGTTTGGTTGTTTTAGCCCATGTTTAGATAACAATCACCAAGAGAACAATCTTTTAAGTAATGTCGGAATTTTTTCAGTCTACAGCAAATGATAATGAAAAGCTGGTAATTAATCGTATGGAAAAAAAGAACTTGTTCATTCTTTGAACAGAGAACAAATGGAGTTTTTTTTACCATATGTTACTCTCTGTTAAAAACGACGAGAAGCAATTGACACTTTTTAAGTAGTGGCGCGGGTTTAGGGAAGGCAACAGTAACACAATGTTTGTGTGTAGCTCTTGATAATAAACCAGGTGAAAATCCAGACGAGTTGAAAGTACTGAAATTTGTTCCAGACACAAGACAAGAGGACTGCATAACCATTACCAATTACATACAAACAAAATTGTCAAAAGAGAAATTGAACTCAAGAAACCATGCACTATAACCTAAATGTCCAATTGCAACATCAAAAACAACATTCGGACATAATATGACAGCATTGCATGATGGGAAAAACTTACAGGAGATAGCCCAGAGGGCACTTTGATTTAGTAAAAGATTTTGCTATAAAAATAAGCGATAAAAAATTACGACGTTTCGACCTCTCCGAGGTCATTTTCAAGTGGATGTAAAAATACAGAATTAGCATAAATATATTACAGTATAAAAACATAAGAATGTAGAGAACGCTAAAATGTGGTAAAATATGTAAATATAGGTGATAAAAATTACATAAAAACAATTAAACAAATAAATAAATAAAACTAAGCGTTAAAGGACTTTCTAAACAAATAACTTTTTGTTGAAATCAAGATATTTTCTTTTAAATCAGTCCATGCTGAGTCCATGATGCTTGTAGTTCATACATTTATGATGTGTACTTAATAAAAAAATTCTAGGAAAACATTACTTAATGTTTACCGGTCTTGTTGGTGTTTTATTTGAGCCGACATTATTGTTATATCTTTTAACAAACCTTTGGTAAAAAATGCTTCGTTCATACAAAACCGTAAGTTAAGTGTATGTTGCTATTTTGAGTTTTTGTAATTTGCAACAAATATTGTTTGGGAGATTTTTTTTTAAATTTTATTTTTGCATTTTACAAAACCAAGCTTACACACAAGATACATTACAAGTACAAACAAAAACAACAAAAACAAAAAAGAGAAATACAGTGTTACAAAATTTTGATTGAAGTACGCATAGATATAGAGGGGGTAAATAAGAGATTGGATTTTTAATTAGTATAATTAATTGTTTGGAAGGTATTAACTAATATACGACCACTTTTCAGGAATGGCTCATCCGGAAAAATGCGAAGAGATGTCTTGCCTGACTTCCAGATCAATGAGCGGACCAGAATTTGTTCATTGCACTTTAATATCGCGTTTATAAAAATAGTCGTCTGTTAATGCATGGAATGACGGTTTTATGCATAACTCGTTAATGAAATTCACATACACTAAAATGATTGTCAGTTGGCACAAATGTTTGCACATTACTGTTATTGAAGTTGATTATTGATCATTGATGAAAATCATTGATGAAAACTTAACGTGGACGATGGAAAACGCGAAGGTTTGCCTTCCCGTTTTTGCTCAATTCTAATTATTCATTATTACAGTCGAACCTCTCCTTACAGACACCTCCATGATACGGACACCTCTCTATCTGTCTATTACGGACAGTTCTGTTGGTCCCAAATGCAGGGCCGGCACAAATTCATGCAATCCTTACCTCTATAAAACGGACACCTCTTTAATACGGACACTTTGGTCTGTCCCCTTGGTGTCCGTATCAAGGAGGTTCGACTGTATTTCATAACTCCAACAATACAGAGTACTAGGTTGTTTGTTTTTACTCTGAAATACCTTCCAAACATTTTGCTCCATTTGTCAGTTGATTTAATTTCAGTCTTACTTCCAGTAGCAGTCCTTTGATCGTCTTGTGTTCTTCTGGTCAAGAAGAAAGAAGATAAAAAATTAATGTGTAACTGAATGAATGAAAAAAGGAATGAGTGAGTGAGTGAGTGAGTGAAGAAATGCAATCGTCAGCATTTTAGACTGAGCAGTTAGCGTTGATCTTTGTGTGTCCTTTATGACCAAAACGAAAGAAAAGCCCCCCAAAAAAAGAGATTTAAAAGAATGGACGAATGAATGAAAGAATAAATGAATGAATGAATGAATGAATGAATGAATGAGTGAATGAATGAATGAATGAATGAATAAGTGAAGAATGAATCAATAAAACAGTGGTCAGCATTTTGGACTGAGCGTTTTGAGGACGCGCAATTTTCTTTTTGCTGCTTGATTATGAGATATGAATATATTAAGAGCTATTAAAATATTCATTTTCGGTTTTAAAATAATGCAATATGATTTACTCAATACACCTTTACTTGTCGTTTTGTTTTCTCTCAAAGATTTTATTTCTTCTTTCATTTCTTTAAATTAGTTCACTTTTCACTTCATGAAGTAATGTTTCAGTCATTCTGTTTGGCCCTGTAAAAGCGTTTATAGAGTTGTTAATGCGGACTTTAACATATTACTTTCAAAAACGTTGTAACGAGAGCGCGTAAAATGTAAACGTGGACTACTAACGTAAATAATTTTTTTTTAGATTTAGGCAAATAACGTTGCGTACCTTTACCACTCGTTTTATTTTCTTTTAAAATATTGATTTCCACCCTCATCGCGCTCAGTTCATTTTTAACATCGTGAAGCAGTATTTCCATCTTCTTGATTTCTTCTGCGTAAAAAAAAAATGAAGATTAAGTAATGTAAGTATCTTCATGGTAGTCTTGAATAAAGATAAATATCTGCGATAACTTGAACAATTAAATTTCAGTTTTATCCGGCGATACGGCTCAGTTTTACTTCATAAAGTGCTTCGATGGTCTTGTTAGGTCCTTCAGAAATATATGGCTTATTATGAAATGTTTTAAAGCGAAATAAATCAAGTCAGTAAATTGATATTCGAGTCAACGAAGACTGAGTAAAAAGTCCGTAATCACTTCGAAATCAATAAATTGATGCAGAAACATTTGTTTTTTACGCGCTAAGTTTTGCATACCTTTACCAATCGTTTGGTTTTCTTTCATCTCGCTCAGCTCATTCTTTACTTCATGAAGCAATGCTTCGATCTTCTTGTTCGCTCCTGCGTAAAAACTGTTGTAAGTGTACATGTTATGGCATTTGGACTCTCCTTGCGGGTCTTTGCCGGAGTTGTTCGATTTTGTTGCACTGCTTGAGTTTGCAGCGCTTGTAGCTACCACAAGGAACACATAAAACAAAGTCAAAACAGAACACGATTTAGCCATGACCAGCTTATCGCAGTTTCTTAAAGAGCAGTCCCGAGTTGTCTCACGTCCTATAATGGGAATGAAACTAAACTGATCAGTGATCATGGTTATAAAAAGTGTTTCAGGCGTCCGCTTCTAACAAGAGTTTTCTCGTTTTTGAAGTGGATATTTTTGGAACGTGGTTTGCATAATCATGACGTATGAGAAACGGTTCAACCTGAAAAAAGCATTTTTTCTTGTTTGCCTTCCAGTGCTTTCCTCCAAGAGCTACAGTGTATATTGCCCGGACAACAAAGCGAAATCAAGAATAATGAAATAACGCATGGGCCGGTAACCAGTGTGCTGATGTACAATCAAATTCTAGTACATGTAGTTAGGAACTAGTTTAATAAATTAATATATTGCCATGAAGACAGGTGATGAAAATAAAGAAACTCCTCAACTAGGAAATAATAAGCGAGGAACCGTAAATAGTTTCGAGCCTAGGAATGACAGTGTTAAGTTAAGTCGGCCGGAGAGTTTTCAGATATATACTCGTACGTACTTTAACTTCAGTCCTTATATTAATGAAAACGAGAATGGAAGGGACGGTTAACGAAAATGCTGCTAGTATACGCAGGATCTGTAAGAGATCTGATCAGCTATCCACAGTTGCATTTAAACTTTCGGTTTGGTCTCAATCATGCCACTGGTGCGTTACTTTTTCTACGCAGTTGTCAACCCTTGCTTCTTATAGTATCTTTAGTTATTCAAATGGACAGACTGCAAATCACAGTAGTTGCTAAAAATATATATATATATATCTGTGTCGTAACTGTTCATCAGTAGGATGCCTAAAATGTGTGCAATTCTACAATTGGTTTCGGCTCCATCAAATCCTATACCAACTGCAGAACATTTTAGGAGGAACCTGCACCCACAATGTGAGCACAGTCACGGACAATACAAATCTATGTGCTGCGGCGACGGTCGCAAATGCCGTCAAATTCCGGTTATAAACCCTGAGCTTTTATAATTTACAACTTTGTAAGGCTTTTTGGTCTGCATCAGTAACAAGCAAAAATATTAATTAGGACAGCAAAACGTTGTTTTAGTCATTTTAGTGTAACGTTTTGTAAAGAATTGCCGATGAGGAAGCTGTCGTATGCTTATTTTTAGGAGGGGGTATAATCGGAATATTTTTTTGTTACCAATCCGGTGGGCTTATAACCGAAATTTTGCGGTATATCATCAACAGACTCCAACCTTGTTTTTGAAAGCTTTGACTTTGTTTTAATTTTATGTCATTTTGTAAAGCAGAAGCCAAACAAACCTAATAAGGATAAAAAAAAAATCGTTAACAAGTTGGATCCGATCGAGATAATCTACCATATAACTCAAAATTGTACGTTTTGGAATATTTATCTAAAGTCTCTCGATTTCCTAGGATAACTGCATACAAAAGCAAAATGATATGGTGTTTATTAAAGCTTTACTCCCTGTCTATAAACATTGCAATAAAAATAAATCAAAAATAGGAATGAATAAGAAACCAATATATAAAAAATTTAGATTAAAAGTTTTCAAATGCAATTCAGTATTCGAAAGTGTAAATCATTACTGTTGAAGCTAAATACGTTTTGTTACAACTGTTTACTGAAGAAATTAACAAATTTAGTTTTAAAACATCACGATATTAAATCTCTTGTTGATAGTATTGGTTAACTTGCTCGATTTTATGGATTTGTATCTATCTGCCATTCAAATTTCGTGGGTTGTTTGTTAGAAAAATCTGAGAAGTTCTAAATCATGCGTCATATTTAATACAACTTATTGGTGTAATAGTTTTTTTTCTTCACAAATTAAAATTCAAGCACCTTTAGGATTCAACAATGCAACATTATTTAAGACGGCACGAAAAAAAGATTGTCACAGTCGAAAAAAGATATTCTGAACTGAAATAAAAAAGTGTTGACCGATGATACGGTGTAGGTTATAATGCAGCTTAGGTTATTATTCCATAAACTGTGATGTACAACACTCGTACAGCCATTGTACTACCGTTGAGCAATCGACGTTGTGGTACCAGATAGTTATCATATAGGTCGCGCAAACGCCTTAACTACTGATATGTACCATATATACGAAACAGTTCTGTAGCAATAAAACGATGATTACTCGTGAAACCTGAACTTCTGTAAAGTTATATATATATATATATATATATATATATATATATATATATATATATATATATATATATATATAATAATGTATACAATGTGCCCTCCCGGTTGTTACCATAATGGCTTTATGGCAACTCCTGAACTTGGGCACAGGATGTACGGTTACACATTGTTGAATTGCATTGTGGAGACACAAGAGTGCTCAAACTGCAAGAAAGACAAAGACAAAGACAGTGCTCAAAGAAAAAGACAAAGACAAAGACAGTGGTACTTAGTGTCGGGAACAGAACCGACAAGTCTCTCGTGAACCAACTTACAGATAGCATATCCCGCAGTATTAGTTACGCTGCAAATTTGTAAGGAGGAGATCCGGCCGACCCAACATTCATTCCTTAAAAGAGCTCTCTCAGTCCTTCTTTGTTATACTGTACTGTGTGTTTTTCTTTCAGACACATGTCAACAATTTCGCATCATCAGAAAAGAGAGAATTTTTTCAGTCCTGCGGTGGACTTTCAGACGTTTAACGTTACATGCCCCGTAATACAGTAAACGTATAAGGAGGGTCAGTGAAAAAAACGAAGTTAAAGAATCCTTTGAACGTCCAGCTCTTGATAGCGATGCAGTGCAATCTTGGAAGATTATTATACTAGAGTTTAACAGTTGTTAATAGCACAATGCCGTTTTCCTTTGCTTAGTCGATTTGGGCAAACTTAAATAATTTGTCATCACATGGCATCATTACTCGTATATATCATGGGAATTTGATGTCCACCAACTTCCAGCAAATTATTAAAGTACAAATTTTTCTAGATATTTGTTAAGGTTTTTAAATTAAATCCGCGAGCTGTATTTTACTTGGACGCTATAATATCGTTTAAAGTAATATTTATTTTAGTGCATTTCTCTGAAACCCCACCGAGTCCGCCGATAATGGACAAGAAAATATCAGGAAAAAAAATAAAAATGGTTTTTGCGACTCCTAGAGGTATTGAAGTTCGAAAATGTTATCAACACAATCTTTTACCAAAATTGAATTTTAAACTGCAATCGACTAAAACAGGAATTATCGGATTCTCGTACAATCGAGACACTTTTCAATTTCGTCAGGAGCACCCAACGAGAAATGTTTATAGGAAAACGCGGCTTGGAATGGCGTTGTAATGTTTTTCCAGATCATTTAAGCGCCATAAGAAAGCTAATACAATTTGACCTTTTCGGTTCCCTTAAAATTAGCTAAATATTTCAGCAACAGAAAATTTTAAGGAATCTTATTCCCCGAATTTACCAACTGATTTCTCTTTTCCGATCATATATATTCAAAACGACATTTTTATCCATTCGAAAACAAAGGAGTTATATATATTAAATTTTGTGATAAAAGTTTGAAGCTTTGAGGCGACATTTTTCTAAAGAAAGCTCTAGTTTGTAGTCTAATTAATATCGATTTTTGTTAAAATTGACTGACAGCTTTCCGCCGAAACGGTTCGTTTGGTGCTCCATTTCGTGCCATATGTTTTCAAAATGGCTGCCACGCGTAGGACTTATTGGCTTGCTACCGGCTTCTATATATCCATCTATTGTGACAAAATTCTCCAGGATGTAATAAATAAATAAGTTTCATACAGTGCGCATGCAAAGCGATTTAAAAAAATACGAATAAAAAAATCTGTTTGGCGATATGTTATGATGCAGACTGAAGTTACGATGTTTTGTTAAATTTATTGCTAAATACAAAACAGGTCTCCGAATTTCTCGAAAAAGTATTTCAAAACGGTCGCATGAATACGTATGGTCTGAATAACTGAACAGATGTATTTGAAAGTCGTTTCAAAATGACTTACTAACGTATATATTTATATACCGCCTTGTTTTGTCTGTCGAATCTCATCTGCTCAAATATGATCAAATGTATTCCAAAGAATATTTCTTGTACAAGACGTATTCCAACGAATGACTTTGAACTGGTTTCGGAAATTACAATAATTTCCTGTATTGTTTAAATTTTTTACGATCTGATACTATAGCTTAAAAAGAAATGTTTTTGCATATTTGTAAATTGGGAGTCACAAGTAAATGAACTAGCGGAACGCTGACAAATTTAAGATAATATTGATTAATATGTATAATACATTAGTTTTTCTTCGAATTTGCGACGAGAGTCTATTAAATCTATACTGATCCGTTTATATATGGCTCTGAAGCAGTGTGTAAGATAGATTTTTTTTTAAACAAATTTTGAAACAATATTCTTGTCTAAATTTAATTTTTAATCTCAACAGGATCTGTTTGTTCTTTCTGTTGACTTTTTCTACTAGCTTCAGTTGAATTGACACAAATTGAGCAAATTAGCAAATTTTGAGTTCACATATTCGGCATTATTTATTCAGTCCCTATATTGCTTGTTGCTCTTCAAAAGCAATAGGTGAAGATTAATTAGGATTTGTAAATATAATAATGAAATTCTAACCGTAAACTTAAGCATAGTTAAAACTGAGCTTTGTATTTGGGGATAGGAGAAGAATAATTGCGCTTTTCAATTAATAGTAGAATCTTTGTTACTACTTATTACTCATTGACTGTTATGACAGAATTCAAGAAACGAAATTTCTGTAGTTCAAAGAAAGAATAAAGGAAAAGCGAAGCGTCGACACTGTTCGCTATAATATTGAACTGATCATTCACGCGAGCGTAAAAACGAAACAAATTTTCAGATCGATTCTAGACACGTCATTGCTCTTGGGTTAGAGTCTCCCCTGTTTACTTACCGAATAAATTGTCCAAGTTACAATCAGTGCTGATTTTCCTATGCTGTTATATCGAGCCATATTACTGTAGTTTTCCATGTGCTTTTTTTTAAGCGTTTGCTTTAAAAGAATCCTCATAGTTTGATTTTTTTCCTCTGGTAGCGAGCGATGCAGTGTTTAAATCGAACGAGAAGCGTTTCTTGTTAGTAATATTAATGATCATTGGAGTAGGCGATGAATATTAATTTGAATTATAAGCATTGATTGATTGATTGATTGTTCTGATCATCATATTCTTCCAAACAAACGAAAATGAAAATGAATAGCAAACATTGCAAAAAAAAAAATATCAGAATCTTGATTTTAGATTTACGGTTGTCATATACCATTCGAAATCGAAATCATTACTTTTGACGCTAAATATATAGAATTACCTTTTGTCAATTAAAAAACTGTTTACTGGAGAAATTACAATTTTAGTTCTAAAACATCACGTTATTTAAATCTGTTAATAGCATTGGTTAACTTGCTCGTGTTTATGGTTTTGCATCATGAAATCTGCCATACAAATGGCATGTTGGGATTTTTGTGGGAAAAATCGGAAAAGTTTTACGCCGTGCGTCGTATTTTCTTTTTCGCAAATTAAAATTCAAGCACCTTAAGGATTCAACAATGCAACATTATTAACTGAGATACAAAAATAACAATATTCCCACAGTCGAAAAACGTTATATTCTAAACTGAAATAAAATATTATTTGTCAACCTTTCATAAAATGTAATGAGAACAATCGTACACTGTCACTCTTACGCAACAAAGTTTAATTCAATGCTACATCTACGTAAGCCAACAGGATCCAATCAAAATCAAATGTGAGATTAACTTAATCAGAAAAAAATTAATAATTATGTATATTTGTAATGGTAAACAATGGTAGTGGAAATTACCGACCCCGCATTCAAGTTCCTGGAATCTATAAGCTAGACTAGCTAGTGTGAATGACGTCATTCTGCATGGTACCAACAACGGCTCATTCTAGATCTTCACAGCTGGCAGGGCCTGAACACGAGAACTTAATAATCACTTTTGTTCTCAGGACCCGTCGCGCGTCAGCCAAGAGACAAGTGTCCAGGGTGGGCCTCCTCTCTTCTCTAATATAAAACCTTTTCAAAAACCACAACCAACACCTTAACCAACACCTTAACCAACTTAAAATGTTACGGAAAACGCGTGCGAGCAAGTCACCATTGGTTTTGGTTTTACTTCTGATTGGTTGAGAAAGTGGCGCGAGATTTTTTAGCCAATCACAAAGCGTAGCAATGCAAAACCAAAGCAATAGCGAAATTACTTTCGATACTCAATTGAAAACCTCTAAAGAACATGTTAGTGGTAGTGAGAGGCTGACATTTGTCTCTCAGCTTCCACATAAAAAAGAGCGAGAAAAGGGTGTCCAATTTTCAGTCAGGAAAATAAACTTAATTTCCCACGATTTTAAAACAAACTGTAGCCGAGTTTCGAAAGTAGCGGCTACCCAAAAGTAACGTTAATTTTCCTGAACTTTCTCGTAATTCCCGAAAGTAACGGAAGTGACTCGAACTGAAACAAACATTTAATTCATGAAAGCTCTCTGTACAATGACTCAAACAGGAACATTTATTCAGAAGTCTCAACTTCAGTGATTTGAACAGGGTCCTTCAATTTGAACCGACATCTGCTAAATGTCCAGCATTAATTATTAATTATAAAGTATTAATTGTTCTGTTACCGGACATGATACCCTCACTTAAACAATGAAGTGAATAGTTCATCATCAAGACTACATTTTTATTTGAAATCTGAGTGTATTAGCAAACTGCTACCTTAGTAGCTTAGCAAATGGCTTACACAAGTAAATCGAATACAGACAATTAAAGCAAGTAGCGGTACGTTTTCGGCTTTAAACTGGTTTGATTTTCATCTCCGCTCGTTTAGCAGAGTAGTTAGGTCCCTTCCACTTATTCCACATCACACCTCCCCAGCGATTGGAGTGTTGGCCGTGGTAATAAACGCCGTTGAGATAGGCGTAATGACAGGCTTTGTACCACCAGCCTCCCTTCCACTGTGGGGCACAGTAGTTAGGATTAGAGGTCATATCATTGTCTCGATCTTTGGTGGAGAACGCCATGCCACGATGATACGAAAATGAGTCACCAGCAGTTCCTAGAAAATTAGCATAAAAACAGCTTTTTAGAGAAAATGGTGAAATGAAAACATGAATGTTATACGAGCAGAAGAGCAAGTATTACTTTAAGTTCAAGTTTATTTGTATATCATTACAGTAAATCAATCAATGAAATATTGATTTTGTACTTAATTTTGTAAAGTGTTACAAACTTTTAAGAGAAAAATAAGAGAGAAAAAATTACGTAACAAATATGAAGTTACATTTAACAATGGAGAAGTGTGTAGTGACCAAAGGAGCGAAAGCTTTCGAGTGGGCCATCCACAGTGAAATATCTAATTGAGGGAAGAAATAAGTGCACATAACTTTACAAGGACCAATATTAGGGACAATAGGAACAAACAAACAAATTAACCAACTAACTTTTATGTTTGGCTACCAAACATAAAAGGAAGGACGTGTACAATAAAAAGTTGATCTTCTTATCGAAATGAGAAAAAAAAGAATAAATATTGATCTTACATCTTACCACTGAAGACTACTACAAATTGCATAATCGGCTTACCTGTACCATTTACAAGGGCGGATCCAGGATTTTTCTTAGGAGGGGGTGCACCTCTAAGGAATGACGTAACTGAATGGTGAGTGTTTTTTTCTTTTCTTTGCAGAATGGTAGTTATATTAGAAAGATGCAGGTCATCTCAATGGGGGGGGGGGGGGATGTCGTCAGGAATGGCTTAACTTGTTTCCCTTAAAACTTCATGAGCGCCCTCCATCTTATGCGCGACAAAAGAAGCACCACCACGGGGGGGGGGGGGGGGGAGGGGGGGTGGGCGCACCCCCTGCACCCCTCCCCTAGATCCGCCCCTGATTTAGTACTCAAGGTTAAAGCTTTAGTTTGATTCACTTGACACATTCGAACTACGCGTGGAAATATGATTTTGAAATCGTTTAACTGTATCATATTCGTTTAACTTGATCCGGTTGAAAGTACTCACCAGAGTATGTTCCAAGACTTAGTTTGTATTTGTTTCCCTCATCAGCAACACCAAACAAGTCGTACTCGGCGTAAGCTGTTTGATTGTTAAAGTCTTCAAGATCCACTCGAAGCCTGCTTTGTTCTTTTGTCAGGCGGTGAACCTTATCTAGTCCAAGCCAATATTCATTAGTCAGATTTCCGAAGCCTCGTTTGTAGTCGTCCCAGTCTCGGTTGAAATCAACCGAGCCGTCCAGTCTCTTTTGGAACACTGTCCATCCCCCACCGGCTGTTGTTTGGTCACAATACACATCAAAGGCACCGCCCTTGTCGGGGTCGATCGGGTAAACACCACTGATTCGATGACCGGCGTTGTAGAGTTCCGCACAGTTCTTGTAAACTGGAAAAGAGAGAGATTTCACTTTCGTGACCTTCACTCTATATCACCATGGTAACCGATGCCTGTGGTCGTCATATTGGTATTTAGATCGAGGCTTTTTAGTTGTCTTGTTTATCAAACTTCGTGAAACTTAGCTAAAGAAGTGTCATCATCATGGTGCTTTGTCTTCAGATTAGACTTGTTCATCTGACTGAAAAAAGTCACCTCCAAATACTAAAAAGTAAATAATTGAGCATTAACTTATACATGATCAGTCCCCAGTGGGTGGGAGTGGGGGTGGGAATGCATGCGCTCTTTACATTTCCGATGGGTCGAGTGTACCCAAAAGAACTTAAACCTAAAACCTATTTTACACCAAAATATAGTTTATCAGTTGAGACCATGGCGATTTGGTTCACTTCAGGCTTAGAAAACAAATAGCAGCTTTTGCATCAAAGTGCTTTGTCTTGAGACTGGCTGCGGCCATGACACTGGAAAAAGACGTCCTGATGTGAAATAAATAGACGACTGAGGTTATTCAGTGAAACATTGTGTAATACTGCTGAGTATTTTTGCGAGTCAGTTTATATTTTTCGAGGCTTTAGGCTCAAAAAAGTAAAAACTGAGGAGTACAAATTCCCAGCCGTATTATACAACTTTTCGCTGAATAAATTGTTTATTATGCGACAGTCGTCCGCTCCAAAATTTACCATTTGAAAGTGTTTTTCCTGGCGCGCGCTCAGAAGTGTGTAATGACGTGTTATATTTGCACTCGTTTTGATGCATATTTGCACTCTAGAATGCTATGCCGAATAATACTTGCGTTTTAGTCTCGTTCCGTGCGTTAATAAACTTTGATAAACTTTTATACGTATAGGCCATATCCCATTCGATATTGCCTTTATTTGTCATTATCAAGCGCGCATATTTACTTATAATCAGTTACCTTCATCGCACAGTTCTCCTTTATAATCCGCACGGCAGACGCATCTGTAACCTTTGTCTGTAAACCCTACTTGACACAGGGAATTCTTTCCAGGGCAACGGCCGACGGTGACAAAAATTCTGGATTTGAAATAAAATGTATAAAAAGAAAATAACCCATTTTACATTTATTCTGACACATCGATAGTATATTCCCTCCTGATAAAATTACAGATTAGGGATCTCCTGTACTTCCCTGAGGAAAGCATCCACTGAGGCTAAGTTAATTTATACCTCTTGTGGATCTGAATTCTCGTGATCATGAACTAAAAAATATTCGTATTCGTTAGGGACCGCCTTTGCTTGACATTTTTAGTCACTTAAGAGAGGTTGGAAAGTTAGCATACAGTTATCATACGGTAGTAGTATACAGTTATCATATTCATCACATTCAACCTCATCAGTCATTACAAAATTCGGTATTCGTCAGTGGCCACCATTGCTTGGCATTTTCAATTACCTAGGAAAGGGTGGGCAGAAGCTATAGCGTGTGTGCGGATGACGTCACAAAATTATCCGCGGCCATGTTGGAGAACTGAGGTAATCAAAATGGTAACTGAAACAGCAGGAATCGAACCTCCGAAGCTGTCAAATAATGGCTAAAATCTTGACGGCAGGGTAAAATGTAGATATCTTGAAAACGTTCTGGGATTGACATCGATCAGCTTCTCATCGCAACCAAAACGTTGAGTGAGGAAAGCATTCCACTTGCCAATCGATGGATTTATGTTCTTAACTTATATATGTGCTGGATACTAAAAGCACAATAAAGCGGCTTACAGAAACCATTCACGTACGCCTGCAAGCAAATGGTTAGCGGCTTCGTTTCCAGTGTCTTTGCGTATGTATGATTAGTAAACAATTATCGTATTAGTATACAGTTATCATATTAATCAACATAAACCTTATCATTATTATGAGTATCATCACCCCATTATCAGTGTCATTATTTAGTGTTTAACAATGTCATACCTCGACAGCATAGTGAATGTAACCTTTCTTTTTCTCTAAAGCAGAGTGTGAAGGGCTTTCATCAGTGAAATTTTTTTAATTCGCACGTGCGTTTTCCCTCGTCTACAGGTCCCACATTGATGGACACACAGTTAGGCTCCAAATAACACTTTATTCGGCAGCTTCCTTCATCCATCACCTTCTCAGTTCTTATCACGTGACCCGGAAGTGCTTTGTCTGGTATCGGTTCCTTGAATATTATGATGCGGTTATATTCTGTCGCGAGAACTGCAGAAAAACGCGATAGGTTTGGTCATGAGATTATGAAAATTTACGCCATTCGCGTTATTAGTGGGATCATCTGCGTTCCACTTCAGTGATTTCTGGTCCTCGGCGAGCGTTTCTCAATACTCCCAAAGTCGTTTCTTGAGTGAAAGCTGTTTTTTAACTAATCGAGTTGAAGTTTTTAACCCGCAAGTCAGCCCAACTTGTGTAGTAAACCTAAGATTACATTGCTTTGCTTTCAGAATCAACAAAAACCGAATCTTTGGTGCTGGTAAATATAGCTTTTCGGGCCCGATAAGTGTTCGGTACGTTCGAGAAACGCGCGCGCCGCGGTCCAATTTGGGGATCCATGTGAAGATATCAATTTTATCTTCACTGTCAAGAGTGTAGATATCAATGTCTTAACGTTGCTAACCATATGCTTGCCCTTAATATTATACACTCCATATCTGCGTGCATCTAAGTAAAAACGTGACAGCCTGCTAAAGTAAGTTTTCCAGTAGCAATAGATTCCAAAAGGAAGGTTCATTTAGATTCAACCTAGTACATTACTGTAGCGTCCAATGTAACTTAATCGATAAGAAGTTTACAGTATTTTTATGGAACATAAAATCATGTCGTGAAATAAGTCAGAATGTACTTTACAGCAGCTGGTTAGTAACTTTAATACGTTGTTCACTGCGGGGTTGGCATCAATAACCGTTTTCAAATGAAGAATGATCCTCGCAGTTGTGAACGCAATTTAAGCAATTGCGAAAAGAAGCCTGAAAAAAATTCAGGACTTCAACGGGGTTCGAACCCGTGACCTCGCGATACCAGTGCGATGCTTTACCAACTGAGCTATGAAGCCACTGAAGCCGTTTTGTTTGCTTAGCAACATGTAGTTGTCAGCCACAGGAGATCTGTTGCAAAATGATTATAAATTTACACATCTGTATTTTATTTACTCTTTGGCACTTCATTCCGACTGAATCCTAGTGTTTTCCTCAACTCCTAGAAACTTTATTTTTCCGTTATATCATTGAAGAATTTTAAACGTAAACTATCATCAAGTTTGCAAGAGAAACTTCATTTGTCTGACAAAAATAACATGGTGTGAGTCTTTGTGTCTTTATTTTATAATTAAAATAGTATCATGAACCGGGCGAAGGGCGATCCGACAAACTCAATTAATGTTATTGGTTATTGGTCCTCTTTTTCTATTTTTTTCATTAGATCCAAGAAGTTGCTTTATAACCTTCCAATACTTACCAGCGTACACTAATGCACCCATTCCAAATAAAATCCACGCGAGGAAAATGAACGCTTTGATAGATGCCATGTTCTCTAGTTGGCCTCATGCCTTAAAGCTGTTATTATAAATGGACCAAATGACATACTATTTATTCCTTTTTTGTGAGGTTGTTAATAATAAATTAATCATGACACCGCTGAGGCTATTAAGGTGGCTGAACACAGTTTCACAGTACCTATGCGTCATTCATTGTCATTTTAAAACTACTAACGTCTGGGGGCCCAAAATTGGTGAAGCATACGATTAAGCAACAAGCTATATATTTTGATATTTTTGTTGAGCTTTTGGGGTGTTGCTATGGCAACACAGTGGATTGTTAATCAGCCTGCAATATTTGGTTTCGTTTATTTTCAGAAAATCTAGTCGTTAGATTTTGTCCATCATTTGCTCCAGTAAACTAGTAAAAATATTCGCATGTTAACACTGGTCTCATGTAATTTCACACAAATGAGTTTATATTTTCTGCTAATGAACAGCAAAAGATGTAGTGTCTAATATATAATATAAACTAAATTATAATTCATGGCTGTTTGGAACACTCGAAGAGAAACTCCATATCTCTACCCAGGTATTATATTTTTTTTTAAAATAAACTTTCAAATTTCCCGCGCGCTCATTGGCCGAGAGGTATAATTGTTTATAAGAGCACAAACTATAAATGACGTCATTGATAATGCCACCCGCTGGAGAAGAAATGATTTTGGCTTCAAGAAGAAATTCAGCTGGTTTGGTTTGCAAGATCGGTGCTTTCTCTGTCTATTTTCGGCGAATTGTTGCCGATTCTAATCAAATATCACATTTGCCATTGGATAAGATAAGATAAGATAAGAACTTTATTAACGTGTCAAAATCACTAGCATACAATGTATACTAATTGGGGACACCTAACTACACTGTAACTACAATAATAATCTAATAATTAATAAAATAAAAATGTATGTACATATATAAATATAGAAAAAGTATATAAATATAAAAGATCGATTGTTAGTTATTGCATAAAAAACAGTCTTTACAAGTATTATCTAGCAGGTTTGTGAAGTCAACCAATTTAATGCGCTTTTTAAAAGTATCTAATGATTCAGATGATCTAACAGATTTGTCGAGTTTGGACCAGATAACAGGGCCAAAATAAGTCAGGCTATGTTAGCCGTAAGTAACAGTCTGATATCTAGGTATAGAAAAATCAGAATTTCTAAGAAAGTACTGAGAATTAGTAATGACAAATAAATTCGCAATGTAAGGAGGCGCTAGACCATTTTTGACTTTATACATTATGACTGCAATGGCTTGCAGTCGTCGCGTGCGAAGTGTTGGTAGTTTCGCTCTTTGCAAGAGTTCCTCATACGTCGATTTAAAGATTGGTAAAAAAAAAACACGCTACAGCAAAGTCAAATGTTTGGAGCAAGAACTTGGGAAGGTTGTGGACTCGAGGACTTCGGTAACTTGGCAAACTTATTCAAGTCGAAAGAGAACGTGAAACGCTAGACTTACATTCAACAAACGTTCGTCACTGCCACAGAGGAAAATAGGCTAATAACGAAGTGGAAAGAAAGGTTAATAAACGAATGACTTGATAGTTTCGGCTTTGTATTCTTGTCAGTGAAATAAATTGTTTCCGTGACGAACCAAGTTTTTAATGCGCTCGATGCCTTTTTTAGGTTAATTCTTCTCGATTTTGAGGCCAAATTGAACATGATGGTTCCAAGTAAAATTTTTTTGTTATGGTTAAATGCAAACCGATTTTAGTTGGCCATTATATGTCCTCTGATAAACAATGTTTAATGTCATAGCAAGTCAAAACAGAGTGACGAATTGCGAGCAAGCGAGTAACTCCGTAACTGTTTCAACTATGTAAAATCGTGATAGCCTACTAAAGTAACTTTTCCTGTAGCAATAGATTCCAAAAGGTAGGTTCAATTAGATTCAACCTAGTACGTTAGTTTAGCGTCCAATATAACTTAATCGATAAGACGGTTAACAGTATTTTTATGGGACATGAAACGATG
This sequence comes from Cladopsammia gracilis, assembly GCA_022457155.1. Classification (NCBI taxonomy): domain Eukaryota; kingdom Metazoa; phylum Cnidaria; class Anthozoa; order Scleractinia; family Dendrophylliidae; genus Cladopsammia; species Cladopsammia gracilis. The sequence continues at coordinate 2,320,863 of JAJGOT010000030.1, read as the reverse complement.
CCGTGTGTACTTCAGAGCAGCTGGTTATTACTCATGCGCGTAGCGGCATGAGGTAAGGTTTCGGCTCCGTTTTTCTTGTTATTTTTACTCATGCGCGAAGCGGCATGAGGTAAGGTTTCGGCTCCGTTTTTCTTGTTTTTATTATTTTTATTTTTTGTGTCACGATTTTGCATGCAAATTTATGCACGCATATTTTAAATTGTACACTTCCGGTTTATAGCTTTGCCTCTACACTTCATGTTTAGTGACTTCCGGCTACTCTCACTTCCGGTAAAAGAGCGTTACTCAAGTGTCACGACAGCGTCTCCTACAACCCTATATGTCAACCATATATAAAAAGCCAATGTAAATTTTACCCCATTGTACCTGAAGAAGGCTGGTTCAGCCAGCCGAAATATAGTACACCTTTTAAATTTGTATCTACGTTGTATCGGTCCTTGCTTTTTTTTAGTTTATTATGGTACAGCCTTTATTTCCAAAACAATCAATAGTAAACAATGTGGTTTGCAGGAACGATGACTGAATGAAAGGAGTACTCTTCGCCATATCGGACATCTTCTTATCATGTTTAAAATATATCATAAAACTAATTTACGCATGCGCATGAGTAAAGGCTGCTAGGAGCCTCTTGTTATTATTATTTTTATTTTTTGTGTCACGATTTTGCATGCAAATTTATGCACGCGTATTTTAAATTGTACACTTCCGGTTCATAGCTTTGCCACTGCACTTCCTTTTAAGTGACTTCCGGCTACTCTCACTTCCGGTAAAAGAGCGTTACTCAAGTGTCACGACAGCGTCTCCTACAACCCTACTTACTTTAGCAATGTTCATGTTTGGCTTATATAAGACTTAGAAGAATCATTCCCTTCATTGTGGTACAGCCTTCATTTCCAAAACAATCAATAGTAAACAACGTGGTTTGCAGGAACGATGACTGAATGAAAGGAGTAACTCTTCGCCATGTCGGACATCTTCTTATCATGTTTAAAATATATCATAAAACTTACTTACGCATGCGCATGAGTATAGGCTGCTAGAAGCCTCTTGTTAACTATAATACGTTATTCACTGCGGGGTTGGCATTATTAACCGTTTTGTTTGGTTAGCAACATGTAGTTGTCAGTCCGACAGGAGATCTGTTGTAAAATAATATAAATTTAAACATCTGCATTTTATTTACTCTCCGGCACAATCTTTTCTTTTTCATTCACGGTGATGCTCCGCCCGAAAGGGGTACCTTTTCTAGGCTAGAGGTATATGAAAGGGTCGGGATTTCACGGGTTGAAGTATATGAAAGGGTAGGGATTTCACGAAGAATGGGAAAGGGAAGCGAAAACACACCGTTGAAACATAAAGAAGGTAGGGAAAACTGCCATTAAAGTATTGTAAAAAGGGCTTTTCAAAATATATCAAACAGACGCACGTAAAGGTTATTTGAAAGGGGTACCATTTCCATTGAAAGGTATATGAAAGGGGTACCATTTTCATTGAAATTTATATGAAAGGGGTACCTTTTCTGTCAAAATCGGTATATGAAGGGGTAAGGGTTTGGACTTCGGGGTGGAGCATCCCCGTACAAAACTTTGTTGAGTACCCTTCCCCCACCCGGGACAGTGTCATCGCTGATATATCGTGTTTTCTGATTATGGCCAGGAGTTTGCCTTAAGCTTGTTTCATTATCTTGAAATACAAAGAAAAATAAAGACACATTAGCTAAATACACAAAATAACGGCTAAAGATGTCAAACTTCTACACGAATTGCAATTTTGATTTCTTCACCGCCTGTCACGAAATCAAATTTGATTCATTACTCCAAAGAGAGAACCATTTGACCTATTGACTCCCAGAATGTCAGGAAAAAACGACAATTTGAAGCTATAAATAGCTTTTTGACCATTGTCTGAACAAATTGCAACCAAAGTGGCCAAAACATCGTTTTCAACATGAAAATCTTTCCAATCATTTTAAATTTATCATTTTTTTTCACTTTCTAATCAGATCACTTTTTCGTAGACATAAAACAATGAATATTTTTTTATTTTCTCTTTCTCCACTTTTTTAAATCTATTTTCTCCCTTTTACCCTTGTTGTTGGCCTTTCACTAGACATCATTTTGACAGAAAACCGTTTCCCCGTAAATGCTAATTAAGAAAGTGAAAGTGTCAATCAATAGGAAGACCAATTTTTTCTTCTATTTTGCCAGTCAATTTATTGGGTTTCTTGCGCACATCTCTGGCTTTATTCAGGGGTTCGATATCCTACAAGAGTTAGTTATTAAAAACATCTTTTGACGTAAAAAATATTGATGACGTCACAAATGGTACAAGGCCAATAGTACACGTACATGTAATACAAAACCTTTTATTTATCGTTTTAGTACCCTTAATTAAACAATGAGGTGAATTATAATCATCAAGATTTTTGAAATCTGAGTGCATCACTGAGCGAAATGCTGCCTAAGTAGCTTAGGAAATGGCTTACACAAGTAAATCAAAAACCGACAAATAGCATGATAGCGGTACGTTTTAGGTTTTAACTGGGTTGAGTTTCATCTCTGCTCGTTTATAGGAGTAGTCAGTTCCCTTCCACGTTTTCCACAACACACCTTTAAAGCGGTTGGAGTGTTTGCCGTGGTAATAGACGCCGTTGAGATTAGAGTGAAGACAGGCTTTGTACCACCAGCCTCCCTTGTAATGTGGGACACAGTAGTTCGGATGAGAGGACATATCATTGTCTCGATCTTTGGTGGAGAACGTCATGCCATGATGATACGAAAATGAGTCACCAGCGGTTCCTAGAAAATTACCATAAAACTGAGCTTTTTAGAGAAAATGGTGAAATGAAAACATGAATGTTATACGAGCAAAGAACCAGTATTACTTTAAGTTCAAGTTCATTTTATTCACACTTATATCGTTACAGTAAATCAATCAATAAAATATCGATTTTTTTAAAATATACTTAATTTTGCAAAATATTACAAAATTAAGAGAAAAATAAAGGAGAAAGAATTACATAACAAATATGAAATAACATTTAACAAGGGATAAGTGTGTAGTGGTCAAAGGAGAGAAAGCTTTCGAGTTGGCCACTACCACAGTGAAATTATCTAATTGAGGAAAGAATAAGTTCACATAACTTTACAAGGCCCAATATCAGGGACAATAGGAACAAACAAACAAACTAACTAACTAAAATATATCAAATTAAAATTTAACGAATATAGATATTTGCAGTTTTATGTTTGGCTACCAAACATAAAAGGGAGGGTGTGTACAATAAAATGTTGATCTTTTATGTATCGAAATGAGAAAAAAAGAATAAATAATTAAATATAATAATTGACCTTATATCATCTTACCATTGAAGACTACTACAAATTGCATAAGCGACTCACCATTTACTCAAGGTCAAAGGTTTGGTTAAATTCACTTGACACATTCGAACTGCGCATGGAAATATGATTTTGAAATAGTTTAACTGTATCATATTCGTATAACTTGATCCGGTTGAAAGTACTTACCAGAGTATGTTCCAAGACTCAGATTGTATTGGCTTCCTTCATCAGCAACACCAAACAAGTTGTACTCGGCGTAAGCTGTTTGATTGTTGAAGTCTTCAAGATCCACTCGAAGCCTGCTTTGTTCTTTTGTCAGGCGGTGAACCTTATCTAGTCCAAGCCAATATTCAGTCAGATTTCCGAAGCCTAATTTGTAGTCGTCCCAGTCTCGGTTGAAATCAACCGAGCCGTCCAGTCTCTTTTGGAACACTGTCCATCCCCCACCGGCTGTTGTTTGGTCACAATACACATCAAAGGCACCGCCTTTGTCGGGGTCGATCGGGTAAACACCACTGATTCGATGACCGGCGTTGTAGAGTTCCGCACAGTTCTTGTAAACTGGAAAAGAAAAGAATTTAATAAACATAAAGAGATTTCACTCTCGTGACGTTCACTCTCTATCGCCATGGTAACCGATGCCTGTGGTCGTCATATTGGTATTTAGATCGAGGCTTGTTAGTTCTCTTGTTTATCAAACTTCGTGAAACTTAGCTAAGGAAGTGTCATGATTATGGGGCTTTGTCTCCAGATTGGACTTGTTCATCAGACTGAAAGAAGTCACCTCCAAATACTAAAAAGTAAATAATTGAGCATTAACTTATACATGATCAGTCCCCAGTGGGTGGGAGTGGGGGTGGGAATGCATGCGCTCTTTAGATTTCCGATGGGCCGGGTGTACCTAAAAGAACTTAAACCTAAAACCTATTTTACACCAAAATATAGTTTATCAGTTGAGACCATGGCGATTTGGTTCAGTTCAGGCTTAGAAAACAAATAGCTGCAGTTTTAGCATCATAGTGCTTACGTACGGTCATATTATAATGCTGAGTATTTTTGCGAGTCAGTTTATATTTTTCGAGGCTTTAGGCTCAAAAAAGTAAAACCTGAGGAGTACAAATTCCCAGCCGTATGATACAACTTTTCGCTGAATAAATTGTTTATTATACGACAGTCGTCCGCAGTTTAAGCATCAAAGTGCTTTGTCTTGAAACTGGCTGCGGCCATGACACTGGAAAAAGACGTCCTGATGTGAAATAAATAGACGACTGAGGTTATTCAGCGAAAAATTGTGTAATACTGCTGAGTATTTTTACGAGTCAGTTTTATTTTTCGAGGCTTTGGGCTCAAAAAAGTAAAAACTGACGAGTACAAATTCCCAGCCGTATACACCTTATTCCAAAATGGCGGCCAATTTATTATTCTTTTATACGCATGTGTAATTAGCCCTCTTGGCCTCATTTTCGCTTGAAAATTCCCTTGTATTTAGCACATGCTGACGAGGCCAAGAGGGCTAATTAAAATGCATATAAAAGAAAAATAAATTGGCCCCCATTTTGGAATAAGGTGTATTATACAACTTTTCGCTGAATAAATTGTTTATTATACCACAGTCGTCCGCTCCAAAATTTACCTTTTGAAAGTGTTTTTCCTAGCGTGCGCTCAGAAGAGTGTAATGACGTGTTATATTTGCACTCGTTTTGATGCATATTTGTACTCTAGAATGCTATGCCGAATAATACTTGCGTTTTAGTCTCGTTCCATGTGGTAATAAACTTACGTATAGGCCATATCCCATTCGATATCGCCTTTATTTGTCTTTATCAAGCGCGCATATTTGCTTATAATCAGTTACCTTCATCGCACAGTTCTCCTTTATAACCCGCACGGCAGACGCATCTGTAACCTTTGTCTGTAAACCCTACTTGACACAGGGAATTCTTTCCAGGGCAACGGCTACGGTGACAAAAATTCTGTATTTGAAATAAAATGTCTAAAAATAAAATAACCCATTTTATATTTATTCTGACACATCGATAGCATATTCCTTCCTGATAAAATTACAGATTAGGGATCTCTTGTACTTCCCTGAGGAAAGCATCCACTGAGGCTAAGTTAATTTATACCCCTTGTGGATCTGAATTCTCGTGATCATGAACTAAAAAATATTCGTATTCGTTAAGGAACGTCTTTGCTTGACATTTTTAGTCACTTAAGAGAGGTTGGAAAGTTAGCATGCAGTTATCATATGGTATTAGTATACAGTTATCATATTCATCACATTCAACCTCATCAGTCATTGCAAAAGTGCCACGTTGCTTGGCATTTTCAATTACCTTGGAAAGGGTGGGCAGAAGCTGTAGTGTGTGTGCGGATGACGTCACAAAATTACACGCGGTCATGTTGGAGAACTGACGTAATCAAAATGGTGACTGAAACAACAGAAATCGAGCCTCCGAAGCTGTCAAATGAAGGCTAAAATCTTGACGGCAAGGTAAAATGTAGATATCGTAAAAACGTTCTCATCGCAACCAAAACGTTGAGTGAGGAAAGCACTCCACTTGCCAATCGATGGATTTATGTTCTTAAAACTTGTGCTGGATACTAAACGCACGATAAAGCGGCTTACAGAGGCCATTCACGTACGCCTGCAAGCAAATGGTTAGCGGCTTCGTTTCCAGCTAGTGTCTTTGCGTATGTATGATTAGTAAACAATTATCGTATTAGTATACAGTTATCATATTAATCACCATAAACCTAATCATTATTATGAGTATCATCACCCCATTATCAGTGTCATTATTTAGTGTTAAACAATGTCATACCTCGACAGCGTAGTGAATGTAACCGTTCTTTTTCTCTAAAGCAGAGTGTGAAGGGCTTTCATCGGTGAAGTTTTTTAATTCGCACGTGCGTTTTTCCTCCTTTACAGGTCCCACATTGATGGACACACAGTTTGGCTCCATATAACACTTTACTCGGCAGCTTCCTTCGTCTATCACCTTCCCAGTCCTTATCACGTGACCCGGAAGTGCTTTGTCTGGTATCGGTTCCTTGAATATTATGATGCGGTTGTATTCTGTCGCGAGAACTGCAGAAAAACGCGGTAGGTTTGGTCATGAGATTATGAAAATTTACGCCATGCGCGTTTTTAGCGGGATCATCTGCGTTCCACTTCAGTGATTTCTGGTCCTCGGCGAGCGTTTCTCAAAGTCGTTTCTTGGCGAAAGCTGTTTTTTTAACTAATTGAGTTGAAGTTTTTAACCCGCAAGTCAGTCCAACTGTGTAATAAACCTAAGATTTCATTGCCTTGCTTTCAAGATCAACAAAAACCGAATCTTTGGTGCCGTAAATATAGCTTTTCGGGCCCGATAAGTTTTCGGGATTTTCGAGATTTTCGAGAAACGCACGCGCCGCGGTCCAATTTGGGGATCCATGTGAAGATGTCAATTTTATCTTCACTGTCAAGAGTGAAGATATCAATATCTTACCGTTATTAACCATATGCTTGCCCTTAATATTAAACACTCCATATCTCCGCGCATACATGTAAAAACATGACAGCCTACCAAGTAAGTTTTCCTGTAGCAATAGATTCCCATTGAAAAGGTAGGTTCAATTAGATTCAACCTAGTACATTAGTTTAGCATCCAATATAACTTAATCGATAAGAAATTTAAAGTATTTTAATGGGACATAAAACGATGCCGTGAAATAAGTCAGAATGTACTTTGCAGCAGCTGGTTATTAACTTTAATACATTGTTCACTGCGGGGTTGGCGTCATTAACCGTTTTGTTTGCTTAGCAACATGTAGTTGTCAGCACAGGAGATCTGTTGAAAAATGGTTATAAATTTATACAACTGCATTTTATTTACTCTTTGGCACTTCATTTTCATTCACGACTGAATCCCAGTGTTTTCCTCAACTCCTAGCTACCGATGTGAGTGCTTTTCTCCACAAATGCCATGAATACAGTTAAGAATAGAATAGAAACTTTATTTTTCCGTTATATCATTGAAGAATTTTAAACGCAAATTATCATAAAATTTGCAGGAGGACAGAAAATGAAATTTATTTTCACCTTCATTTGTCTGACAGAAATATCATATTGTTGAGTTTTCAGGAGTCTTTCTGCCCTTATATTTATAAAATTGTATCATGAACGACGAAGAGCGAACCGACAAACGCAATGTTTTGGGTATATGGTAGTCTCTTCTTATATCTATGTACTTTTGTTCCAAAGGTCACGCATCGATGAAATCACAAAACGTGTCAAATATAACTGACAAAGGTAACCCAGTTATTGGTCATCTTTTTCCATTTTTTTTTAGGTCCAAGAAGTTGCTTTATAACCTTCCAAGTCTTCCAATACTTACCAGCGTACATTAATGCACCCATTCCAAATAAAATCCACGCGAGGAAAATGAACGCATTGATAGATGCCATGTTCCCTCGCTTGCCTCATGCCTTAAAGCTGTTATTATAAATGGACCAAATGACATACTATTATATTTATTTCATTTTGTGAAGTTGTTAATAATCAATTAATCATGACACCGCTGGGACTATTAACTATAGTGATCTGAGTCTCTGAAATATTTCACAGTAAGTCCATTTTATTTTCTGTTTGGCTTATTTTCAACAACTTGTATTTTCGCCTGAAGTTGGGCAAACTGAATTTAAAGTTTTCAAAATAATTTTAACACATGGTTTGACAATAATTCCATACGTTATATTTTCATTAGTTCTTAAATTTGAAGTTTGATCATCTTTTTCTCCTGGATACCTGTTTTTTAATTGCTTATGGTGGAGGCCTAACACTTATTTTTAAATTCATAATTCATCCAAATTGTTCAGTGACTAAGACGTAAACACTTGTATAATTTTTAAATTTTTTTTCACGATAATTTTATTCTAGCTTATGAGACGATATTTTCCTGTGTGTGGATCATCTGTTAGTCTACTGTATTTTCGCAAAATGCAAGGTTACCATTTTTCTCACTTCTTTATATATATATATATATATATATATATATATATATATATATATATATATAGATTTGTAGAGATGGATTACTTGGTCGAAGACATTTATTCACTGCTACTCAGAGTTTCATGCTTCTTACGAAGCAATCATCAGGCAACTGCCTACAATAACGGATACATAGAATATATACAAAATTACAGAACAATACCTAATGGCGTGACGTGCGGAGATATGATTGGTTAACTAAACGAATACAGTTTTCAACAGGAATTTCTTAGAATGTCTACAAGTAGATAGGAGTTCGCTTCTATTGTTCAGTGTTGACATTTCGGGTCTGCATATGATGAAATATTTTTCCCATAAACATAAATTACAACGCTTGTTTACATTTCAAATGTAAACAAGCGTTGTAATTTATGTTTATGGGAAAAATATTTCATCATATGCAGACCCGAAATGTCAACACTGAACAATAGAAGCGAACTCCTATCTACTTGTAGACATTCTAAGAAATTCCTGTTGAAAACTGTATTCGTTTAGTTAACCAATCATATCTCCGCACGTCACGCCATTAGGTATTGTTCTGTAATTTCAAATTTTGTATATATTCTATGTATCCGTTATTGTAGGCAGTTGCCTGATGATTGCTTCGTAAGAAGCATGAAACTCTGAGTAGCAGTGAATAAATGTCTTCGACCAAGTAATCCATCTCTACAAATCTACATATCGCTCTAGTTTATCTATTGAGCACTTTTATAGCTGATGAAGTCTTCAATTCATTATTTTATTATATTATATATATATATATATTTGTTATAGATGACTCTTATCAATTGTTAAATGTGCTAACATTCTGTCAAGTCATTATACATCTCGCGCTTAATGGGAATCATGGGTAATCAGAGTAAACATGCCTGCAGTGTTTGTATGGAAATCCAGTGACAAATAGTCAGTAAAATTTAAATTTTCTAATAATTATGAATTGAAAACTTATGATACTAGGAAGAAAATTTTACTCATAAATTGGAGGATTATAGCTGTGTAAGAAAGCGTGCAATTATTTTTTTGTTTTACATTTCTCAAGAATTCAAATTAAGTTCACAGATCGAAAACCGTTTACTTAGACAATGTATGGAAAACAAATGAAAGCTTTCACGCTTTCTATAGCTAACACAGCTACATTCCACAAATTTGGTGAGAAACCTCTTCTTTCTTTTCAATTCACAAATATTAGAAAAAACTTAAATTTTACCGAAATTATTTAACTCTGGATTCCCATACAAACAGTCAGTATTTGGCGTCATTTTTGTCAACTGCTGATTACCCAGCGCGAAGTCCACAGTTCTTTATTTTTTAATCCCCTATAATACACTATTCGCACTGCATATATTACGAACAACGCTATAAAATCTACCACCATGAATAAATTACCCCATTGCTGCTCAACTACAGAAGCGGTATACGACGTTGAACAGTACGCGAGATTATAACCACAGTTCTACTTAAGAAGATACGTCGAGTGAAAGGTTCTGAAATGGCCGCAGAGCAACGACCGCGAGATGTGCAATATCCTCAGGCAGTCGAACCTCAAGCCGAACCAGCGCCGCTGGTAGTAGCGCCAAACCAGCCGCCTCCGGCTGAGCGACAGGAGCAACCTCAGCCTGCAGGACGAGTAGAAGGGGAAAGAGAGGGAAACGTCGAACTAGAGGTAATTTAAGACACGTGGAATTTACATTTTCTCATTCTGTTAGTTGTTTACATAGTCGTTAAAATTCGTGTTTCTGACCGAGAAGAACTCGTTTCACTGCGCTTGTTTAGTCCTGGTTTGCTGTGCTGCATTCAGTCATTGTTTGGAGAGTTAAAATGTTGTATTCTTATCCTTCGCGGTTGTTTCGTTAACTTTATCCTCGTATAAGTTTTGTCTCCTCGTTCGTTATCGTCGATACGTTATGTTAATACATTTATAATTATGGAATATTCTCCAGGTTGTATTCAGTAGTTTTAAAGGTCGGCGTAGTGGTATTTATTTATATTCCTGTGGTTTCATTTAGATTCGAGTAGGCGTTTAGCCCACTCAGTATTTATTCCGATAAATTAAGTGTGGTCGCGGTCGACCAATAAGTTAAGTGTGGTCGCGGTCGACCAATAAATTAAGTGTGGTCGCGGTCGACCAATGATTAAGCGTGGTCGCGGTCGATCGATAAATTAAGTGTTGTCGCGGTCGACTAATAACTTGAGTGTGGTCGCGCTCGACTAATAAATTAAGTGTGGTCGCGGTCGACTAATACGTTAAGTGTGGTCGCTGTCGACTGAATGTAAGGGTGGTCGCGGTCGACCAATAAATTAAGTGTGGTCGCGGTCGACCAATAAATTGAGTGTGGTCGCGGTCGACCAATAAATTAAGTGTGGTCGCGGTCGACCAGTAGATTAAGTGTGGTCGCGGTCGACCAATGGATTAAGTGTGGTCGCGGTCGACCAATAAAGTCTGGTCGCTGTCGACCGAATGTAATTGGGGTCGCGGTCGACCAATAAATTAAGTATGGTCGCGGTCGACCAATAAATTAAGTGTGGTCGTGGTCGACTACTGACATCAAATGTGGTCGCTGTTGACCGAATGTAAGTATGGTCGCGGTCGACCGAATGTAAGTGTGGTCGCGGTCGACTAATACATTAAGTGTGGTCGCGGTCGACCAATAAAAGTGTCGTCGCGGTCGACCAGTAAAAGTGTGGTCGGGGTCGACCACGAACAATTGACAGGGCCCGAGTGGACTGAGAGAACTGTATGGCAAGTGTCTTAGTGCGCATTTTGTGTTTTGTAGAACCTGAAGAGAGAGCTCCAAACTTTGAAAAAGAGTATGGAGGATATGACAAAACCTACGGTGGCGACGCTAAGGAAGAAGGCTATGGATTACACGCACAGGCCGCTGACTGATTTCAATAAATTTGAAGCCCTGGAGATGCTGGAAAATTTGGAACATGGGGCAAGAGACAGCCGGGATGAGAAGGCAGAGTACTACCGTGTCGCCTGCCAGACGGCGAGAATAAAGATTGATTACCCCAAGGAACATTTCAGGTCCCTTTTGTCACGCCTCCTGGGGGACAAGGATCACCAGACGGTATTTGAGGCGGTCGCGAAGGTGGAGAAATCCATGGCCAAATGGCGAGGTTCCGGCGAGCAATGGCGAGGCCCCGGTGGGCAATGGCGAGGCTCCGGCGACCGCATGAGTACATCCTACGGCGGGTGGCCCAGGAGGAATGGACCGGGCCCCAGGTGTTACTACTGTGATAGGGTGGGCCACATCGCGGCTAATTGCTTTAATAAGAGGAGAGATCAGCGCCCGGGCCCTTATCGCCGGTACCAGCCGACGAAAAATGAGGCTCCAAAAGACCAATAGGGAGCGCACAACGATGGGATTGGGACATAGCGTCTATTTCTAAATGATAATAATGTTTAGACGATCATGTAGTGCCGTAACATATTTAAGAGAATTAAATAATCTAGGACCGACTGAATACTCCTGTGTGATAATAGCATGTGTGGATCTAATAAAGGAGGAAGCCCTCAGTGATTGTGCAAACTGATATATGTTGTATTTTGTATGATTTTACCCCCACGCTTTACTTGTCATGGGAATCAGGGGGAAAGAGGCTCGAGGAGCTCTCTAGATTGCCTGGTACGTTGTCATGGCAATAAATAATTTCGGTTTTGTTCATTAATTTATGAGCTTCACATAATAACGCTCTGCGCAGCCACGGGGAGATGGGAGTTTTGAAAACTGGCTTCAAAACAGCCTCCCGGTCATACTGGGTCGGAACTGCCGTCTCTCCGCTGGTTTGCACGGGACTTCTTTGTTTCTCGTTAAATTATTCATCTTCGTTCTATTGCTATCGTTTATTGTAGGCAATATACTGGTGTTGGGAAAAGGATAAGGATTTCGATATGGTTGTCATAAACGAGGGAACCAAGAGAAATGACATACGTTGGGTGAATTTCATGGGAGATCCCGTGCCAACCAGTGGAGAGACGGTGGTAAAAAGGGAGCTGGAGAAAACGGCCCTTTTAGTGGGAAAAGGGGAACTAATAGGAGAAGTGGACCAATTGGTCTTCAGAGACCCCAATAGCTTTGTCGCGGGCGAATTACACAAACATGCGGCACAATGGGCGAATATTGCTGCAACAGCGCCGATCGAAAACCGTGTCGAGGTATTAGAATGGATCGAGAGAAAGGTATCGATTTTCTCCTTTTTTCAACACTTTAAAGGAACTTTCAAAGGAGAGAACTATGATTCGGACTGCCCACCTAGTAGGTCATTTCGCAATAATGTCTCGTGCAAATCGTTTGGTGAGTTTATTCGGAAAACTCTCCTGGCTCGTCTAAAGACTGGGGCCATATCGTTACTGGGGAAAGTTGGGCAAACAGAGGCCCCGCATATCGTGCTACCGCTGACCGTCGAGCCCACAAAGCCTCGACTGTGTCAGGACGCGCGATACTTGAATTTGTGGATGCAAGACAAACCTTTCTCTTTGGATAAAATCACGGATCTGCCCCGGTACGTTCCGAAGGACTCCTTCCAGACTGTGCTGGACGACAAATCCGGCTACGATCATCTCCTCCTAACTGAAGATAGTCGCACTTATTTTGGCATTCAGTGGGGCGGATGGTATTTTGTTTATAACACACTTCCATTTGGGTGGAAAATTTCTCCTTATATTTATCATTCCACGGGCTTAATGGCGTCTAACTACTTTCGGTCCCTCGGAATACCATGTTCCCTTTATATTGACGACCGGCATAATGGTGAGCTCCAAGTACCATTAGACGGTGGCGCGTACGCGGGCCTGGAAAGTTCTGAACAGAGGCATTTCGCCGCGGCCAAGTCAGCAATCTTTCTAGTGGCCTTTTATCTGGTTCGGCTAGGCTATTTTTTAGGTCTGGCAAAGTCCACGTTGATTCCCCAAAAGATCGTCTCATACCTGGGTTTTCTCGTGGACTCTAGTAGAGAAGTATTCCATTTGAAGGCAGACAAACAGAGGAAGTTTGTTGAATTGATAAAAGCTATTTTGGCAAGTCGCTGGGTCCTGGTTAAGACTCTGCAGCGGATAACGGGAAAATGCGTCTCGTTTTCACTGGTGGTGCCCGGAGCAAGGCTCTTCACAAGGGAAATGAATGCGGCAATTTCGATTGGTCTGCGTAAAATGAAACCAGTGCACGTTCAAGGCGCACTCCGGGAGGAGATTGCGCACTGGTTATTCCTTGAACAGTGGGATCAACCCATAGGGTGGCGAGAGGAGAGGCATTTACAAGTGAAGCTCGCATCAGATGCCTCTCAGTCTGGTTGGGGTGGGGTCATCCTATCACCGTTTACACAAGAAGCGTCTGACTATTGGACAGAAGAGGAGGTGGGTCTGGATACCTCGACTAAGGAGGCCCTAGCAGTTGACCATGTGCTGCGCGCATTTACTAATCATGTAACTAATGCGCGAGTTGACATAATGGTTGACAACCAAGCCGTAGTACATGTTTGGAATCACCAAGGGGGTCGCAGTCTTTCATTAAACAAGGCAATTAAAAAACTGTTCTTTACTACAACAGAACTGAATATATTACTGCGTTTGTCGTATGTTTCCACCCATTTGAATCCAGCTGACTCCCCCTCGCGAAGATTATCGCACCTTGATGTGAAACTAGCTCCCCGGGTATGGCGCATGGTACAACAGCAATTTGGAGGTCCCGATGGCCACTCCTGCGATCTCATGGCCCTAGATTCCAATGCCATGACTGACAAGACAGGCACGCCTTTGCCACACTTCACGCCATACCCTTCTCCAGGATCATTGGGTGTTAATGTGTTTGCACAAGATTTTACGCGGTTTCCGTCGGTGATGCAGAACCCGTACGTGTTTCCCCCGAGTGAACTGGTAGGCCCGGTTTGGAGGTATCTCAGGTCCTGTGGGCAGCCCTGCACGATGGTGGTGATTGATAGCTACCCCAGACAATTCTGGTGGCCTTTGTTAGAGGGATCTGCACAGAGGAGAAGCCGGCTTGTGAGGCGTAGCGACGCAGCTACTTTACTCTACCCCTCAAAGGAGGGTTGGCTCCCTGGAACGTCGGCCCGAGGGGACATTTGGGCCTTCCGCGTGGTATTTTAGAGAACTGTAATATAATGATTATGAGACATCGGGCGATACGAGAAACATGATTTTCTATGTCGTATAGAATAGGAGGTGCTCAGAACTGAATTACTTACTAATAAAACCTGATATAATCGTGATAACCGTTTCTTTGTTTGTGTCATAGGATCTACCGATAATAGCCAAGTTGTTTACCCCTTCCGTTAGGTGCCCAGTATGCGCTCATGCCAATGATCAGGATTTTCGTTATTGCCAGCGATGTGGCTACAATAGACGAGTTCGGTTCCCTAGCGCGGCGAAGAAGAAGGATATAAATCTCGAACGAATTGAACAGAGGTTGCAGCAATTATGGAATTTTGACCGTGCGACGAGTTATACTAAGCAAAAGGACTCTTTGAAACAGGAATTAGAGGCTTTTCTGTCGGCGCTCCCAGGCTACGTTACCTTGGAAACCGTAACACCCCGGGATATATGTCGCTTTCTTGTCTACAAAGACAAGGATGGGAAGACCCAGGTGCACCGCAACGCTTGTGAATTTCTGGGGAAAAGAGGGAGGTTTCACTGTGGGTGCCCGACACATCTTTCTTACAAAACGGTGGACTCCTATATAGGAAAACTAAGGGCGATATTCCACGCGATTGGAAGAGATGGGGATTGGGACAAACGTTTATGTTTAGGTAATCCGGCGGCTGACAAATCAGTTAAAGATTACTTGAAATTAGTCTCCGCTGAACAACTGCAGGCACGGATAACCCCCAAGCAGGCGACGCCATTTTTTGTAGATAAACTGGCACAACTGTCTGTGTATTTGGAAACGAAGCTACAAGAGACAGACAGGGCGAGGGTCATTGATCGCTTTGTCCTAGCCCGCGATCAAGCTTACTTCAAGCTGGCATTTTTTAGCGGGGACAGACCGGGAGATCTGGGGCAAGTGAAGGTCCCAGAAATTTTGCGGTTCCCGAATAATGATGGCTTCTTATTCAATCACATTTGGGGCAAGACTCTTCGAGATGGCGATCAAAACGTTTTTGGAGTCAGACGGAACCCACAGAAGGAGATATGTCCGATAAGGGGGATTGAGCGCTATCTGGAGATAGCTAGGGAGATACGCATTGACCTTACGCAGGGCTACCTCTTCCGTCCTATCACGCCTGACCTTGGCGTCCGAGATGGGCCCCTATCCTCGTCCGCAGCTGAGGCGCGCTTAAAAGTCTACCTAACGGACATGAAAGCTGATGACGGGGAAACGTTGCATGGTTTCAGGGCGGGGTGCGCAATCACCCTCGCATTGACTGGATCGGATCTCGCCGAAATCATGGACCATGTAGGCTGGTCAAACAGACACACGGCGCTTTACTATATGCAACTGGCAAAGGTCCTGAATCCCGCCGGAGCGTCGGCGAGGCTCGCTTCAGGGTCTCACGAGGGGCCCGTCAATGCCTGGCAGGATATCAACGAACTCAAACGTTTCGTCTGCGCCTTTCCACCGGTGCAAGCCCAAGGACATAAAAGGGGACGGGAAGATGCGGCTTGTTACAGTAACGGTTAAATTAACGAGTGAGTCACGATTTAGGTTTGGGGGATTTTGTGAGGAGTAAGGGGGAATTGGCGTCTGGGCTTATACCGCGGAATAGCCTGGGAGGACGCTAGGGGATTATATTTGGCCCGAGCTGCAACCGATGGCTCCCTTGGCGGAATATCTTTAGGTATGGGAGAGGAAGCCATCGGTTGGTTGTAGTTTATAATAGTAACAAGACTATATAGGCCAGGAGCCGAATTTATTCCCCAATCTCAATGCGATGTGACAATGGATGCGGTGCAGAATAGGTTACTATTCGCACTGCATATATTACGAACAACGCTATAAAATCTACCACCATGAATAAATTACCCCATTGCTGCTCAACTACAGAAGCGGAGGGAGTGTTGTAATGGAGCGATGTGACAAACATCATCGGACCTAGGACGGCAGTAGGACAGGGACGGGTATGTCAAGCGCCCTCCCACCCTCCCAATCTGAATCGCACTGTGACCATTGTCAGGTCGCCGAATTTATTCCCCAATCTCAATGCGATGTGACAATGGATGCGGTGCAGAATAGGTTACTTTGTTTGCCCCCCAAATTCTGCATAAACTATTGTTTCGAAGTGCTCTTGGGAATATACAGTCCTCCAAAGACCATTTGAAAAGAATGGTTTAAATATGTTTGCCCCCAAGTTGGTGGTATTAAACAAAGTGTATTATGGGGGATTGGAAAATAGAGAATTTCTTTCGACCTTTCCTGAGACTTGGTTTAATGAAAATTGTACTCCCGAATTCATGACAAAAAGACTAACAACGTAACATAGGAATATAATGCGTGAATTGCTTCCACCGGGTGATTTTATTGTCCAGTTCAGGTTGTCGAGGTTGGCGGTGATCATGCACATCTGGGGAAGTTGTGTAGATATGTTACTATGGATACGTTACCATGGATACGTTACTATGGAAATTAATTTGTGATCCAATAAAGGGACAGTGTCCCTGCTGAATTGAAATATCGTGTTTTCATGATTATGGCCGTGAGCTTGCTTTAAGCTTACTTTATTATCTTAAAATAGGAAGGAAAATCGCCAAACGTGATGAACGCAAGGAAATATGAACTAAAAAGACAAAATAACGACTAAAAATCTAAAAATTTCACCAGAATGGAAACTTTGATTTCTTGACCTCCTGTCACGAAATCATCCAATCGAAAATGTGATTTCAATGTTTACATCATGAGAGAAATTGACTCGATCTACAAAGAGAAATGTTCTGTAAATCCACCAGGTAAGGTAAAACAGATTAATATGTCAAAGAAGTGACACAGAAGTGGTTGTTTTAAAAGTCAACGCTTTTTATTGTTTCCTGATAACTCATACAACAAAGTGAATGGTTCAGGTAAACTGTCCAATATTAATCCATTACCTGGAGTACATTTCAGATCTGAATAAAGGCATATAACTGCTATCATAATTGAATTCCGGTATAGATATTTAAAAAAACATTGCAACCCAAATTTATGTTAAGCTACTTATGCTATAAAGCAACCAATGCGATTAAAGGAAAGCCGAATATAAAACGAGAAACAGCTCTAGGCGTTAACTGGTTTGATTTTCATCTCAGCTCGTTTAGCGGAATAACTGTGACCCTTCCAGTGATACCAGTTTACCCCTGTCCAGCCAACAGAGTGTTTGCCGTGATGGTAGAGACCGTTCAGGTTGGAGTAGAGGCAGTTATTGTACCACCACCCTCCCTTGGAGCCCGTGGCACAGTCGCCAGAGTTATTGTCATTGTCTTGATCTTTGGTGGAGAACGAACTGCCACGATGATACGAGAGTGAGTCACCAGCAGTTCCTACAAAATCACACAAGAAAAGAAGAATGAGTAACACGCTCTAATGAAAAAAAAAGGGTTAAATTCGAGTTTTGAAAGTCACATTTCGATCATTTCCTTTTGAAATCCTTTCCTTCATCGCAATGACATAAAATTCTTACCAGAGTATGTCCCCAGACTTAGCTTGTACTTGCTTCTCTCACTTGCTACACCAAAAACGTCGTACTCAGCATAAGCTGTTTTGCCGGCCGTGTCTTCAAGATCTACCCGAAGTCTGCTTCGTTCTTTTGTCAGGCGATGAATCTTGTCCAGTCCGAGCCAGAATTCGCCATTCAGATTTCCGAAGCCTCGTTTGTAGTCGTCCCAGCCGCGGTAGAAATCAACCGAGCCGTCCAGTCTCTTTTGGAACACTGTCCACCCCCCACCGGCTGTTGTTTGGTCACAATACACATCAAAGGCACCGCCATTGTCAGGGTTGATCGTGTAAACACCGCTGATGCGCTGGCCGGCTTTGTAAAGTTCAGCGCAGTTCTTGTAAACTGAAAATGTAAACGAAGTATTCGTTAATATTTTAACCTGGAAGGATTTAAGGAGAATTTGAAAAAGTCAACGGCTCTTGTAACATTCTTGCGTTGAAAAGTTTCCTCTTCTCAAATGTTTTAGAAAATTAAGGAGTCGCTTCATACCTTTGCCGATCGTTTTGTTTCCTTTCAAGGATTTGATCTCCTCCCTTATTTCGCTTAGCTCATTTTTAACTTCATGAAGCAGTGTTTCGATCTTCTTGTTCGCTCCTGCGTAAAAGCTGTTGTAAGTGTACATGTTATGGCATTTGGAATCTGCTTGTACACCGGAGTTGTTAGATTTTGTAGTTTTGCTTGCGTTTACAGCGCTCCGTGTAGCGGCAAGGAACACATAGAGCACAACCGAAAAAGAACGCGGATTAGCCATGATCAACTTATTAGTCACCGCCGAATGGTTTTGCGTCAGTTTAGCTGAAGTTTGTATCTAAAATCTTTTGCCTGGCCTCCTGACAAGAGTTTTCAGGTTTGCGTGCGACTATTTTTGGAACTGGCGCGGTTTGCATAATATATGACTTTGGCGGAAACGATTCAATCTGACAAACTGAAATCTTCTCTCTTGTTCGGCAAGCAGTATATATTTCAAAAACATTGAATATATGAGTCAAGTGGCAGTCAAGTGGCAAAAGAGCTGTTTTCTTTGTGAAACTTTTATGTTTCCCGGCAGAGATAAAAATATAACTTATCCTTAAAATATCCAATACATTTTCAAGGAAACAGTTGTCGAGAATAAACGAAATCCATCAGGATACAAAGTTTATGTGCAACTAATTCTGCCAATTTATGATACTGAGAACTCACCAGATTGAAGGACACGTACAACTTTCACGGATTTAAAAGTTATTCAAGGCACGCTTTAGGCCCCGTCCACACGTATCCGGATATTTTTGAATCCGCAACTTTTTTGTTACGGATTAGAAAATATTCGCGTCCACACGTAGCGTATTCGAATCGTATTTGCCCGAATTCGCCGGATACGTGTGGACGGAAGGCCAATCCGCAACAAAAAAGTTGCGGATTCAAAAATATCCGGATACGTGTGGACGGGGCCTTACTTGTTCGATCGCCCCGAATCACTTCAGCGGTATGTAAATCAATTGCTGGGCATAAAGCGTCAGACATTGATTCTCAAATTCGTGAGCGAGCCTTGGAAATTGCTCTGAAAAGTTTAAAAACATAAGAATAAATTAAAAAGGAAAACGGAATAAAAGTACTGTACAATAATGAAGCACCAACCAAGTAGAGATAATGGAAATTCATGGTACTTGTCGAAGAATATGACATTAATTGGGTAGCTATATCCTGCATGCAAAATTTCCGACGATGGTTGTGCCGAAATATCTGAAACGTTACACGAAACTTTTAATATTACTGAGAAGATAAACAATATACCATGAGTCACCAAGCTTTTATGTTATTTTTATGCCAGATTCAGTTTGACGCTTAACATTTTACTTGTAATCTGTATTTTAAGACGATCACACAGGCTTAGCTTTAACAAAAATGAATTTTGGCCAAAATTTTATCATGTTTATGGTATGCTGAATAACGCAACTACTTAAAACACGTATTTGATGCAAATAAAAGAATTTGCCTTAAACTCGAAACATTGGTGAAACACATCGCTGTCTTTATTTACAATTTATTTTTCTCACTATTTTTTAATGGTATTATTAATAATAATATGCCACGCTCAGTTGCCTTGACGTATAAGAGCATTCATTCCGATATAAATTGGCCTTTTGAACTGATTGATTGATTGATTGATTTATTTATTTATTTATATATTATAATCCGCAAAGCTGTTGGCATGAAAGCGGATATTAAATACAATGTAAAATAAAATAAAATAAAATAAAATAAACTGACAGGTGTTGCGTGTTCATTAATTAAACTACTTCACAAGTTCCATGGGGGCCTCAAGTATATTGTTAAGGAGCAGGTTCCACTCCTTAAGTGATCTTGTGATCTTAACTGATACATGCCTATTGACGCATTCTTTCTCTTCCAAAGTCAATTACACACGAAGACATACACGTAGTGTACAATTTTAATCCGAAATATAATATTATTTAGTGTTATAATATTGATCTAAGCAGTCGGTTAATATGGTTTTAAGAACACCTCGTTTCTATTTTGCTAGTGCATTTTAGCAAAGTTGTTTTGTTTGCTTATAGAAATCTAATCAGCACGTGCCCTGGTTTAATAATTTCATTTAAGACATCCCATCGACAATCCTATATGTTAATTGTTATTCTTTATTTCCTAGACTGAAAACTTGGTTTAAATATCAAAATAACAATACTTCAGTCTTAAGGTTGAGTGTTTGGTAACTGTATGTGACAGCAAACTATATACAATTGATTTTTGGTGCATAGCTGCGGTTACACGTTGCAACTTTAAATTTTATCTAGGTAAATTTGAAATAACAATAGCCGCGGGCGTGCAGCGGCTATTGTTATTTCAAATTTACCTTGGTAAGGTAAAAGTTAAAAAGTATAACCGTGACTAATATCTATTTAGTCTGAAATTGAGCACATGTGGCATAATTTACGAAAACACACAGCAAGTGTGATCAAGGCCATTATACAATATTGCCTGAATGTTTCTGTAATGTTGATCTCCTTTAATTAGCTAGCCTCTTTACCTATTTTTTTTTTTGACAAAGAAACCATATTTCAAGGAGACATTAAATAAAGACAGTTTTCGAATTTATTTTATTTACCAACAACATAATACAAATGCCGTTAAGTGCAAAGGTTATCCGCACTTTATTGTCTTTGCGTACAAAGTGTTTATTACAAAAAAGGATCAACTATAAAGTTATTAGTTACAGAAGCTTCTTTATGAAAAATGACAAAAAAATGGCCATGGTTAAGGGCTGTTTAATAATTTATACAGAGCGCGACCACGACCACGAACGCGATCATTGCGACTTTCCGCGCGACTTTGCACGAACCACCGTTCATACAGAACGCGGTAATTCGGGCTGTGACAGTCGCAATGTGTGCTGCCATGCACCATCTCGTGAAAGTCGCGTACCGCGTGTCACCTGGGCCGAGTTACAAGAAAACAAAAGAACTGATTGGTTGACAAGAAATAGTTCGCGCGACCATCGCATAAAAAATCGCTCTGGAGGCAATCTCTGCGACTTTCCGCACGAACCAATTTCCAGCCGCGTTCGTGGTCGCGTTTGGTATAAACGGATTCATACAAATTGCTTATGCGCAAGCAAATGCGAACGCCGCGTTCGCGTTCTTTTGCATTAAGAAATGATTGCATAATATTACTGGATCTTACATGTACTGTTAGAATAGCATGTTCAGGGGTGTCCTGATTATAATAAACAAATATATTTTAAGATTTAGCGACTACTATCTATCTTGATCGCTTCATATAGCAAAGAGACTAACAAAAGCATTCATTGTCATGACAACAACATTCACTTTTGGCCGAAATCTTGCACTTTCTACAGAGGTGTATTAAATGCAATAAAAAAAAACCAGTTATTTATTATTTTTCGTTACTATGTATTTTACTACGATTATCAGTTGAGCAAGGCAATGGGCGAAGTTTGGTGACAAAGTTTTGCCGTTAAAACTACGTTGTTGTCAAGGGAAACTTGTTGTATTGTTGTCTGTCATGGACGTCATCAGTTATTTAGCGCGTTTTGTTACTGATAACGTCCACAACAGCCAAGTTACCGTTGGAAACGTAGCAAGATGCGCGATGCCCTTGACAACAAGGTAGTTTTAACGGCAAAACTTTGTCACCAGACTTAATTCACTCGTGCCTTGCTCAACTGATAATTGTAGTGCTACTTGGCTCTCCTGTCGGCAAAGTCACAGGCATTTGACAGAAACAATGTTGAAAATACTGATTATTTTGTTATAATAGATAATCAGTGCTCAGCATGAAAGTACTCTTAACTGCTTGAAATATTGTCTGCAAGAATTTAACGAGCCAGCGGTATTCAATTCAAAGCAGTTGCTGTTCAGTCGCCTAAGGTATTCTTTCGAAGAGTTTGGCTGGAAAAGCAGGTGCATGGACGAGGCACGTTATCGAAAGAAGGAAGTGCACATGCATTCTCTTCCGTTTGAGGATTTGACCCACTTTACTTGCTTCCTTCTGTACTGACTACAGTATTAATTGACGCAGACAATCCAATGAACCAATCAGAACTCAAAGCAAATATAATCCATGTCGCCGGCGCCAAGGGCGGGAAAACGCGTGCGAACAAGTCGCAATTGGTTGAGAATTTGAAAGTGGCGCGATATGTTTTAGCCAATCACAAAGCGCAGCAATGCATAACCAAAGCATTCGCGTAAATACTATCGACACTCATTTGAAAACCGCCTTGTACCAACATGCGAGGTACTTGGCAAACACACTGTCTTCAGTAAGTAACATTAGTGAAAAAGGTGATATCATTAATTAGTTTGTAAGGTGCCATGCTATGTATTAACTGATGCATAAGTGGCGTTGTCATATCCCATGCTTGTTCTCTTGAAACTATCCATTTTCAGGGATTCGTCAAAATAGATCGATTTATTTGCGGTTTTCCTTTTTGTCTTGACACTAAAAGTAATATGAAAGGAGAGGGTTAAGCATTAGATGAATATTAAATAGTTTACACAATAGAGACAATCAAAATATAAAAGTCATTGAGTGGTCGCGATTTTCTATCTAATATGAGCCTAAAAATCAATGGAGACTGGAATCCATCATGTACCTTTCCCTTGAATTGTGGAATTCAACGTAAGAAACTTTGTATTGGCCCAATTTGCCATTTCTTATGTTTTATCCTACCAATCCTTCATATATGTCATGAAAAATATGGTTCATCGTAGTGGTTTGAAATTAATTAAATAACGTTTTTCTTTAGCGTCTCATTTTTGACTCATACCTTCCAACTGCAAAAGGCAAAGTCAATTCATGTTATCGAGGATAGATTCTGTTACCAAGAAAAGCAGGGGAAATTGCATTGATTAAGCGAGAGGTTCGAATTAAAGGGAGTTCGAAGTAATATCTGTGACAAATCTTACCACCAAATAACGAGAATAACCAAAATAATCATGGCTATTCCAGCTCCAACACCAATCCCAATCCACTTCCATTTATCACTGCTGGTTATTGCTGTTGGTGGTGGGGTGGTCAGCACAACTGTCGATGTCGTCATAGAAGGTTCAACCAGGGCTTCCACACTAGATATGTTCGCCCCAATGGCGGTCTCAATGTCTGATTTGTGCGTTATAACAATGTCCATCAGCGTGCTTTGAGGCAGGACAGAGACATTCCCGATAAAAAGACCCAAAGGCTGCTGCACATAAAATGCAACCTGGAGCGAGCCTGAGGCGTTGCTAGGGTAACCGGGCAGAAGATGAACTTGGTCAACGGTATAGAGATCAAAAAGAAGGGCGCGTCTGGTGACCAACAAAGAAATAAATAAATTTATTAATTAGAAAAGTATGAATAATTTTCGTCATAATTTTCTTCAAAAATGTAACTTTCTTGTCACTTTCACTAACTTTAGCTAACTTTGACTTTAACTCGCTTTAGCTTCATGCCTAATTTAGCCTTATGCCTTATGGACTTCTTTTAATGCCGGAATATCAGAATTTCTTGATTCCCCCGCCCGGAAGCTTATTCAAATTACGTTTTTACTATACGACACGATACGATATTTTTTTGTCGGTTTTCGACCTCAATAAATCATCTTAAACTATGACTTATCGAAATTGGAAATGAGCCATGACGTGCGAAAACGCAACAATATCTTAAAACACGGGATAGCTCTGACTGGTGTTAATTAAATGCCAGGGGATGGTGTTGGGAAGGGTTATTTTACCCATTTTAACTCGTGAATGCGATAAGTTATAGCTGGGGAAAAAATTCACTCGTTCGGTCGAATGGCTGTTAACATTGATTCCGCGATATTTAATGGTCACCTGTCTAACCCATGCAATGGAACAGCAATGGAGGGGGACTAGTAAAACCTCTAGGGGAGAAGATGCTCCGAACGTTTTTGGTATTTACGAATGAGAGACTGATTATTTATCTAACGTAACAAATGCGCCACTTTCAAAGTAGTGAGTACCTTTTTCGCCTGACCTCCGTTAGATTACATTTTTTCCTGTTTGGACTACAGTAATTTGTTGTTACAGCCGCCATTTTTTCTTTGAAAGACTTGTCGGTTTGGAAATCCCATTTAAACTGCAAAGAAAGACATTAACAGAGGTTATTGTGGAGTCGTCAATATCTAGATAAAGCTACGTATACGATTGTTGTATTTACACCAGGAGAGAGGGCGTGAATCTAGTTTGATTAGGAAAAAACTTGTGAATCATTTTATGTATGCTTGATCGAACACACTACAGAAGAAATGGGAAGTTTTCTCCTCGTGACTTAACATATAATAGATGTTGCTTGTTGGCTGGCTTGCATTTGTGGTTACTTGAATGGTTTAACGTTAACACAGTGATTTTGGAAGGATAGGTATATTATCAAATGGAAACATTTTATAAATTTTATTATATTACATTTATATTTCAATTCTAAATATTTTTCAATTTGTTTTGTAGTTAATAATGCTAAATCCTTTTGACACGACAATAAAGTTTTTTTTTATTATTAACTTACACGACTTTGAATCAGTGGAATTGAGATCTGTACAGCCTGCTTCTCTTCTTTTAATGACGGTACACGTGGAGAAGGAAGCACAGGGATAGGAGCGCTTTCGTTTTTCTCCAGACCTAAAAAATAGTGAAATCTTCAGCCCTGATGTATTGCAATCATTGTAAATAAAAATATATCACGCGTGATGAGATGTTTGCAAACCATCATTTCAAATATTCGTAAGTATCTTTGTGTAATATTTGCGTACATTACTGGCGTTTTGATTAGAAGTCGAGTTCTATAAAGTTTAGAGCAGTAACTCAGGGGCGGATCTAAGAGGGTGCAGGGGTGCGCACCCCCCCCCCCCCCCCCCTGAGATGACTTACATCTTTTTAATATAACTAGTTTTCTGCAAAGAAAAGAAAAAAAAATACGTGGTTTATTCATTACTTAGGGGTGCATCCCCTCCTAAGAAAAATCCTGGATCCGCCCCTGTAACTGTTGTAGCCTTTATCTATTCGCTGTCTTTGAAACAGTTCATACAGGAAAAATATCTTGAAAAAGGCAAGTTCCATGTAAGTTTTTTTTTTTTATGTTGGCCCATTTGTTTCACGTGTGGACTATGTGAACTATTTTTGCCATAGAAGCTACATAGTAAAAAATACCAAACTATTCGGGGGCAAAATGTCTTGCAGCGCGTTTAGAAAGAAGACACTGAGACAACATTTTTGCTTAGCTTCTAAGACAAGATACGCCGAGCTTGTCTAACTTGGTAGTAACGATTCACCAAATGCACCACCGATTCACAGTTAAACAGTTAAAATATTTTGACCTAATATGAACATAATATCATTGAGTAACACTGATTGGCAATACCTCTGCATTTTCCATCTATAAAGTACAGATCTTGATCACATTCACACTTGTACGAGCCGCGAGTGTTGACGCATTTGTGAAACTCGTCCGTGCAGTTGTACAAGTCTTCATCGACACACTCGTTAACATCTAAAATAATAATGAAGTAGAACAAAGCAACATATAAACCTCCAAATTGTAACATTTATTTGTAAAATTCATTAATGATTCATAAACAGTTGACCAATAAATGGGCAGTATTTGGGTCACATGTATACCTTTGTAAACCCCAATACAAATCAACTGAGTTGATGAATTATTAAACAGAAGAATTAACTTTTGACACAAACACCGGCTCAGCTAATAAGTATTCATTAACTTTTCATACACATCTCTACTCATTGTTTCATTTCACAAGTACGATAAAATATTCGCGTCCGATCTGTAGGGGCGTTTACAATGGCTCGCCTTCGGCTCGCCATTGTAAATGCCCATACAGATCTCCCGCTCATATTTTATCTACTGCGTATTGTATTCTTTATTTTGACACAATAAACAAAACAAAACTAACTAACTAACTACACTAAATTTTTTGCTGTTGTTGTTTTTGTGCGGAGGCTTAATGTCTATAGTGGGTATCGTGTCAGAATGGGCTTTCTTATATGAATGCTTTTCTGTTGAATGATTGTTTGGCTTTTGCTTGAAGCTTCCGCGAAATATTCTATTTGACGCACTCCGCGCAGACTGCTCAAAATCAAACGGCATCTCGAACAGGAGATGATCCTTACATGGAACAGTTTTGAATCAATTAAATTTTCATATTTGAAAGCGGCAGCTGATATACCTTCACATCCGTATCCATCTTTGGTCAATTCGAATCCCTTTTGGCAAGAGCAGTTGTAACTTCCTAAGTTATTTTCACAAAGCTGATGGCAGCGATGGCGAGGCGTGACAGGATCACATTCATTTATATCTAAAAAAGGCATAAATAGAATTATAGTTATTTTATATAACGTATAACATCTTCACTGTTTGATCCCAACCAAGTATCATGAAATATGTTTCTAATTCTCAGGATAAGGCTGGCAAATGAGCGGAGGGATTTAGCGCTCTTTGTTTTTATTATTTCGCAAAATAAAACTTAAAATTTCACGGTAATAAGCCCGATAAACTGTCACTCAGAACGATTTGCTCGCACACTCCAAATTACATTATGTTCAAAACGAGTGTATATAGATGAAAAGCAGGAGGCACTAATCGTTGATAAAATGCAGACAGTTAAAAAGATCAAGACAATAACGCAATCACCTTTGCACGTCTTTCCATCATCCTGCAACTCATAGCCTGCAAAGCAGGCACACTTTGGTTGGCTATTAACTCCGGCTTTGAAGCAAGTCTGTGAGCATCCATGATTAGCGGAACAAGAGTCTTTAGCTACGAGAAAATAGTACAAAGTATAGTCTTTTGCTAACTTCAATTTGATCAGTATTTAAAACTTGAAATTGAATGTATAAGACAGTCATAAATAAAAGTTACCTAAGCACTTTTTCCAGTCGGCAGGATCTGGTTTAAAATACTGGTCACATGAACAGTTGTAGCTTCCCTGAGTATTGGTGCACTGTTGCATGCAGTCATTTGATGGTTCACATTCATTAATATCTACAAGGAAATTAATGTTTGGTTTATTGCATTACTCTTTCAGTTAACTATGATTCTGCCCATTCAGTCCATGGATAAAATAAAATTTTCAATTCTCAACCTGTTGCAAGTAATAGGTTCTGATTATGAAAAAATTGTTAAAGGATAAATAAAAGCGATATATACTCCGGTTTAACTTTCCAATTGAAAATGAAGACCATTTCGACCGTTATTTCTACCGGAGTTCGGACGTTCAGTTCAGGCTCGTATGATTTTGTTAGAATAAAAGTGAAAGGGTCTCGTCTTCAAGGCACCTATAAATTGTTAGATCATATCAAGTGATATGTTAGCCATTAAAATTAATAGCCATTGAAATTAATAGCCATTGAAAATAGCCATTAATAGCCATTGAAATGTTGTACATTATAATTGAAAATTATCCTGCTTGTCCGGGAGTAGCACTTGCAACTTCACGGCATATTTAAGACAATTTTATTTATAGGTGGAATACTTTGAAAACCTCTGTCATTACAACTTGACAGTTTTCTATTAACATGACCAGGCCTTGCAGGGCAAACATCTCACCGTCACAGCTATGTGCATCAGCATTCAGATTGTACCCGTCTCGACAATCACAGAGAAACGTTCCCGGCAAGTTGATGCATATTTGCTCGCAGTTGTGTGATTGACTATTCTGACATTCATCAATATCTAGAGAAGTAAACATAAAATGGTACATAATTGATAACTTTTCGGTATATATACAAAAACTTCTGCGATACGACGTTTCGATGTATCGAAACGTCGTATCGCAATTATTTTTGTATTTTAACTAAAATTCACAAACCTTGTGTCATTCGATCTCTCAAACGCGATAATTGGTAAGGGCATTTTGATACATATTAACCCTCGGGAGGATAAAGCCCCGCAATCAATTTTCTTAAAAAAATTAATTCGTGGTTTTAATTTTGGGCGGCTGAATTAAGTTTTTCTTTCCGCGATCCTTTTTGACGTGAAAAATATTTTTGTTCGGAATTTGATATTTTATTCCCTCCATGCAACCAACTTTTTATATGTATATCGACCGAAAAGTTGAGTTTTTATTGTTTTCATTCTGTGATTCAATTGTATACTGTTTTAACATTCTGCTTTTAACTAGTTTTATTAACTTTGGATCAATACTTTGTTCTTCTGTAATTAGAATTCAAAGATGGCGTCTCTACAAATATATGACGTCATTTTACGGCACATGACGTCATCATCAACACATGATCACTTTATCTTGTAGAAGACACGATGTGTTTTACTTATTGAGAATGTTGTGACATTAAAATATTGCAACACAACAATAAATGTATGTAACAATACTGTTTCTGTCGAGGGCCTTAAGTGACTGATATTTACGCGCGGAAAATATTATGTTCTGCCTGTTTACCAATCTTAATTCCAATAATAAACCTTCTTCGTCACGAATTGTACGTTTGAATCGAGGTGAAACAGTTGCATTTGGGATAGCCAATGAATCTTAGCGTTGCTAAATGCTAAAATGAAAATGATAAATTTCGACGCTGTTCGTATAATTGTTATACCGACGTTTCGGCAATGCTGCCTTCTTCAGGGTACAAAAATATTCAATATTGAATAGTTTTGTACCTTGAAGAAGGCGGCATTACCGAAACGTCAGTACAGTATAACAATTATATGAACAGCGTCGAAATTTATCATTTTCATTTTAGTATCAACGCTGCGCAAGGTATTTCAATCTTTATCTCATAGTTAAACCCACCCGCACACTGCGCGCCATTTCCGGTATAACCGGATGGACAGGGTCCACATGTGTATCCACTGACATTTGCTGGCGGAGGAAGATCGCTGCATGTAACACCAGGATAACACGGCTGACCATTCATCTCGCAGGCGTCAATATCACTATCACAGAACCTTCCCGTGTAGCCTCCCTGGCATGCACATCCCATATATACAAATTTGCTGTCACTGTTGACTGAGTCGCCTTGTTCTGGTGGGACACACTGACCATCATTTTTGCAGGCGCACATGTTAATTGTTGGACTCCAAGTGGTACTCGCTCCTTTATCGTCAGTTGCAACAAAAGACATGTTGATCTAAAAAGGCAAAAATTATGATTATTAGCAATAGCAATTGGACTGAGTGGAGTAGAATTCATAATAGTGATAGTATTGAGTGGAGTCTAATTCGGTCTGTAATCATACGAGTGATTAACAAAATCGGACGACCGCGAAGCGGGAGTACGATTTGTTAATCACGAGTACGACATGAAGTACGACATGAAGTCCTATCATCGATCATAATCACAACAATTTCCGAGAACAAATTACCATGAAATAAAAAATGATAAGAAATTCAATAGAAAGGCTTTAATACAATTTTATCACTGCAAAACTAGTATTGAAATATGATCATGCGATTGGTTAATTTGATTGGCTCATGAAACTGTGTGATTACAACAAATTGACTGTCCGATTACAACTTTGCAAGAAAATCAGAGGAAAATACAGACTGAGGTTTATGAATCAATCTCATTTGAGGAAATTGTCAGTAACAGTTATGATAAAGGGAGTTAAACTAGATGATTTGAAACTACGAGTACGATTACATGTGAATTGTACGACACAAATCCAACTTCTTATCAAGTGTATCAAAAACATAATTAAAACAGGTCTGTGTGGGCCATTTCTATTCTAAACGTTTTTTCTATCAGTTTTGCAATTACTAGGGGAACCGCAGAACACGCACGCGCAGAGTAGATATAAGGACTGTTTGATAAATAATACGCTTGGATATTTTATGCCTTTTGAAGTGATTTTGCGAGCCCAGCAGCGACCAGAAAAAATACGAGCAATGAATAACATATCGGGGTGAATTATCTGTCAAATAAGGAATATATTATTCGAACTTCCTAATTTGATCATTTTAAAGAACAATTTCCTTAGTAACTTCTCATTTCTCGTCCACTGTTTCACTCTCGTCCTAAGAGCTCGCACCCACAATTCAACTTGGCTCAACCTGTCAAACCGGTTTACTACAGTGTAATACGCTCGCATTCTTGGCGTGTTCCCTGGCCCTCAGTTCTACGATAAAATGAGTTCATAATCGAATAATAATTCCAATTAAAGCTATTTGTGATTGGACAGCTTTAATACCCATGCGAGCGCGCATCGACAACGTGAGAAATAAGCGTAGGGATGACAAAATCAAAATCTAGAATTTTGTTATTGATACGGTTATCAATGGTAGTTATGTTTACAGTATTGAAGACATTCACGGTGATAGCTTTTTGTTAATGCAGCCTACTTTTTGTGTTGATGTAACAGGCCACGTGAAATGAAGCACGTTTCCACTTTGGAGGTGTGTGGCACTGGCAGGCTTGTTAATAACATGAAATGTAACAGCGTCGTTATCCTCAGCAGTAATAGCCAACCGAACGGTTTCATGAAGTGTGACATTGATGGCACTTGAGGAATTTATTATCTTGGGTGGGAAGTTCTCTGAAAAGGAAAATTAAGAAATTAAGAAAACAATGCGCGCGAAGTGTGATCTGTTAAGTAGGTTTCAAAAAAACTTTCAAAAGGTGCACGCGTGTCTTCTTCATCCATACATATCTGTCGCCCGTATTTTCGCTATTGCATGAACCATAGCAAACTATCATGTAGATTGTCTTGAGGTAACGTACGATTCTTAAAAGGTGGAATTAATTACGTTAAAGGGGCTTTTAGAAGTTGAAAAGACGAGGGAAAAAATATTGTTATGAGCTAAACAGGCTCACAAAACGGCGGATTTCGATACAAGAATTGGAAAACGTATCTATTCACGCAATTAACTTCTGTGGCATATTTTGTGGCATATTTTATGCCACATGATCAGACTGATTCTAAAATAAAGCAGTCTTCAATAAAGTGCCCTAAAACCAAAACCAAAGTTATCACTCTGGCCAATCACAATTAACAGACGCAGACAATCCAATGAACCAATCAGAACTCAAAGCAAATACATGTAGCCGGCGCCAAGCGCGGGAAAACGCCTAGCATAGATTATGGTTATTTTAGTGCTTCGTTTTCACTTTATTTAATGATTAGTGTAAGAAGCTTTATCAAACATTCAAAGAGTGTTTCATCAGGTATCCAAACATCTCGAAGTTCACAGCCGGCTCCTGATCCTGATGTAACACTCTAATGTGTTTGACAAATAACATAACTCACCAAGGATGTTTGACTCGTTTACCAACTGAATACTTATAGCTTTGGTTACCAAACCAACGGACAGGTCATTTGTTGAGGCTACGTCAAACAAGCACTGGTGATCATCTCCGCACTGATCGTAAGCCGCTTGTCTCATACTGTCGTTATACCACGTGATATTGTCCGGGAACATGGGCTCAAAGTCAGGCCTGGCAAAGGTATGCACGCCTTCATTTTGAGCATACGTGAACAAAGACTGGGATTGGTTGATTTGCCCTATAAAAATATCACATTTGTTAGCGAAAATAACTGACTTTGTACAAGCCGCGCCAGGGTCTCAAATGAGACTCAGCTCTTACCACTTCTTGACATTAACTACATATGTATGCATTATTATAAAAAAGACGTTCAGCCAACTGGTTAGCCTCCCAACACTAGTTGGGATTCCAACCAATTCATGTTTAGCTTAGATCAGTTTGGATATTTTTTTTCGGTATTTTGTAGTGTCTGGCAATTAGGAATGTGCAGAACTTACACAATTTTCATTTTTTCATTTTTTTCACATAAACCCTCATATCTAACAAAAAAAACATACAATTCAATGGAGTCAAAGGGAGAGTACTCCGGCTGAAATATCCTGTTTTCCTGATTATGAACAGAATTTTGCTTTAAGCTTGCTTTAGTATCTTGAAATAGGAAGAAAAATCGCCAAAAGTGATGAACGCAAAGACAAAATAACGACCGAAAAACTCAAAATTCCACCAGAATGGAAACTATGATTTCTTGACCGCCTGTCACGAAATCAAAATTGATGAACTGTAATCCACTTCAATCCTTATAATTCTGCCGTTTTCCCCAAACTTATGCTTCCGTTTTGCTCTATAGAATCGTTCCAATTTAGATGTATATTTGGTGGCATTTGGCGATATAACATGGAAATGAAGTAAACTTAATTTCGTTGCATCAGTGGGACAGTGTCCATTTAATTATAACCCAGCAGTACAAATGCTCACAAACTCACAAGTAACGCCAAACCCGAAGTGAATCTCTCTCGATGATGATGACACTTGCAACACTGTTCCATCAGGGAGGGTGAAATCATCACGTGGGTCATCGTTCCAAGTTCCCAGCAACCCTTTCGTGGTGTTTTTATAAATCTCCCCTAGAGCTACGACGAAGGACAACATTTCTTTTTCCTCGCAGAATTGCAGGGATGTTGTTGATGGGAAGTAGACCTCTAGACAATTTTCTTCTGGTTTTGAGACGGAAAGATTTCCACTTATATCTACACTTTGGTTTGTCAGATTGTTGTAATCACTGTAAATCCTCTGGTCTATCAAAATGATGATTCCTCCTGCATAAAAATACGACAAACAGTTACCGATAACTCAATATGAGATCATTAACGTACCTGATTCTGTTAAAGAGATAATAAGAACGAATAATACTCAAGAATAAGTTTAGCAAAAAGAGCTTTCGGCATTCTCCCTTCAAGTAATTGGCTATGGATTTCTATAAAATCATATATGATGCCGTCAAATGATTGCGTTCTACAATAGGAGAACGCTTCCAAATCTTGTTAAGGCAGGCTTTTTT
This sequence comes from Cladopsammia gracilis, assembly GCA_022457155.1. Taxonomy (NCBI): domain Eukaryota; kingdom Metazoa; phylum Cnidaria; class Anthozoa; order Scleractinia; family Dendrophylliidae; genus Cladopsammia; species Cladopsammia gracilis. Next base: position 2,287,543 of record JAJGOT010000030.1, on the reverse strand, counting down.
TTTTGAACGCCAAACAGCCACCCCCTACATTTTTCGGGGGCACCACTCGGCTGATAACTGGTACGCATCTCCAGGCCTCGCTTTCGTTCGCGTGCTCAGACTTCCCCCCAGATCGAACGCACTCAATCCGTGGTTACTACTAGTATAACTATAATTATATTCATTACGAGACATAAGTTCGTGTTGGTGGACTTTTATATCCTGATGGGTATCTTTTAATTGGTAACTCGTTTGCCAATGATAATGCTGCAAACGTTCATGAGTTATGCAAACATATTAAACGTATGGAAACTAGAGTCGACATGACCTCAGTGGCCACTCAGAACAATGCTACAAATTCCATAATGGATTGCCTACGGCAGGAGGAAGATATTGTACAATTTAAATCCTTCTTCTCCAACGCTTGTGATCTAGATGTTTTGCCTCTCGTGCAATGTGATTTGGATTGCCTGCGTGGTTACGATTTTTTATCTGGACCGCTAGCGCACGTCAACCTTTACCTTTCCAAATTACTTTTCTTATATTATAAACATTAACAAGAATCTTAGTGAACGAGCTTGTTCGGTCCCCGTTCTTTTCTTTGTTCCCGTCGGAACAAATAAAAGAACTCGGCTAATACTTCGACACTCGCTAGACCCAGGTTTGCTGGTGAATAACTGCGCAACAATTTCGATCTGTATTTATAACCTTATACAGTGGTATAATGTATGTATGCTCATGCACATCATAGATTACGATATTGACTGGGTTAATGCAAATTTGTGCTGTAAGTGGCATTAGTATAATCAGGCCTGTGTTAACTTTGTAAAAAGTACTATAGTAATAAGGGTATTGATATCAGCTCGCTATATGTTAGTTTCCAGATTAATATTTCGCCATCCCTTAGATTAATCAGTTTGCTTAAGATTTTAGGAAGTCATTACAGAGATTACTTTTCAGCTAACATTTCGAGCTGGCATTTGTGAGTTTTTACACAAACAATCCGATTAGTTTCCAGTTTTCTGTAAGATCTTCGAAGACTATGTTTTCGATAGATATCTATATTAGCAAGCTTGATTTCGGCTTTTTTTTTCAGTTTTCAGTTAGCCAATCCATTATTATATTTAGAGATCTATTACCTCCTTCCTTTACTCTGACTTCAACAGTGCTAGTATGCTCCTCTTTCGCCGCTCCGGCCGTGAAAATGGTTGCAATTGTTGAATTTCCTTGGGCCGGGCTTGTCCTAGCCTGTAGTTGAAAGTTTCCATTTTGTGCATCGATCATCACATATTCGCCAATGCCATTAAATGTGTAATTCGCACCATCCAGTGTCTTAAAATGAGGATCTCCAAATATCCAAGGACCTAAGTTAAGATGAGAAAAGTACGGTAACTATCCACTTACTCATCATCATGTCCTTTTCCCTCTGAGGGAAATAGGGCCTTGCTATCCACTTACTACATGTAGAATATTATACATTACATTACATAACCTGCGTTCCTAGGTGGTGTGTGTAGCGATTTCTAATCATGTAATTAATTTCACTGGCCTGCCAAGATTAGCTTTTGCTACCTGCAGGCCAGTATTATAAATTCTATAATAACTAACTAATAAAGATTTTTGTTGTTGTTGTTTGTTCCTAAAGTTTAGGGTTAGACAACACAACATAACCCAACGCAAACAACAAAACAACACAATGCAACAAAGCAAAAGTTGCAACACTGAGCAACAGAAGAAAACATAAATTACATATCATAACGTAAAAAAAAACGACAACAACGCAACACAACACATCTCCATCATGACACATCAACACAACATAGCATAGTACAAACAAACAACACAATTAAAAAACATCAGCGACAACATAATTTAATGCAAAGCATGCAACGAATGAAAACTCAAAGTAACACGTCATGTCACCAACAACACCAATAACTTGACACACACAAAACATCATAACATAAACGCAACTCAGCACAAAATGACACAAAACTCAGAAAATGACAGCGCAGCATATAACACAGCACAACACAGCGTAGGATAGCACTGTAAAGTATGATACAGCACCGAAAAGGGAAACGATAAGAAGTACATCAAAGCAAAGCAAAGATAAACATAACATTTAAAACAGGAAACTTACGTGTAGGAGGCATGTAGTGTCGGCAGTCATCAGATGGACGATAACGGTAAAACAGACTACACAAAGGTGTATGAACACAGCAAAATTCATAAGCTTGTTGATCAGTGTAAGTCTCTTCCAAGCGATTCCACCGAGAATAAAAGTATGTCACTTTAACGCGACTTCCATCAGGGGGTCCAACCTTAAGCGAACCAAAATCTACCGCCTGCCTTGAGTAACAACACCGCTGCTTCATCGTTCCTCTGTCAGCAAAGGACTTTGAACTTCTAGAGTCATAGCAACGATCGCGCCCAGTAAATCTCCAGTCCCGAACGAATTTTCCTCTGTCCAATGCTGCCTGTCGCCTGGTGCAGGGGCAGGCCATATCTTGATCCTGTCGAATTTTTAGATCGTACCAGTAAAGAAAGTCTGCGTCTTGCTGAAGATTAGCCCAAGTAATGCACTTCTCCTGCGCGTCTTTTCCAGTGCTTTTCTCGATCCGCCAAAAATATCTTCCCATCAAATCTGTATTTCCTGCCATGTCAAGGTTTTTCATTCCATTCAAAGTACCCGAGCTGAAACAAACATCAGCAGAAATTAAGAAATTTTAAACAGCACAATTTTGTTCCCTTATACTAGTAAAGATGAAACTCTCAAATTAATTGATAGTTCTAATGCAGGCCCATACCATATACGTCATATATTCACGAAACCGTTGGCATTAACGCCGAAAGAGCGGGAAACGAGTATGTCGATGTCCCACATGTCACCAAATAAAGCAACCGGAAGTCGAGTGTTTCTTTTCATGGCACGCTTCTACTAACTACAGAGAGGAAAACGATCCATTTCGGGTTGGACGTTGTTGTTCTCGTTGCTTAATTAAGGTGTCCTCGTATGTTAAATATGCAAATATGAAATGAGCATATTTTAGTGAAAAAGATAATTGTGGGGCAAACAGACAAGCACAATCAAGGCAGCAAAGTAATAAAATGCAATTTCATCTTCTTACCCTTTCATATTTAACCTGGTTTTCCCATTATCTCCTGCGTTCCAGCCTGCAACAGGGGCACCACGCGCATTATACCAGTAACGATACTCATCCCTGCACAAAAAAAGGTTACGTTAACCGATTGTTACAGTAGAAACAAATGATCTAAAATTGTGTTTTACTAAACAAACAGTTTTCTACGCTAATACGAAAAGGAATCGCTTTACTCTGAGCAGATCAATTATAATTAGGATTCTAGGGACGTTGGAAAAAACATAGTCATGTCAATTTTGGTGACAAATCAATTTTTATTTGGAATTAAATAATGGTTATTCAATTTTTGCGAAGAAATATAAGGAAACAATGCCAAATGCCAGGCAAAATAGACTGAGACGATTATTTGTTTATTTTGTAATGTTTATGTATCGGCTTCGACTTCGACTTCGGTGATGATGATGATGATTATAGTGCTGGTGATGTTGGTGATGATGATGATGCTAGTGATTGATGGTGGTGGTGATGACGATGATGATGGTGATGATGGGGATGGCGATGTTGATGTTGATGATGATGACGATGACGATGATTGTGATAGTAATGTTGATGGTGATGATGATTGTGATGATGATGATGATGATGATGATGGTGATGGTGATGATGATGACGATGATGATGATGATGATGATGATGGTGATGGTGATGATGATGACGATGATGATGATGATGATGATGATGATGGTGATGGTGATGATGATGACGATGATGATGATGATGATGATGGTGATGGTGATGGTGATGATGATGATGATGATAATGATGATGATGACGGTGATGGTGATGTTGATGGTGATGTCGATGATGATGGTGACGGGTGATGATGATAGTGATGGCGATGTTGACGATGATTGTGATTACATTTTACGAAATTAAAAAATAAAAAGCATGTTAGACTATTGAAATTTACAATTGTATAGTTTGACTACAGAATGGTGCAAAATGATAAGAAAAGCCCGCGTATTCGATATCAGCTGGTTTAAGTTATCACCGCTGTGATAAAAGACTTACACAGGTGCTGCAACAGCCCACTGAATTCCATCTTTTGGATAATTGTATATCAAAAATGAGTTATACCCATCTGTAATGATGACAGCTTGAAAAGTGTTACTCTAAAAGCAAACATAGCGTTAGACTGGATAATGCTTTTAAAATAAGTCAAATAGAAATAAGTGTTTTTAGTCATCCTTTTAAAAAAGGACCTAAGTGTAGGTAAGGAAATATGCTAAATTGATTTTGACCGCGGGACTATTAATATGTAGTTTGTCAAGTGATCTAGGTAGCTCACCGAGCTAATATAAGCTACAAATTGGCGTATTTATTTACGGATGTCTCGTAAAATATCACTTCTGTCCTCTATAATCTTCTCTGGCTCCCTGTCAAATATCGCATTATGTTCAACTCAAGCATGTTAAGGCATGGCTCGTCCCTTGGTGTAGACACCCCGCGAAATAAATTCTTTTTCCCTTTGGAAGTAATCTATTTTAGCCCCAAGAGTCACCAAAAGTATACAACAAACTGGATTTAGCGTCCTTAAATAACTTGAGGTTTGATTATTGTGGTCACGTGTCTGATGACGTCATAATTTGAACAAAACGGAAACTTCAAATGGGGTAAGGATGGCTAACTTTAGCCAAGAGAAAATCATAAGAAATTGTTTGCCTCAATGTGTAAATACTATCCCTGCCCGGAATGGACAATTTTTGTGTTTTATTAACAAGATATTAAGAGACAAAATATGTCACATGACATGTTTTACGAAATAACCCTTCAACTGTAAATCATAGTCAACCATTCCGGACAGATTCATATAGGGGAGAAGCATACAAATACATTAACGGTTCAATTTATATCCATTATATGCCATCTCGGCACCCCATTTTCAATTTTCTTTTTGTGTAGGAAAACAATCATAACAGGTCACGTGATGCAAATATGCGACATTTAAAGTAAACAATGGTTCAAGGTTAACAAGTTTTATCCTGCTGCTAAGTTTGAGCCTGTTCAGGCGAATCACTTTAAAGTTATGATCGTTTTCAGGTTTTATGCAAATTAGGCTTTGAGCCATGCCTTAACATGCTTGAGAAGATTCTACTGCTGATCTATAAAGCACTCGATCAAAATCTGGCTTCCATTATACTTTCAGGACCAACTGGCCATCTAGACTTGACTATGCCCTTCATTTCTCTAACAAGTTTACTCTCACTGTTTCCAACATTTCTGGCCATCAATTTACTTCACAATTTCATTGGCCTTCGTTATTGTAAATATTGAAATTTAGTTAAGACTGAGTGCCGAAAAAGAACTGAAAAGACAGTCATAACTAAATTTCAATATTATCATTAACCGTGAGTGCCACGCAGCAAAATCATTTTAATTCGTTATTGTAATGCTCGATCTCGCATTACCAACATTAATATATATAGATAGCCCAAGCCTAACAGCGTCGCACTTTGAACAAGCTTAACTAAGGTGAAACTTAACTAAGGTGAAAGGTTGGAAGCACAAGAATTAAGATTGACGAACGGGCTATTTTCAATTTTAGCAATTCTCAAAAACAGTATTACGCGACCGTCTGCACAGTACATTTTTATAGACCGTACAAAAGTTCACAAAAACAACTTTTCTCTTTCTAGAATAACTAGTACCACTAGTTTCCGAATAAAATACAGTTTTTGTTTGTCAAAAATTGCCCGAGAAACTGATTTGAAAATCAAAAATTGCAAAAATACACAAACATATTTGCATATGGGGATGCGAGTGAAGATAGAACTGTACTATAAAATCAAAGTCTTGTTTTGTTTACATAAAATCGCTTTTCAAACTATCTAATGAATGAACAAACACATAAAAATGGACAACACAATCTTCTTTCGAAAAAATTTATTCAAATCTCCATTAGTTTACGTTTAAAAGCAAAACGCGTACCATTTAATTATAGCTCATAGAGTTCAAGCTTTCTTCGATGAAATTCAAGAGATCGATACAACTGAATTTAAGCACGTTTTAAAATCAATTCTCCAAAACTAACAATAACACCAATAAAAAGACACTCACAGATTGATATCAACATAAATTCTCATCGAAAACTGTAATCTGTTTTACCTTTATGTCCCTCGCTTGCTTGGAAATTCAAATCTCCGCTTCTGGTTCTGAAATCCGTAGAAAACAAACCAGTCTCCCGCATGTGATAAAAACGTAATACACGAAGTTCCTCGAAGCAAGATTTTATCCATGAAAGCTCGTCTTTTTCCACTAAAGCGGCTTCTAAGTATCCCTTAATTAACTTCCTTGTCCTGAGTAGCAAACCGCGAAATATTCAGGGAAATAACGCCTTTAATTTAAACGTTTTTCTCCGCTTAGTAAATTCACAGCAAAACATCAAAGTGTTTTTCTAGCTGACGTGACATTCGGCCGTGTAACCGCGCGAAAAACAAAGCCTCGCTTTGGTTTCAACATGACGTCGTACGCGCATGTTTTGCGACGTCATACGCGCCCGCGAGCTAATCCTGCGCAGTAGTCCGGTCCTGTGCGACAGCGGACGGAGGGCACACGCGCGCCCGCGGAACATTCCGCTAGCCATGACCATGAAAAATGAAGGGCATAGGTTCTGGCTCTATGAGTATGGGGCTCTGCAGCCAGGCCTTCGGCCTGGCAAGTGCTCCGCTATTATGATCATCTAAGGTGTGTTCCTTTCAGGGAATCCATAAATGGATTATCCAAAATCAAGATCGGACAGCATGATATGGCTGGACATTTATATGCATGTCAATGAGCTATTACTGGACAGCTGTAATTTAACGCCCACGTGACCGCGCGCCACTTACGTACGAAATAAATTCGATTATGAATTTTATCTCCTCGAAAAAGATCAAAGGCTCCTGAGAGCCAACCCGTGAATAAGAAATGCTAACGCGTAACGCAATATTGCGGTAAGCTTTAATATGTTTTCACACTGCAGTAACACCGACATGGTTCAATAGTTTTTTAAAATTAAACGTAAGGATTATTGCCAACGCAAAAAGAAAAATACGGTACATCACTTTCACAACACTCAGTCTGAAGTAGAAAGAAAAAAAAAATTAAAAAAAAGGACGGCAGGACCGTAAGGATTTTTGCCAACGCAAAAAGAAAAATACGGTAGATCACTTTCATAATGTTCAGTCTGAAGAAGAAAGAAAAATAAAAAGTAAATGAAAAAGGACTGCAGGAGCGAGACTCGAACCTCGGACCTTTCGGCTAAGAGTCCGCGCTTTACACGATCACTGGCTTAGGACGAGATAAATTTAATTACTTCAAGATAGTAGATACGCATCAAAACGCGTGTCTCGGTTGAAAATTCCTTTTGGATCGATTTTATGGTTGCATTAAAGACTCAAAATGCGAAACATCTTTAAGCTTATTGTTATTTATATTCGTTTTACAACAATTTAATTATTGTTATCGCTGGATTAACGCGGGGATTCAAGTTGTCCTCGGTTGCGAAACGCATTTGTACTAAGTTTACAGATGAGTGACGGAACGAGCGAGCGGTAACGTAATATTGCTGTTTTTTTTTTTTTTTTTCCGAAATTAAATGTAACGACTTTTGTTGAACGCAAACAAACAAAAAAAACTTTAATTTTCAATTCGAAAAAAAAAATCCGTCCCGACGAGAATCGAACTCAAGTCCTTCAGCTCTACTGTCTGATCGCTTACACACTGCGCCACCTAGGATTTTGTTATTTCAACGTAGATATGCGGAAGGTTTACATATGAGTTATGGAACGAGCGAGCAAGCGAGCGAATTGGCCGCCGTTACCGATAACCCGTTCATTACGCTTGCGCGTATTCAAGGCTTAAAAACGAGAAAAAACGAAGAAATAAATAAAATCACCAAGCTTGACTACAATGCAATGCAATGCAATGCAATATCTTTTATTGCACTTACCCAAAGACAGTTCAACCTAGGGATCTCTGCGTTGTCATGATAGTATGAATTGTTATAATAGACAAATGGGCAGAGATTCTTCCAGGTCACAACAAGAACCCAAGTGGCTGTAAAGTTTGCAAATTTGCCACTTTCATCGTAGTTTTGTACATGCTGGGAAGCCATGTTGAGAATGTTACTTGTTTGAGCGCTGTTTTGCCTGGTGTGTTTGTACACTTGATAATACACCTTTGAATGACCGGCCTTAAAGGCCACATACTGATCCGTTAGGGCCCAGAATGGTGCGATCATCGGCCTATTTCTCATCCAGCGGTAAGCACTACCAAACGTCCATGGCCACCAAAAGCTCCATTCATAACTTAGTTGGATAATACCATTGCGGCATATCTAATAAAGAAAAGAAAAAAGTAGCAAACATGTGTACCTAACTTTACACAAAAACTGTGCTGTTTCCAAAAAAAAGAAAGCGTAAAATAGGAAAAGGGCCGCACAGGAGAAGATGAAAAGAAGCTATTTCCGCTCATTCGCATTGTTCTGTGTACAATGTAGCTAGCTTTTATAGTGCTCCCCAATCCGCTCAAAATGAACCATTCCGAATTATCCACTAAACGACACTCAAGAAACGAGTGAGAAAAAAACTTTCATACTGGCGAAGGATCCTTGACTCTTACTATTTAGAACTCTAAATCGTGGCGTGACCGAAGATGTCCGTTTAGCATGCAGGCGTTGAGTGTAATCGAATCTAATCAAACCGGTGGAATAGTATGGTGTATTCATATGGAATGCAAGGCATTGTACAATTTGGAAATCAACTTCTAAAATGTATTAATAATTCATAAAGAATATACTAAAGAGATTTGAATTTAATGAAGGTTATTAGCTAATTAGCTTTATCCCATTGTTCCTTAAGAAGTAAGATAAAATATTCGCGGCAGGACTATATGGATATTTATAACGGCTCGCCATTGTAAATATCCATATACAGTTCTGCCACTCATATTTTATCTAGTGCTTAGACTAAGTATAGACAGTATATGCTCTATCTGTGGACATGAACCGTATGGAAGGTTATAAACAGTTACGTACATACAAACTGTAGTATCGTTTTGAGAAAAACAGCAATCCAAACCAGTCTGTTTCGATTTTCGTACAATGCCTGCCGTAGTATGATGGGTTGCCGTGATCAATCACGTGATCATGCTGTTGTGGGCCATGTGGATACTCGTTGCTTCCATGTGAAGGTGCTTTGAAGAAAAACAAACAAATAAACAAACATGAACAAGAAAAAAAACAAGAAGAACAAAAACAAAAAACAAACAAGAACAAGTAAACAAGAAAACAATTATAAACTAGGTCACATGGTTGCTATGGCTCGTTAGTTGTTTAGCCTTTGTTTCTTCACCCATGTATTGTGTACTTCTCTCCTTTATCATTTTTGTTCTATTTTTGTTAAGGTTATTTTACATCCGTATGTAATCTATGTATTGTAATAAAGGTAAATAAATAAAAAAAATGTTTGTTGGGACACTAAATTTTTGCGGGAGTTTAATTTTGCGAATCGACGATTTTTTTTTCTGTTTTGCGGGAACTAATTTTTGCGATTGGGAAAGAATGGTTTTTCTTGCTGAGAATTATTTCTTGCCATTTGCAGGAAGTCGATCGCGTTCAATCAGATGTAAAAAACGTCAGTGTCACTTTACTACAATTACATCTTGGTCACATTTTGCCCTGGGGTGACGGATTGCTCTTGCAATGGATAAGCAATAAGTACGGACTGTACGGTACCGTACCATCACCCGATTTATCACTGGCTTTTTTTGCAGATCGTGAAAAAACAAAGCAAAAAAAAAAACAAAAAAGTTAGTGCCACACTGTATGCAGAAATATCGCTCGCAGCAAAGCAAGAGAAGAATTTCCCTTTCAGAAAGGAAACACTCTTACACTGACGTAACAGACTCGATGAACATTCATAAAAATCAACGAGACTAGAATTATCACTAGATATGCTCTATATATTGTAAGTTTATTGTGGAATACCTGGAAACTAGCTTTGTAGCTAAGCGTATTTCAACGTTAAGTAAAGTATTATGTATGTATGTATATCTTGTAACTTAGAAGTAATCAGATTAACTTAGGGACGGACCATTAGAAAAGTGATGGGGGGTGTGGGGAATTTTCAGCTTGCACGAATTTTTTTTTTCGCCCATTGCTTGTGCAGAATTGTTTTTTGCAGGTGAAACCCTCTGCACGAATTTTTTTCAGACAAATATTGCTTTGTTTGTCATTTACTAATTAAAAAAGGTGTAATACTTAAAAACCATTTTTGACCAGTGAATAGATGGTAAATGGCACGCCTACACTGATTCCCTTTGTGGGGTTACGTTTGCGTCGCATTGGAGCCTTCAGATTTTTCCTCGTACGAACGTGTCTTTGAGGGATTTGCCCCTTTTGTATTATATTATCGGAGGTTTCTTGTAAATGGTTTTTAGCAGTGGCTGTTTTTCTATAGAACTCCAGTTGTCCATCACTATTTGTTTGAGATTTTGCACTGCTGGGTGGTACGTAGTGACAAAAAGCAAGGCCGACTGTCTAAAGGCGAAATTGACCCCTGATAGTGACCTCTCTATGACTGTTTTTGGATACCCACGCGCGATAAGGGGTAGTTTGAAGTTAGAAAGGCACTCTTCAAATGTTGTTTTTGAAGAGTTCGTTCTCAGTAGTCTAATTGCTTCGCCTTTGATAAAACCTCTTTTTACGCCTGGAGGATGACAAGAGGTAAAGTACATTGAAAGGTTTCAGTCGGTTTGTAGTGTGTCTTGATGTCCAGGATGGATTCGCTTTTAAACCTTTCCCCTTTGAATACAACTGTATCAGGGAAAGTTATTTTGTTCTCTGATACTTCAGCTGTAAATTTAATGGTAGGGTGGAGTCTATTAGCTTGATCAATAAAGAGTTTGACTTCTTGTATATTGGTGTCCCAAAGGGAGAAAATGTCGTCAATGTAGCGTTTCCATACTATTGGTTTCGTATTGCTTTGTTTAATTATTCTTGTTTCAATTTCCGCCATGAAAATATTTGCAAATGACACTGCCATTGTTCCCATAGCGGTTCCATGAGTTTGGAGATAATTTTCGCCATTGAACTGAAACGAATTTTCCTTTAGGATTAAAACAAGCATTTCATTTAGGAAACGTGTAGGTATCGGAGGGTTGTTATTGTGGAAAGTTTCGTATGCTTTGCATACCACTTCTATTCCTTCCTCCTGTGGAATGTTTGTATACAAGTAGTGACATCCATTGAAACTAGAATTGTATCCTGGCCCATTTTAGTTTTCTCTATGAATTTGATGAAATCGGTTGTATCCTTAATATAGGATAGTTGTTGTGAGCGATAGGCTGAAGCAGACTATCCACAAAAGAAGATATTCTCTCCGTAGGGCCTTCACAGCCCGAGATGATGAGCCTGCCGACCGGTTTAGGTTTGTGGATTTTCGTTAGCGTGTAGAATATTGGTAATCTTGGCGGTTTGGGAGTTTGTAAAAGCCATTTTTTTGACATGTCGTCTATGTGCTTGCCCAGATGTAGCAGAGAGATAAGTTTGTTAACTACCTCTTGTGTGTCTACAACCATCGGTATTTTGAGAGGTTGGTAGTGCTCTCTAATGCACTATGGCCTCGTTTATTTTGTCCGTTTTATTCGTGAGAACTGTTGTAGTTGTTCCTTTATCTGCCTTTTTAAGGTTTATGTCAGAGTTTGTTTTAAGTTCAGTGATGGCTTTGACCTCGCTAACATGACAAATTATTTTTTGGCTTTGTAATTTTAATCTCGGAGAGTTGTATATACTCTCCAAATAGCTCTAAAGGGCAACGGATGGTTGAACTGGTGGAATCCAATTCGATTTGACGTGAAATGAATGCGTTTTTTTTTTATTTCGGCCGTGAAAGATATATTGGAGGCGTATTCGCCTCGCAAATTTTTCAAAATCCCGCAAGAGTTATTGCCTTCAGTTTTAGTTTCGTTTGTCACGGGTGTTGGGATGAATTTGGGTCCCCTTGATAACGCGTTGACCTTGCTGTCAGTTAGCCGATGGCTTGAGAAGTTTTAAAGATATTTTTCATTTATCTCCCTTTCTGTGGCTGCCTGCCTTTTTTTCATGTTTCTCCTACGCTTATTGCGTCTTTTGTTCTTAGATAAGAAATCGCTCTTGTGTATACGGCTAGTTCTGCCATTTCGAAGGTCAGAGAACACACGGTTATAAGCTTCAACTGGTTTATTTTAAATAATAGTATAGGAAGGCCCCAAGAATGTTTTGAATTTTTGAAACGCCAAGAGCGCTATTTTTAATAGGCACTTTGGCAGATTTTATATATTAAATAACGACCACAATAGGACTTCTCCTTCTGCATGAATTTTTTTTCTTTGCCTTGAACTTTGCACGAATTTTTTTTCCTGGCATTTTCCCTTGCACGAATTTTTTTTTTTTCCCCACCCCCCCATCACTTTTCTAATGGTCCGTCCCTTAGTAGTTGCAACTAAGTAGTTGCAACCAACCCCTCCCCCACCCCTTAAAGTTTGTCTGGTGTTACAATATTTCTCTGCAAAATAAAGTAAATATTATGGGTAATAGCGAAGATGGGGATCTGTGACCTAATCTAAAATAGATGGCCATCTTGGATTTTACTTGAAATTCTTCGAAAAAGTGCGGAAATTGTAAAATATGATATAATTAATCATCGTGCTGCTTTTTGGTAGCATTTGTACATTTTTTCGTTAAAAAAGATAAAAAATGTCGTGGTCTCATGCTACTTATGACGTCGTATCTCGTCGCCATTGTACGTCCAATAGATAGAGGGACAGTATCGCGCTACGCACACGCTTGCAAAAATCTTTCCATTGCTTGGCTAAAGTCATTAAAAAGCCTAAATTAACAATTTGCAGAAATACGTAAGGTACACAAGCATGCGCACAGCGCGATACAGTCAATTTAACTCGTTAAAGTTAATTCAGAACAGCTTTCTAATGATAATGATTCAGTCAAGGTGGCAAGCATGGCACGCTGACCTGGCCTAATAAACATGTTTGCAATGTTTTAACATTAAAAATAAAGTTTTAAAGGCGTGTTCAGTACTCACTAGCTGGGGATGGACTTGCAGTAACTGAAATATGAAAAAAAAAAAGAAATGTTAAGAGCGGGACTCTTTATCACAACATGGTTGTTAATGCCATTACGACAATGAATATTTTACTTTTCTCATTTTCCAAGAGAGTATATATTACTGATCACAAATGAATTTAAATTAAGCTGTACTTCGAGGAGAATTGAATGGCCCTATTCTCCACGCGCGAGAGAGATAGGATAGATTATGATGTACTTAAAAAGGCTCCACAAATCATAGTATGCTCCAAACTACTAAAAAGTAAGGGGAACGTTTTCTTGCGAAGCTACTAAAGGAAGGTTTCAGATGGCTCTTTCTCCCATCTACACCGCACCATAATCTCCACCGATATTTGTTTGTTGCTTATCACGAAGGTAGAACTCTCCACCCTCACTTCACTCAATCCCAAGACAATTCGCCCACGCACGTTTGTGTTCCTTCTTACCATATATTGCAGTACTGGTAGGCATGGATGCTGCAGTGTTGGTAGACACAGGTGCTGCAGTGTTGGTAGACACGAGTGATGCAGTGCTGGCAGACACGGGTGTTGCAGTGCTGGTAGACATGGGTGTTGCAGTGCTGGTAGACACAGGTGCTGCATTGCTGGTAGACACGGGTGCTGCAGTGCTGGTGTACACGGATGCTGCAGTGCTGGTAGACAAGGCTGTTGTAGTGCTGACAGACACAGGTGCTGCAGTGCTGGCAGACACGGATGTTGCAGTAATGGCAGACACGGGTGCTGCGGTACTGGTAGACACGGGTGCTGCAGTGCTGCTGGACACGGATCCTACAGTGCTGGTGGACACGGATGCTGCAGTGCTGGTAGACACGGATGTTGCAGTGCTTGTAGACGCGGGTGCGGCAGTGCTGATAAACACGGGACTTGGAATGTTGGTATATGGCGGTGTTGAAAATGTCTCATATACAGATGTTGTAGGAATGACAGCGACAGTCTGGTTGTTACAGTTGTCGCCCGTACAGCACTCAATATTACAGTCCAGCAAGGTCCAGTTTTGAGGCTGAGCATTAAAGGCGGAGGCAAGGTCTGCACAAGCTGCTGCTTTGTCTGTATTACAGCAATGATAACAACAGTATTTCAATATTACTCCAATAATAATTGAGCTATGACAATGATGTTTTGTTGTGCAATCAAAGATTCTGCTTTTATGTGATATCATATCAACTACGATGTAGATATTACGTGCTCATCTCTTAAAACGCACTATATTGAACGTTTATGATCGCCCATGTCACAAAATAACATAACTGACTCAACATTGAAAGACTGTTTCAACATATTAATGGAATATTCAAAATTGTAGAAACGCGCATGCATGCATGGATAATTATTGGGCTGATTCATAGGATCCGCGAATCCCCAGGTTACTTATCAGTACCTGCAACGAATGTCATGCGCTCGATAAAGTAACGAAGATAACATTTTCTAACCTGTGCAGTTGATACACCCACGTGCAATGCCCGTGTGAATAACCTGAGATCCGTAAAACTTGTATCTTCCTGCAGCTGTGTAACAGTGAGTTTTACCAACGTTGGGAAATATTTTAAAAGAACAAGGTATGACACTCTGCTGATCGATACACGTCTCGACGTCATCTCCGCTACAAAAATTACATGTTGGGCTGACAGCTGCGAAAACAAAGAAGTGACATTAGTGTCTGAGCTCCAACATCATTTCTAGGTTAAGGGATATAACAACATTGGAAGCATTTCCCGTCGTCTATTTTTAGAAGAAAAAATGAGTCAAATAGGGTTTCCTATATATTAAATTTAAACTGAATTTTATTCCGAGAAATACTATACAAATAAAAGAACGTACCAAACATGTTGGCTTTCTCATGTTAAGCTGACAAAAGACAATCTCGCGAACGGACCGTTTCACTTCCAACTTCCCCATAACGCATTCAGTAGTCTAACATTTAAAACATCTTGATGTAGATTTTTCACAAACAAAAAAAAAGACAACCAGCGAAACGTGTCAGAAGAATCAGTCTAGAATCATTCTTGTTCTTAAATAGATAATTCAATTTTAAATTTGCCTGCATGAGTTTAGTTATACTCATGTGAAAGTTTGTATTTCTTGTTACATGTCTAAGTATATTACCATGTGCCCCAGTGGTTGGGCTAATAGCTGATGGAGTAGTATGCCCAGGTATTGTAGGAATGACAGTAAAGTTCTGATTGTTACATTTGTTGCCAGTACAGCAGGTAATATTACAATCCAGTAATGTGGCGTTTACTATGTTTAGCGCATGGAGGGAGGAATTTAAGGCTTCACATGCTGCTGCCTTGTCTGCAGTAAAAGAAACAAAAAACATGTAAGTTTTTGCAATATTTGCAGTGTATTAGAAACATAAGTATTATGTACAAGTATATGTACGTGTAGTAGATAACATTGTGACCGAAAAGCCCTGTCGAAGGGAGTCTCAATAAAGTATGTATGTATGTATATGTATGTATGTATGTAAGTTGTAATGAACGTAACACGTATCAACAACAGTTATTACCAGAAGTATTTTTATATTACTGACATTATTTTTATGTTGAATACAAGTCTCTTACCCCGACTCGACTAATACGTTACCTAGCAATCAAACGAAAGTTGATTGACGGTAATCTTGTCTACAATGCAAACACCCTTATCTCGATAAAAGATAAACAGTCAAGGTCTTTTCCATTAAAAAAAAGAAAAAGAAATAAATATAAAATACGGCGTCAATACAGTAGCAGATCTCCGATATCCGAAAGAACAAAGAAAATCATTTATCTGAGAACAACAACGCGAGGTACACACGGCTAATGTTCAAAAGCCTATAAAGTTTCTTTTTCTCTATCGAGGGATACCATTGATTACCATTGATTACCATTGATAACCATTGATTAGTGACGGTACAACAATTAGCATTTTGACAGCAAGGTACGGTAAACCTTTTATCCGAACGGATCCTTAACGGTGAAGCTAATGTTTGTTTAGACCCTTATTTCGTCATTTGACGCTTAACAGCAAAAAATCCGTTTATTAAGTTCACATCATTTAGAGTTTCTTACCCGTGCAGTTGATGCATCCCTTTAATTGCACACTCTGAATATGCTCAAATCCACGATACTTTAATTTTCCTACAGCTGTGTAACAGTGAGTTGTACCAATGTTTGGGAATGAGTTTGGGATTATAGAACAAGGCAACTCAACACTGTTACACGGGATTAAGCCTTCGATTCCGTAGCACCAGTTACACGTTGTTTGGTTGGCTAAAGCTGTTAAAACAAAGAAGTGAAATTAATGGCTCCCTTACGGTTTGAAAAATAAGACATTTCCAAGCATCTTCCTTTGTCTATTTACTTTTCTTTTACATTTTTGAGTATACTGCACATGTGCGCGTAGAAACTATGCTATCGACGGGTTCACAGGGAGCTTGTTAACCGGAAGTTTGTTAAAAGAAATTTGTTAACAATAGAAGCACCAAAATCAGAATGATATCTGTAACAATCATCAACAAGCAGCCGTAAAGAGATCAAATTTCAAATTCACAAAGGTTAAAAGAAATAGCACGAGACCTGAATCACGCTAAGACGCCGACACTTTAAACATTTCAACCTATCAATCTTTAAATATGTTTTCTTTTAGACGTGAAATTGATGAAACATTGGCCGAAGAAGATGAGACAAGATAATAAAGGCCTTCAGTGACAGCCGCGTGGGTTATGAATATCATTGCTTCCCCACATAATGCAACTTAGTATTGACATGACATTAGTGGCTGAGCTCCACCAGCCTTTGTAGGTTTAGGAAATTACAACATTTAAAGCATTTCCTTCCTCTAATTTTAGAAGTGTAGCACATCAAAGACGCTTTCTTACTTACGGAAAATGAACATTGAGAAATGCTTCACCCAAACCGGAATCTCATGTTAAGCTGACAAAAAAACAATCTCACCAACGGACCCTTGTACCTCCCAACCTCTCCGTAAGCCATTCAACAGTCTAACATTGAAAACATCTTGATGTAGATTTTTCACAAACACAATAAAAGACAACCAGCTAAACGTGTCAGAAGAATCATTCTTGTAGTTAAATAGAGAATTCAATTTTAAATTTGCCTGCATGAGTTAGTTATACTCATATGAAAGTTTGCATTTCTTATTACATGTCTAAGTATATTACCATGTGCCCCAGTGGTTGGGCTAATAGCTGATGGAGTAGTATACCCAGGTATTGCACGAATAACAGTAAAGTTCTGGTAACTACAGTAACTACACCAATTTTTCACAAACACAATAAAAGACAACCCAGCTAAACGTGACATTTCGTGTTCTTGTAGTTAAATAGGAAATTCAATTTTAAATTGCCTGCATGAGTTAGTTATACTCATCTGAAAGTTTGCATTTCTTATTACATGTCTAAGTATATTACCATGTGCCCCAGTGGTTGGGCTAATAGCTGATGGAGTAGTATGCCCAGGTATTGTACGAATAACAGTAAAGTTCTGGTAACTACAGTAACTGCACCAACTACACCAACTATACTATAACTACACTAAATACCGCTTAGAGCAGTGCAAGTAGTGTTCTATATTCGTGACGGTAGTCATGAATGTATTACCAAAGTTCTGATTGTTACAATTGTTGCCAGTACAGCAGGTAATATCACAATCCAGTAATGTGGCGTTTACGTTTAGCGCAGGGAGGGAGGAATTTAAGGCCTCACATGCTGCTGCCTTATCTGCAAAAAGAAGAAAAAATGTAATTTTTTGCAGTATTTGCATTCTATTACAAACATAAGGAGGGTGAAATGAAACATGTTTCAGAAACAGTTATTCCCAGAACCGTCTCCTTTACTGACATTTTGTGTTGAATACATATTGTGTCACCTCGACTAATACTTTTCGAAGCAATCAAACGGAAGTTTACTTACGATTAACATGCATTTTTACAAAGCAAAATAAGTTCTCTCGATAAAAGATAAACAGTCAATACTTTTATCATTAGAAAATTTTTGAAAAAGAAAAAAAATATCACTGGAAAATGGCATCCAAAATGCAGCAGATCTCCCCAGTCCGAAAGAACAAAGAGACGCATCTAACTGAGAACAACAACGCGCGGTACGGATAATGTTCAAACGCCTAGAAAGTTGTCAGTCCTTTTTCAAAAGGCGTCGCAATATTTATTGAATGGTTCTGCGTACGTTGTCTTGCGTTTCCAAAGTAAACTTGAAGCTAATGTTTGTTTAGACCATTATTTCGTTATTTGACGTTTAACAGCAAAAAAATCCGTTTATTAAGTTCACATCATTTAGAGTTTCTTACCTGTGCAGTTGATGCATCCCTTTAATTGCACACTCTGAATATGCTCTAATCCACGATACTTTAATCTTGCTACAGCTGCGTAACAGTGAGTTGTACCAACGTTTGGGAACGAGTTTGGGATTAAAGAACAAGGCAACTCAACACTGTTACACGGGATTAAGCCTTCGATTCCGTAGCACCAGTTACACGTTGTTTGGTTGACTAAAGCTGTTAAAACAAAGAAGTGAAATTAATGGCTCCCTTACGGTTTGAAAAATAAGACATTTCCAAGCATCTTCCTTTGTCTATTTAGTTTTCTTTTACATTTTTGTGTATACTGTGACATGTGCGCCTGGACACTATGCTATCGACAGGTTCACAGGGAGCTTGTTAACCGGTAGTTTGTTAACAGAAATTTGTTAACAATAGAAGCACCAAAATCAGAATGATATCTGTAACAATCATCAACAGGCAGCCGTAAAGAGATCAAATTTCAAATTCACAAAGGTTAAAAGATATAGCACAAGACCCGAATCACGCTAAGACGCCGACACTTTAAACATTACAACCTATCAATCTTTAAATATGTTTTCTTTTAGACGTAAAATTGATGAAACATTGGCCGAAGAAAATGAGACAAGATAATAAAGGCCTTCAGTGACAGCCGCGTGGGTTATGAATATCATTGCTTCCCCACATAATGCAACTTAGTATTGACATGACATTAGTGGCTGAGCTCCACCAGCCTTTGTAGGTTTAGGAAATTACAACATTTCAAGCATTTCCTTCGTCTAATTTTAGAAGTGTAGCGCATCAAAGACGATTTCTTACTTACGGAAAATGAACATTGAAAAATGCTTCACCCAAACCGGAATCTCATGTTAAGCTGACAAAAAACAATCTCACCAACGGACCCTTGTATCTCCCAACCTCTTCGTAAGCCATTCAACAGTCTAACATTGAAAACATCTTGATGTAGATTTTTCTCAAACACAATAAAAGACAACCAGCTAAACGTGACATTTCGTGTTCTTGTATTTAAATAGAGAATTCAATTTTAAATTTGCCTGCATGAGTTAGTTATACTCATATGAAAGTTTGCATTTCTTATTACACGTCTAAGTATATTACCATGTGCCCCAGTGGTTGGGCTAATAGCTGATGGAGTAGTATGCCCAGGTATTGTACGAATAACAGTAAAGTTCTGGTAACTACAGTAACTACACCAACTACACCAGCTACACCAACTACACCAACTATACTAACTACAGTAAATACTGCTTAGAGCAGTACAAGCAGTGTTCTATATTCGTGACGGTAGTCATGAATGTATTACCAAAGTTCTGATTGTTACAATTGTTGCCAGTACAGCAGGTAATATCACAATCCAGTAATGTGGCGTTTACGTTTAGCGCAGGGAGGGAGGAATTTAAGGCCTCACATGCAGCTGCCTTATCTGCAAAAAGAAGAAAAAAATGTAATTTTTTGCAGTATTTGCACTCTATTACAAACATAAGGAGGGTGAAATGAAATATGTTTCAGAAACAGTTATTCCCAGAACCGTCTCCTTTACTGACATTTTGTGTTGAATACATATTGTGTCACCTCGACTAATACTTTTCGAAGCAATCAAACGGAAGTTTACTTACGATTAACATGCATTTTTACAAAGCAAAATAAGTTCTCTCGATAAAAGATAAACAGTCAATACTTTTCTCATTAGAAAATTTTTGAAAAAGAAAAAAATATCACTGGAAAATGGCATCCAAAATGCAGCAGATCTCCCAAGTCCGAAAGAACAGAGAGACGCATCTAACTGAGAACAACAACGCGCGGTACGGATAATGTTCAAACGCCTAGAAAGTTGTCAGTCCTTTTTCAAAAGGCGTCGCAATGTTTATTGAATGGTTCTGCGTACGTTGTCTTGCGTTTCCAAAGTAAACTTGAAGCTAATGTTTGTTTAGACCCTTATTTCGTCATTTGACGTTAAACAGCAAAAAAATCCGTTTATTAAGTTCACATCATTTAGAGTTTCTTACCTGTGCAGTTGATGCATCCCTTTAATTGCACACTCTGAATATGCTCTAATCCACGATACTTTAATCTTCCTACACCTGTGTAACAGTGAGTTGTACCAAGGTTTGGGAACGAGTTTGCGATTATAGAACAAGGCAACTCAACACTGTTACACGGGATTAAGCCCTCGATTCCGTAGCACCAGTTACACGTTGTTTGGTTGACTAAAGCTGTTCAAACAAAGAAGTGAAATTAGTGGCTCCCTTACAGTTTGAAAAATAAGACATTTCCAAGCATCTTCCTTTGTCTATTTAGTTTTCTTTTACATTTTTGTGTATACTGTGACATGTGCGCCTAGACACTATGCTATCGACGGGTTCACAGGGAGCTTGTTAACCGGAAGTTTGTTAACAGAAATTTGTTAATAATAGAAGCACCAAAATCAGAATGATATCTGTAACAATCATCAACAGGCAGCTGTAAAGAGATCAAATTTCAAATTCACAAAGGTTAAAAGAAATAGCACAAGACCTGAATCACGCTAAGACGCCGACGCTTTAAACATTGCAACCTATCAATCTTTAAATATGTTTTCTTTTAGACGTGAAATTGATAAAACATTGGCCGAAGAAGATGAGACAAGATAATAAAGGCCTTCAGTGACAGCCGCGTGGGTTATGAATATCATTGCTTCCCCACATAATGCAACTTAGTATTGACATGACATTAGTGGCTGAGCTCCACCAGCCTTTGTAGGTTTGGGAAATTACAACATTTAAAGCATTTCCTTCGTCTAATTTTAGAAGTGTAGCGCATCAAAGACGCTTTCTTACTTACGGAAAATGAACATCGAGAAATGCTTCACCCAAACCGGAATCTCATGTTAAGCTGACAAAAAATAATCTCACCAACGGACCCTTGTACCTCCCAACCTCTCCATAAGCCATTCAACAGTCTAACATTGAAAACATCTTGATGTAGATTTTTCACAAAGACAATAAAAGACAACCAGCTAAAAGTGTCAGGAGAATCATTCTTGTAGTTAAATTTGCCTGCATGAGTTAGTTATACTCATATGTAAGTTTGCATTTCTTGTTACATGTCTAAGTATATTACCATGTGCCCCAGTGGTTGGTTGAGCTAATAGCTTATGGAGTAGTATGCCCAGGTATTGTACGAATGACAGTAAAGTTCTGGTAACTACAGTAACTACACCAACTACACCAGCTACACCAACTACACCAACTATACTAACTACAGTAAATACTGCTTAGAGCAGTACAAGCAGTGTTCTATATTCGTGACGGTAGTCATGGATGTATTACCAAAGTTCTGATTGTTACAATTGTTGCCAGTACAGCAGGTAATATCACAATCCAGTAATGTGGCGTTTAGGTTTAGCGCAGGGAGGGAGGAATTTAAGGCCTCACATGCTGCTGCCTTATCTGCAAAAAGAAGAAAAAATGAATTTTTTTGCAGTATTTGCACTGTATTACAAACATAAGGAGGGTGAAATGAAACATGTTTCAGGAACAGTTATTCCCAGAACCGTCTCCTTTACTGATATTTTGTGTTGAATACATATTGTGTCACCTCGACTAATACTTTTCGAAGCAATCAAACGGAAGTTTACTTACGATTAACATGCATTTTTACAAAGCAAAATACGTTCTCTCGATAAAAGATAAACAGTCAATACTTTTACTATTAGAAAATGTTTAAAAAAGAAAAAAATATCACTGGAAAATGGCATCCAAAATGCAGCAGATCTCCCCAGTCCGAAAGAACAAAGAGACGCATCTAACTGAGAACAACAACGCGCGGTACGGATAATGTTCAAACGCCTAGAAAGTTGTCAGTCCTTTTTCAAAAGTCGTCGCAATGTTTATTGAATGGTTCTGCGTACGTTGTCTTGCGTTTCCAAAGTAAACTTGAAGCTAATGTTTGTTTAGACCCTTATTTCGTCATTTGACGTTAAACAGCAAAAAACTCCGTTTGTTAAGTTCACATCATTTAGAGTTTCTTACCTGTGCAGTTGATGCATCCCTTTAATTGCACACTCTGAATATGCTCTAATCCACGATACTTTAATCGTCCTACACCTGTGTAACAGTGAGTTGTACCAAGGTTTGGGAACGAGTTTGGGATTATAGAACAAGGCAACTCAACACTGTTACACGGGATTAAGCCCTCGATTCCGTAGCACCAGTTACACGTTGTTTGGTTGGCTAAAGCTGTTCAAACAAAGAAGTGAAATTAGTGGCTCCCTTACAGTTTGAAAAATAAGACATTTTCAGGCATTTTTTTTTCTATTAAGTTTTCTTTTATATTTTTGTTTATACTGCACATGTGCGCGTAGACACTATGCTATCGACGGGTTTACAGGGAGCTTGTTAACCGGAAGTTCGTTAACGGGAATTTGTTAGAAACAAACATCAGCGACAACATCAGAATGATATCTATAACAATTATCAACAGGCAGCCGTAAAGAGATCAAATATCAAATTCGTATTAAAGGTTAAAAAAAATGGCACGAGACCTAAATTACGCTAAGACCTTTCCACGCTTTCTACAGACTAAATTGTGTAAAAGACGACATTTCAAACATTAAAACCTCTCATTCTTTAAATATGTTTTCTTTTAGACGTGAAACTGATGAAGCATTGGCCGAATAAGATGAGCAAGATGATAATGAAGTGACTGTCGCGTGGGTAGTGAATATCATTGCTTCCCCGTGTGACTTAGTATAGAGATGAAATTAGTGGCAGAGCTCCAGCACAGATTATTGTAGGTTTAGGAAATAACAACATTTAAAGAATTTCCCTTCGCTTAATTTTACAGCTGCGTGCGTTATGAAGTCATTGCTTCCCCACATGTGACTTCGTATAGAGATAACATCAGTGGCCGAGCTTTCTTAATTTGTAGGTTTGGGAACAACATTTAAAGCATTTTCCTTCGTCTAATTATACAAGTGATAGCGCATCAAAGACGCTTTCGTACTTGATACTTATACATAATGGAACATTGAGAAATACTTCACCAAACCAGAATCTAACATTCAAGGCAACCTTTTCAATGTTAAGCTGATAAGGAATGATCTCTCCAATAGGACCTCACCTAATTCTCTAATGGGTCATACATGAAGAGGGCTATTTATAAGCAACAGTGTTACGTTTTCATACATTACCATTTGCCTCAGTGGTTGGGCTTATATCTGAAGGAGTGGTATACACAGGGGTTGTAGGAATGACAGTGACAGTCTGGTTGTTACAGTTGTCGCCCGTACAGCACTCAATATTACAGTCCAGCAAGGTCCAGTTTTGAGGCTGAGCATTAAAGGCGGAGGTAAGGTCTGCACAAGCTGCTGCTTTGTCTGTATTACAGCAATGATAACAACAGTATTTCAATATGACTCCAATAATAATTGAGCTATGACAATGATGTTTTGTTGAGCAATCAAAGATTCTGCTTTTATGTGATATCATATCAACTACGATGTGGATATTACGTGCTCATCTCTTAAAACGCACTATATTGAACGTTTATGATCGCCCATGTCACAAAATAACATAACTGACTCAACATTGAAAGACTGTTTCAACATATTAATGGCATATTCAAAATTGTAGAAACGCACATGCATGCATGGATAATTATTGGGCTGATTCATAGGATCCGCGAATCCCCAGGTTACTTATCAGTACTTGCAACGAATGTCATGCGCTTGATAAAGTAACGAAGATAACATTTTCTAACCTGTGCAGTTGATACACCCACGTGCAATGCCCGTGTGAATAACCTGAGATCCGTAAAACTTGTATCTTCCTGCAGCTGTGTAACAGTGAGTTTTACCAACGTTGGGAAATGTTTTAAAAGAACAAGGTACGATAACCTGCTGATCGTTACACGTCTCGACGTCATCTCCGCTACAAAAATTACATGTTGGGCTGCCAGCTGTGAAAACAAAGAAGTGACATTAGTGTCTGAGCTCCAACATCATTTCTAGGTTAAGGGATATAACAACATTGGAAGCATTTCCATATGTCTATTTTTAGAAGAAAAAATGAGTCAAATAGGGTTTCCTATATATTAAATTTAAACTGAATTTTATTCCAAGAGATACTATACAAATACAAGAATGTACCAAACATGGTGGCTTTCTCATGTTAAGCTGACAAAAGACAATCTCACCAACAGACCCTTGCACCTCCCAACTTCCCCATTACGCATTCAGTAGTCTAACATTTAAAACATCTTAATGTAGATTTTTCACAAAAAACAAAAAGACAACCAGCTAAACGTGTCAGGAGAATCATCCTTGTTCTTAAATAGATCATTCAATTTTAAATTTGCCTGCATGAGTTTAGTTATACTCATGTGAAAGTTTGTATTTCTTGTTACATGTCTAAGTATATTACCATGTGCCCCAGTGGTTGGGCTAATAGCTGATGGAGTAGTATGCCCAGGTATTGTAGGAATGACAGTAAAGTTCTGATTGTTACATTTGTTGCCAGTACAGCAGGTAATATTACAATCCAGTAATGTGGCGTTTACTATGTTTAGCGCATGGAGGGAGGAATTTAAGGCTTCACATGCTGCTGCCTTGTCTGCAGTAAAAAGAAACAAAAAACATGTAAGTTTTTGCAATATTTGCAGTGTATTAGAAAAAAAAGTATTAATATGTACAAGTACGTGTAGTAGATAACATTGTGACGGAAAAGCCCTGTCGAAGGGAGTCTCAATAAAGTATGTATGTATGTATGTATGTATGTTGTAATGAACGTAACACGTTTCAGCAACAGTTATTACCAGAAGTATTTTTACTGACATTATTTTTGTATTGAATACAAGTCTGTTACCCCGACCAGACTAATACGTTACGTAGCAATCAAACGAAAGTTGATTGACGATAATCTTGTCTACAATGCAAACACCCTTCTCTCGATAAAAGATACACAGTCAAGGTCTTTTCCTTTAAAAAAAAAAGAAAAAGAAATACATTTACAATACGGCGTCAATACAGTAGCAGATCCCCGATATCCGAAAGAACAAAGAAAATCATTTATCTGAGAACAACAACGCGAGGTACAAACGGCTAATGTTCAAAAGCCTATAAAGTTTCTTTTTCTCTATTGAGGGATACCATTGATTACCATTGATAACCATTGATTAGTGACGGTACAACAATTAGCATTTTGACAGCTAGGTACGGTTAACCTTTTATCCAACGGATCCTTAACGGTGAAGCTAACGTTTGTTTAGACCCTTATTTCGTCATTTGACGCTTAACAGCAAAAAATCCGTTTCTTAAGTTCACATCATTTAGAGTTTCTTACCTGTGCAGTTGATGCATCCCTTTAATTGCACACTCTGAATAGGCTCTAATCCACGATACTTTAATCTGCCTACAGCTGTGTAACAGTGAGTTGTACCAGCGTTTGGGAACGAGTTTGGGATTATAGAACAAGGCAACTCAATACTGTTACACGGGATTAAGCCCTCGATTCCAAAGCACCGGTTACACGTTGTTTGGTTGGCTAAAGCTGTTCAAACAAAGAAGTGAAATTAATGGCTCCCTTACGGTTTGAAAAATTAGACATTTCCAAGCATCTTCCTTTGTCTATTTACTTTTCTTTTACATTTTTGTGTATACTGCACATGTGCGCCTAGACACTATGCTATCGACGGGTTCACAGGGAGCTTGTTAACCGGAAGTTTGTTAACATAAAAATTGGTAACAATAGAAGCACCAAAATCATAGTGTCCACAATTAGCTTTTAGCTAAATACCTTGACACTTTAATAAAGTTTATGTATGTATGTATGTATGTATGTATGTATCAGAATGATATCTGTAACAATCATCATCAGGCAGCCGTAAAGAGATCAAATTTCAAATTCACAAAGGTTAAAAGAAATAGTACGAGACCTGAATCACGCTAAGACCCTTCCACACTTTCTACAGACTAAATTGTGTAAAAGCCGACACTTTAAACATTACAACCTATCAATCTTTAAATATGTTTTCTTTTAGACGTGAAATTGATGAAACATTGGCCGAAGAAGATGAGACAAGTCAATAAAGGCCTTCAGTGACAGCCGCGTGGGTTATGAATATCATTGCTTCCCCACATAATGCAACTTAGTATAGACATGACGTTAGTGACATTAGTGGCTGAGCTCGACCAGCCTTTGTAGGTTTAGGAAATTACAACATTTAAAGCATTTACTTCGTCTAATTTTAGAAGTGTAGCGCATCAAAGACGCTTTCTTACTTACGGAAAATGAACATTGAGAAATGCTTCGCCCAAACCAGAATCTCATGTTTAGCTGACAAAAAAACAATGTCACCAACGGACCCTTGTACCTCCCAACCTCTCCATAATCCATTGAACAGTCTAACATTGAAAACATCTTGATGTAGATTTTTCACAAACACAATAAAAGACAACCAGCTAAACGTGTCAGGAGAATCATTCTTGTAGTTAAATAGAGAATTCAATTTAAAATTGGCTTGCATAAGTTAGTTAATATACTCATATGAAAGTTTGCATTCCTTGTTACATGTGTAAGTATATTACCATGTGCCCCAGTTGTTGGGCTAATAGCTGATGGAGTAGTATGCCCAGGTATTGTACGAATGACAGTTAAGTTCTGTTAACTACAGTAACTACACCAACTACACCAGCTACACCAACTACACCAACTATACTAACTACAGTAAATACTGCTTAGAGCAGTACAAGCAGTGTTCTATATTCGTGACGGTAGTCATGAATGTATTACCAAAGTTCTGATTGTTACAATTGTTGCCAGTACAGCAGGTAATATCACAATCCAGTAATGTGGCGTTTACGTTTAGCGCAGGGAGGGAGGAATTTAAGGCCTCACATGCTCCTGCCTTATCTGCAAAAAGAAGAAAAAAATGTAATTTTTTGCAGTATTTGCACTCTATTACAAACATAAGGAGGGTGAAATGAAACATGTTTCAGAAACAGTTATTCCCAGAACCGTCTCCTTTACTGACATTTTGTGTTGAATACATATTGTGTCACCTCGACTAATACTTTTCGAAGCAATCAAACGGAAGTTTACTTACAATTAACATGCATTTTTACAAAGCAAAATAAGTTCTCCCGATAAAAGATAAACAGTCAATACTTTGACCATTAGAAAATTTTTGAAAAAGAAAAAAAATATCACGGGAAAATGGCACCCAAAATGCAGCAGATCTCCCAAGTCCGAAAGAACAAAGAGACGCATCCAACTGAGAACAACAACGCGCGGTACGGATAATGTTCAAACGCCTAGAAAGTTGTCAGTCCTTTTTCAAAAGGCGTCGCAATGTTTATTGAATGGTTCTGCGTACGTTGTCTTGCCTTTCCAAAGTAAACTTGAAGTTAATGTTTGTTTAGACCCTTATTTCGTCATTTGACGTTTAACAGCAAAAAAATCCGTTTATTAAGTTCACATCATTTAGAGTTTCTTACCTGTGCAGTTGATGCATCCCTTTAATTGCACACTCTGAATATGCTCTAATCCACGATACTTTAATCTTCCTACACCTGTGTAACAGTGAGTTGTACCAAGGTTTGGGAACGAGTTTGCGATTATAGAACAAGGCAACTCAACACTGTTACACGGGATTAAGCCCTGGATTCCGTAGCACCAGTTACACGTTGTTTGGTTGGCTAAAGCTGTTAAAACAAAGAAGTGAAATTAATGGCTCCCTTACGGTTTGAAAAATAAGACATTTCCAATCATCTTCCTTTGTCTATTTACTTTTCTTTTACATTTTTGTGTATACTGCACATGTGCGTGTAGAAACTATGCCATCGACGGGTTCACAGGGAGCTTGTTAACCGGAAGTTTGTTAACAGAAATTTGTTAACAATAGAAGCACCAAAATCAGAATGATATCTGTAACAATCATCAACAGGCAGCCGTAAAGAGATCAAGTTTGAAATTCACAAAGGTTAAAAGAAATAGCACAAGACCTGAATCACGCTAAGACGCCGACACTTTAAACATTACAACCTATCAATCTTTAAATATGTTTTCTTTTAGACGTGAAATTGATGAAACATTGGCCGAAGAAGATGAGACAAGATAATAAAGGCCTTCAGTGACAGCCGCGTGGGTTATGAATATCATTGCTTCCCCACATAATGCAACTTAGTATTGACATGACATTAGTGGCTGAGCTCCACCAGCCTTTGTAGGTTTGGGAAATTACAACATTTAAAGCATTTCCTTCGTCTAATTTTAGAAGTGTAGCGCATCAAAGACGCTTTCTTACTTACGGAAAATGAACATCGAGAAATGCTTCACCCAAACCGGAATCTCATGTTAAGCTGACAAAAAATAATCTCACCAACGGACCCTTGTACCTCCCAACCTCTCCATAAGCCATTCAACAGTCTAACATTGAAAACATCTTGATGTAGATTTTTCACAAACACAATAAAAGACAACCAGCTAAAAGTGTCAGGAGAATCATTCTTGTAGTTAAATTTGCCTGCATGAGTTAGTTATACTCATATGTAAGTTTGCATTTCTTGTTACATGTCTAAGTATATTACCATGTGCCCCAGTGGTTGGTTGAGCTAATAGCTTATGGAGTAGTATGCCCAGGTATTGTACGAATGACAGTAAAGTTCTGGTAACTACAGTAACTACACCAACTACACCAGCTACACCAACTACACCAACTATACTAACTACAGTAAATACTGCTTAGAGCAGTACAAGCAGTGTTCTATATTCGTGACGGTAGTCATGGATGTATTACCAAAGTTCTGATTGTTACAATTGTTGCCAGTACAGCAGGTAATATCACAATCCAGTAATGTGGCGTTTAGGTTTAGCGCAGGGAGGGAGGAATTTAAGGCCTCACATGCTGCTGCCTTATCTGCAAAAAGAAGAAAAAATGAATTTTTTTGCAGTATTTGCACTGTATTACAAACATAAGGAGGGTGAAATGAAACATGTTTCAGGAACAGTTATTCCCAGAACCGTCTCCTTTACTGATATTTTGTGTTGAATACATATTGTGTCACTACGACTAATACTTTTCGAAGCAATCAAACGGAAGTTTACTTACGATTAACATGCATTTTTACAAAGCAAAATACGTTCTCTCGATAAAAGATAAACAGTCAATACTTTTACTATTAGAAAATGTTTAAAAAAGAAAAAAATATCACTGGAAAATGGCATCCAAAATGCAGCAGATCTCCCCAGTCCGAAAGAACAAAGAGACGCATCTAACTGAGAACAACAACGCGCGGTACGGATAATGTTCAAACGCCTAGAAAGTTGTCAGTCCTTTTTCAAAAGTCGTCGCAATGTTTATTGAATGGTTCTGCGTACGTTGTCTTGCGTTTCCAAAGTAAACTTGAAGCTAATGTTTGTTTAGACCCTTATTTCGTCATTTGACGTTAAACAGCAAAAAACTCCGTTTGTTAAGTTCACATCATTTAGAGTTTCTTACCTGTGCAGTTGATGCATCCCTTTAATTGCACACTCTGAATATGCTCTAATCCACGATACTTTAATCGTCCTACACCTGTGTAACAGTGAGTTGTACCAAGGTTTGGGAACGAGTTTGGGATTATAGAACAAGGCAACTCAACACTGTTACACGGGATTAAGCCCTCGATTCCGTAGCACCAGTTACACGTTGTTTGGTTGGCTAAAGCTGTTCAAACAAAGAAGTGAAATTAGTGGCTCCCTTACAGTTTGAAAAATAAGACATTTTCAAGCATTTTTTTTTCTATTAAGTTTTCTTTTATATTTTTGTTTATACTGCACATGTGCGCGTAGACACTATGCTATCGACGGGTTTACAGGGAGCTTGTTAACCGGAAGTTCGTTAACGGGAATTTGTTAGAAACAAACATCAGCGACAACATCAGAATGATATCTATAACAATTATCAACAGGCAGCCGTAAAGAGATCAAATATCAAATTCGTATTAAAGGTTAAAAAAAATGGCACGAGACCTAAATTACGCTAAGACCTTTCCACGCTTTCTACAGACTAAATTGTGTAAAAGACGACATTTCAAACATTAAAACCTCTCATTCTTTAAATATGTTTTCTTTTAGACGTGAAACTGATGAAGCATTGGCCGAATAAGATGAGCAAGATGATAATGAAGTGACTGTCGCGTGGGTAGTGAATATCATTGCTTCCCCGTGTGACCTAGTATAGAGATGAAATTAGTGGCAGAGCTCCAGCACAGATTATTGTAGGTTTAGGAAATAACAACATTTAAAGAATTTCCCTTCGCTTAATTTTACAGCTGCGTGCGTTATGAAGTCATTGCTTCCCCACATGTGACTTCGTATAGAGATAACATCAGTGGCCGAGCTTTCTTAATTTGTAGGTTTGGGAACAACATTTAAAGCATTTTCCTTCGTCTAATTATACAAGTGATAGCGCATCAAAGACGCTTTCGTACTTGATACTTATACATAATGGAACATTGAGAAATACTTCACCAAACCAGAATCTAACATTCAAGGCAACCTTTTCAATGTTAAGCTGATAAGGAATGATCTCTCCAATAGGACCTCACCTAATTCTCTAATGGGTCATACATGAAGAGGGCTATTTATAAGCAACAGTGTTACGTTTTCATACATTACCATTTGCCTCAGTGGTTGGGCTTATATCTGAAGGAGTGGTATACACAGGGGTTGTAGGAATGACAGTGACAGTCTGGTTGTTACAGTTGTCGCCCGTACAGCACTCAATATTACAGTCCAGCAAGGTCCAGTTTTGAGGCTGAGCATTAAAGGCGGAGGTAAGGTCTGCACAAGCTGCTGCTTTGTCTGTATTACAGCAATGATAACAACAGTATTTCAATATGACTCCAATAATAATTGAGCTATGACAATGATGTTTTGTTGAGCAATCAAAGATTCTGCTTTTATGTGATATCATATCAACTACGATGTGGATATTACGTGCTCATCTCTTAAAACGCACTATATTGAACGTTTATGATCGCCCATGTCACAAAATAACATAACTGACTCAACATTGAAAGACTGTTTCAACATATTAATGGCATATTCAAAATTGTAGAAACGCACATGCATGCATGGATAATTATTGGGCTGATTCATAGGATCCGCGAATCCCCAGGTTACTTATCAGTACTTGCAACGAATGTCATGCGCTTGATAAAGTAACGAAGATAACATTTTCTAACCTGTGCAGTTGATACACCCACGTGCAATGCCCGTGTGAATAACCTGAGATCCGTAAAACTTGTATCTTCCTGCAGCTGTGTAACAGTGAGTTTTACCAACGTTGGGAAATGTTTTAAAAGAACAAGGTACGATAACCTGCTGATCGTTACACGTCTCGACGTCATCTCCGCTACAAAAATTACATGTTGGGCTGCCAGCTGTGAAAACAAAGAAGTGACATTAGTGTCTGAGCTCCAACATCATTTCTAGGTTAAGGGATATAACAACATTGGAAGCATTTCCATATGTCTATTTTTAGAAGAAAAAATGAGTCAAATAGGGTTTCCTATATATTAAATTTAAACTGAATTTTATTCCAAGAGATACTATACAAATACAAGAATGTACCAAACATGGTGGCTTTCTCATGTTAAGCTGACAAAAGACAATCTCACCAACAGACCCTTGCACCTCCCAACTTCCCCATTACGCATTCAGTAGTCTAACATTTAAAACATCTTAATGTAGATTTTTCACAAAAAACAAAAAGACAACCAGCTAAACGTGTCAGGAGAATCATCCTTGTTCTTAAATAGATCATTCAATTTTAAATTTGCCTGCATGAGTTTAGTTATACTCATGTGAAAGTTTGTATTTCTTGTTACATGTCTAAGTATATTACCATGTGCCCCAGTGGTTGGGCTAATAGCTGATGGAGTAGTATGCCCAGGTATTGTAGGAATGACAGTAAAGTTCTGATTGTTACATTTGTTGCCAGTACAGCAGGTAATATTACAATCCAGTAATGTGGCGTTTACTATGTTTAGCGCATGGAGGGAGGAATTTAAGGCTTCACATGCTGCTGCCTTGTCTGCAGTAAAAAGAAACAAAAAACATGTAAGTTTTTGCAATATTTGCAGTGTATTAGAAAAAAAAGTATTAATATGTACAAGTACGTGTAGTAGATAACATTGTGACGGAAAAGCCCTGTCGAAGGGAGTCTCAATAAAGTATGTATGTATGTATGTATGTATGTTGTAATGAACGTAACACGTTTCAGCAACAGTTATTACCAGAAGTATTTTTACTGACATTATTTTTGTATTGAATACAAGTCTGTTACCCCGACCAGACTAATACGTTACGTAGCAATCAAACGAAAGTTGATTGACGATAATCTTGTCTACAATGCAAACACCCTTCTCTCGATAAAAGATACACAGTCAAGGTCTTTTCCTTTAAAAAAAAAAGAAAAAGAAATACATTTACAATACGGCGTCAATACAGTAGCAGATCCCCGATATCCGAAAGAACAAAGAAAATCATTTATCTGAGAACAACAACGCGAGGTACAAACGGCTAATGTTCAAAAGCCTATAAAGTTTCTTTTTCTCTATTGAGGGATACCATTGATTACCATTGATAACCATTGATTAGTGACGGTACAACAATTAGCATTTTGACAGCTAGGTACGGTTAACCTTTTATCCAACGGATCCTTAACGGTGAAGCTAACGTTTGTTTAGACCCTTATTTCGTCATTTGACGCTTAACAGCAAAAAATCCGTTTCTTAAGTTCACATCATTTAGAGTTTCTTACCTGTGCAGTTGATGCATCCCTTTAATTGCACACTCTGAATAGGCTCTAATCCACGATACTTTAATCTGCCTACAGCTGTGTAACAGTGAGTTGTACCAGCGTTTGGGAACGAGTTTGGGATTATAGAACAAGGCAACTCAATACTGTTACACGGGATTAAGCCCTCGATTCCAAAGCACCGGTTACACGTTGTTTGGTTGGCTAAAGCTGTTCAAACAAAGAAGTGAAATTAATGGCTCCCTTACGGTTTGAAAAATTAGACATTTCCAAGCATCTTCCTTTGTCTATTTACTTTTCTTTTACATTTTTGTGTATACTGCACATGTGCGCCTAGACACTATGCTATCGACGGGTTCACAGGGAGCTTGTTAACCGGAAGTTTGTTAACATAAAAATTGGTAACAATAGAAGCACCAAAATCATAGTGTCCACAATTAGCTTTTAGCTAAATACCTTGACACTTTAATAAAGTTTATGTATGTATGTATGTAT
Source organism: Cladopsammia gracilis (assembly GCA_022457155.1). Taxonomy (NCBI): domain Eukaryota; kingdom Metazoa; phylum Cnidaria; class Anthozoa; order Scleractinia; family Dendrophylliidae; genus Cladopsammia; species Cladopsammia gracilis. Next base: position 2,253,708 of record JAJGOT010000030.1, on the reverse strand, counting down.
GTATCAGAATGATATCTGTAACAATCATCATCAGGCAGCCGTAAAGAGATCAAATTTCAAATTCACAAAGGTTAAAAGAAATAGTACGAGACCTGAATCACGCTAAGACCCTTCCACACTTTCTACAGACTAAATTGTGTAAAAGCCGACACTTTAAACATTACAACCTATCAATCTTTAAATATGTTTTCTTTTAGACGTGAAATTGATGAAACATTGGCCGAAGAAGATGAGACAAGTCAATAAAGGCCTTCAGTGACAGCCGCGTGGGTTATGAATATCATTGCTTCCCCACATAATGCAACTTAGTATAGACATGACGTTAGTGACATTAGTGGCTGAGCTCGACCAGCCTTTGTAGGTTTAGGAAATTACAACATTTAAAGCATTTACTTCGTCTAATTTTAGAAGTGTAGCGCATCAAAGACGCTTTCTTACTTACGGAAAATGAACATTGAGAAATGCTTCGCCCAAACCAGAATCTCATGTTTAGCTGACAAAAAAACAATGTCACCAACGGACCCTTGTACCTCCCAACCTCTCCATAATCCATTGAACAGTCTAACATTGAAAACATCTTGATGTAGATTTTTCACAAACACAATAAAAGACAACCAGCTAAACGTGTCAGGAGAATCATTCTTGTAGTTAAATAGAGAATTCAATTTAAAATTGGCTTGCATAAGTTAGTTAATATACTCATATGAAAGTTTGCATTCCTTGTTACATGTGTAAGTATATTACCATGTGCCCCAGTTGTTGGGCTAATAGCTGATGGAGTAGTATGCCCAGGTATTGTACGAATGACAGTAAAGTTCTGTTAACTACAGTAACTACACCAACTACACCAGCTACACCAACTACACCGACTATACTAACTACAGTAAATACTGCTTAGAGCAGTACAAGCAGTGTTCTATATTCGTGACGGTAGTCATGAATGTATTACCAAAGTTCTGATTGTTACAATTGTTGCCAGTACAGCAGGTAATATCACAATCCAGTAATGTGGCGTTTACGTTTAGCGCAGGGAGGGAGGAATTTAAGGCCTCACATGCTGCTGCCTTATCTGCAAAAAGAAGAAAAAAATGTAATTTTTTGCAGTATTTGCACTCTATTACAAACATAAGGAGGGTGAAATGAAACATGTTTCAGAAACAGTTATTCCCAGAACCGTCTCCTTTACTGACATTTTGTGTTGAATACATATTGTGTCACCTCGACTAATACTTTTCGAAGCAATCAAACGGAAGTTTACTTACAATTAACATGCATTTTTACAAAGCAAAATAAGTTCTCCCGATAAAAGATAAACAGTCAATACTTTGACCATTAGAAAATGTTTGAAAAAGAAAAAAAATATCACGGGAAAATGGCACCCAAAATGCAGCAGATCTCCCAAGTCCGAAAGAACAAAGAGACGCATCCAACTGAGAACAACAACGCGCGGTACGGATAATGTTCAAACGCCTAGAAAGTTGTCAGTCCTTTTTCAAAAGGCGTCGCAATGTTTATTGAATGGTTCTGCGTACGTTGTCTTGCCTTTCCAAAGTAAACTTGAAGTTAATGTTTGTTTAGACCCTTATTTCGTCATTTGACGTTTAACAGCAAAAAAATCCGTTTATTAAGTTCACATCATTTAGAGTTTCTTACCTGTGCAGTTGATGCATCCCTTTAATTGCACACTCTGAATATGCTCTAATCCACGATACTTTAATCTTCCTACACCTGTGTAACAGTGAGTTGTACCAAGGTTTGGGAACGAGTTTGCGATTATAGAACAAGGCAACTCAACACTGTTACACGGGATTAAGCCCTGGATTCCGTAGCACCAGTTACACGTTGTTTGGTTGGCTAAAGCTGTTAAAACAAAGAAGTGAAATTAATGGCTCCCTTACGGTTTGAAAAATAAGACATTTCCAATCATCTTCCTTTGTCTATTTACTTTTCTTTTACATTTTTGTGTATACTGCACATGTGCGTGTAGAAACTATGCCATCGACGGGTTCACAGGGAGCTTGTTAACCGGAAGTTTGTTAACAGAAATTTGTTAACAATAGAAGCACCAAAATCAGAATGATATCTGTAACAATCATCAACAGGCAGCCGTAAAGAGATCAAGTTTGAAATTCACAAAGGTTAAAAGAAATAGCACAAGACCTGAATCACGCTAAGACGCCGACACTTTAAACATTACAACCTATCAATCTTAAAATATGTTTTCTTTTAGACGTGAAATTGATGAAACATTGGCCGAAGAAAATGAGACAAGATAATAAAGGCCTTCAGTGACAGCCGCGTGGGTTATGAATATCATTGCTTCCCCACATAATGCAACTTAGTATTGACATGACATTAGTGGCTGAGCTCCACCAGCCTTTGTAGGTTTAGGAAATTACAACATTTAAAGCATTTACTTCGTCTAATTTTAGAAGTGTAGCGCATCAAAGACGCTTTCTTACTTACGGAAAATGAACATTGAGAAATGCTTCACCCAAACCAGAATCTCATGTTAAGCTGACAAAAGACAATCTCACCAACGGACCCTTGTACCTCACAACCTCTCCATAAGCCATTCTACAGTCTAACATTGAAAACATCTTGATGTAGATTTTTCACAAACACAATAAAAGACAACCAGCTAAACGTGTCAGGAGAATCATTCTTGTAGTTAAATAGAGAATTCAATTTAAAATTGGCTTGCATAAGTTAGTTATACTCATTTGAAAATTGGAATTCCTTGTTACATGTGTAAGTATATTACCATGTGCCCCAGTTGTTGGGCTAATAGCTGATGGAGTAGTATGCCCAGGTATTGTACGAATGACAGTAAAGTTCTGTTAACTACAGTAACTACACCAACTACACCAGCAACACCAACTACACCAACTATACTAACTACAGTAAATACTGCTTCGAGCAGTACAAGCAGTGTTCTATATTCGTAACGGTAGTCATGAATGTATTACCAAAGTTCTGATTGTTACAATTGTTGCCAGTACAGCAGGTAATATCACAATCCAGTAATGTGGCGTTTAGGTTTAGCGCAGGGAGGGAGGAATTTAAGGCCTCGCATGCTGCTGCCTTATCTGCAAAAAGAAGAAAAAATGCAATTTTTTGCAGTATTTGCACTCTATTACAAACATAAGGAGGGTGAAATGAAACATGTTTCAGGAACAGTTATTCCCAGAACCGTCTCCTTTACTGATATTTTGTGTTGAATACATATTGTGTCACCTCGACTAATACTTTTCGAAGCAATCAAACGGAAGTTTACTTACGATTAACATACATTTTTACAAAGCAAAATAAATTCTCTCGATAAAAGGTAAACAGTCAATACTTTAACCATTAGAAAATTTTTGAAAAAGAAAAAAATATCACTGGAAAATGGCATCCAAAATGGCAGCAGATCTCCCAAGTCCGGAAGAACAAAGAGACGCATCTAACTGAGAACAACAACGCGCGGTACGGATAATGTTCAAACGCCTAGAAAGTTGTCAGTGCTTTTTCAAAAGTCGTCGCAATGTTTATTGAATGGTTCTGCGTACGTTGTCTTGCGTTTCCAAAGTAAACTTGCAGTTAATGTTTGTTTAGACCCTTATTTCGTCATTTGGCTTTTAACAGAAAAAAAAAATCCGTTTATAAAGTTCACATCATTTAGAGTTTCTTACCTGTGCAGTTGATGCATCCCTTTAATTGCACACTCTGAATATGCTCTAATCCACGATACTTTAATCTTCCTACAGCTGTGTAACAGTGAGTTGTACCAAGGTTTGGGAATGAGTTTGGGATTATAGAACAAGGCAACTCAATACTGTTACACGGGATTAAGCCCTCGATTCCGTAGCACCAGTTACACGTTGTTTGGTTGGCTAAAGCTGTCAAAACAAAGAAGTGAAATTAATGGCTCCCTTACGGTTTGAAAAATAAGACATTTCCAAGCACCTTCCTTTGTCTATTTACTTTTCTTTTACATTTTTGTGTATACTGCACATGTGCGCCTAGACACTATGCTATCGACGGGTTCACAGGGAGCTTGTTAACCGGAAGTTTGTTAACAGAAATTTGTTAAAAATAGAAGCGCCAACATCAGAATGATATCTGTAACAATGATGTAATCAATAGGCAGCCGTAAAGAGATCAAATATCAAATATGCAAAGGCTAAAAAAAAAGACACGAGACACTGAATCACGCTAAGACCTTTCCACACTTTCTACAGACTAAATTCTATAAAAGGCGACGCTTCAAACATTAAAACCTCTCATTCTTTAAATATGTTTTCTTTTAGACGTGAAATTGATGAAACATTTCTTCAGTGACAGTCGCGTGGGTAATGAATATCATTGCTTCCCCATGTGACTTAGTATTGAGATGAAATCAGTGGCTGAACTCCACCAGCGTTTGTAGGTTTAGTGATACGACAACATTGGAAGCATTTCCCTTCATTTATTTTTAGAAGAATAAACGAGTCAAATATGGTTTCCTATATATTAAATTTAAAGGGGCTATGTCGCGAGATATGTCACGCGGGCAAAAACGTCGGGGAGACATCAATCAAATTCACGCTATCGCCCTAGAATCAGGCAAAATACTTCAATTCTGCCGTGCTGTGTACTTCAAAAGATCTCAATTTTGTTTAAATAGCATATTTGTCTTGATTTTATTTCGGTTATTTCCAAGATTCTGAAATTTTACGCCTCAGTACATGTCAGTAGCTCAATGTCTAGAAGTTGCATTCAACATATGTTAATGAGCTGAGCATGGACGAAGGTTCTTCTCCGGTACACCTGAGATGCTGATTGTTGCGGAATCAACCCAAAAGTTGTCACATTTTTTTTTCTCTTCTGCGAAAGGTGTCCTTTCAATGCTCTCAAGGTCAAGCTAGGTCATGTAGTACGCGAACGGTTCTAGCTGCCGTAGTTGTTTTGATCTGTTTTGAATAAAGTCCAGAAATTTTCATTGCTCTCTCTCAAGCGAATAAAAAAAACTATAAAATATTGGGTTTGTCTGTGGTAATAACAAATTACAAAGCGAAGTTTCTAAGCCGACCAGGTTTTAATACTGAAGCGTGCCATTTTTGTCGAGACAAACAATTTTTTTTAAAGGTTACATGTTGTTGGGCCGGCGATAGCTGCGAAAAGAAAGAGTTGAGATTTGTGGCTGAGCTCCACCAGGCTTTGTAGGTTTAGGAAATAGCAACGTTGATATTCCACAAGCATTCCTCTTCGTCCAATTTTAGAAGTAAAAACGCATCCAAAATAGTTTCATAGTAATGGAAATTAAACTGAATTTCACTTTGATTGAGATTTTCTTCACCCAATACAGAATCTACCTTAGTTCATGTTACATGGTAACCTTTTCTATGTTAAGCTCCTTACGAACGATCTCTCGTCTCGCCCACTTCCCTAGTGGTCCATGCATGAAGAGGGATATTGATGAGCAATTGTATTTATTACATGCATGCGTTTGCTTCAGTAGTTGGGCTTATTTCTGATGGAGTGGTCAGTTTCCATAGGGGTGACAGGGATTACTGTGACAGTCTGGTTGTTAAAGTTCGGAGTGCAGAGGTTGTATTTAATCAGAATGAACCAGACCTTTAGTACTTTTTAAAGCTTATTAAAATAAGATATTAACTAAGCCATTTATTTTATTAGCGGTTCTTTAGGCATTAAAAATTACTTAAATTAACGTAAAAAGGGAATCCCATAAGACAAGAAATTTGCTGGGATCTCGCGCCAAAATCGCAATGAAATTAAAATAAGAGAATTGTAATAAATTGTAATTAGACTTGGGGCGAAAAATACAAAACAACACAACACAACACAACAAAACAAAACAATAAAACGCAAGACAAACGCAAGTAGTTTCCGTTTGCACGTTTAAGTTTAGTTCTTATTTTATCTATTACGTACCATGTGATTCAGAGGTTGGTGTAATATCAGTTGGAGTGGTGGTATGCACAGGTGCTTGAGTGGTGTTATGCACAGGTACTGGAGCCGTTGTATGCACAGGGGTTGCGGGAACGACTGTCACATTCTGGTTGTTACAGTTGTCGCCAATACAGCACTCAATATTACATTCCACATCCAGCAAGGTCCAGTTTTGAGGCTGGGCATTGAAGGCGGTAGCAAAGGCTGCGCAGGCAGCTGCTTTGTCTACATAAATGAAATACAACACAAGTGGCATATAACAACGGTGAATCTACTTCATTCTTAATAAAAATATTGATAATCTGATTTTTACAATTTCCTCTTTTAACACCGAAATGTTTTAGTCTGAAGTTAGCACTTTTAGTATGCTGTCGATCGTTTTTGTCACAATCTGTTGTTTTCAATTTGGCCGGATTTCATAACTCCAAGTTCAGTTAGCTTATGAGCACTTACAATAAAAGATAAAACTTATCGGTGAAGCAACGAAGAGAAAGTTTCTTACCAGTGCAGTTAATACATCCTCTTGCAATGCCCGTGTGAATAACCTCAGATCCGTTCAGATACTTGTATCTTCCTGCAGCTGTGTAACAGTGAGTTGTACCGAGGTTGGGGAATAATTCTTCATAAGGCGAGCAAGGAATCTGAGTCTGGATGCTGTTACACAAGGAGACGTCATCATCCAAACCCGCATCAACGAGACAGAAATTACATGTTGTTTGTTGAATGGCAGCTGTAAAGTTAGAGGAGAGATATATACCGTTGATGTGGATCAATTATAACCCTTGCTTTTATAATTACAGTGTTTTTAACTGTCATTTCCCTTGGCCTAACCTGCCTTTAGTACTTTTTAAAGCTTATTAAAATAAGATATTAACTAAGCCATTTATTTTATTAGCGGTTCTTTAGGCATTAAAAATTACTTAAATTAACGTAGAAAGGGAATCCCATAAGACAAGAAATTTGCTGGGATCTCGCGCCAAAATCGCAATGAAATTAGAATAAGAGAATTGTAATAAATTGTAATTAGACTTGGGGCGAAAAATACAAAACAACACAACACAACACAACAAAACAATAAAACGCAAGACAAACGCAAGTAGTTTCCGTTTGCACGTTTAATATTAACTAAGCCATTTATTTTATTAGCGGTTATTTAGGCATTAAAAATTACTTAAATTAACGTAAAAAGGGAATCCCATAAGACAAGAAATTTACTGGGATCTCGCGCCAAAATCGCAATGAAATTAAAATAAGAGAATTGTAATAAATTGCAATTAGACTTGGGGCGAAAAATACAAAACAAGACAACACAACACAACAAAACAATAAAACGCAAGACAAACGCAAGTAGTTTCCGTTTGCACGTTTAAGTTTAGTTCTTATTTTATCTATTACGTACCATGTGATTCAGAGGTTGGTGTAATATCAGTTGGAGTGGTGGTATGCACAGGTGCTTGAGTGGTGTTATGCACAGGTACTGGAGCCGTTGTAGACACAGGGGTTGCAGGAACGACAGTCACATTCTGGTTGTTACAATTGTCGCCAATACAACACTCAATATTACATTCCACATCCAGCAAGGTCCAGTTTTGAGGCTGAGCATTGAAGGCGGCAGCAAAGGCTTCGCAGGCAGCTGCTTTGTCTACATAAATGAAATACAACACAAGTGGCATATAACAACGGTGAATCTACTACATCCTTAATAAAAATATTGATAATCTAGTTTTTGCAATTTTCCTCTTTTAACACCGAAATGCTTTAAAGTATTTTGTTCTGAAGGGAAGAGGATGAAGGGACGTACAAAATTGCCCACTGCTTTACAAACTTGTGCTGTGCACCATTCAAGTGCATTAGATTTGGTTAACACTTTTAGCCTGCCGTCGATCGTTTTTGTCACGAGTCGTTGTTTTCACTTGGGCCGCGGCTGAATAGGATTAATTCATTTCATAACTCGAAGTTCAGTTAGCTCATGAGCACTTGCAATTAATAATAAAATTTATTGACTAAGCAGCGAAGGGAAAGTTTCTCACCAGTGCAGTTAATACATCCTCTTGCAATACCCGTGTGAATAACCTCAGATCCGTTCAGATACTTGTATCTTCCTGCAGCTGTGTAACAGTGAGTTGTACCGAGGTTGGGGAATAATTCTTTATTAGGCGAGCAAAGGATCTGAGTCTGGATGCTGTTACACAAGGTGACGTCATCACCCAAACCCGCATCAACGAGACAGAAATTACATGTTGTTTGTTGAATGGCAGCTGTAAAGTTAGAGGAGAGATAGATACCGTTGATGTGGATCAATTATAACCCTTGCTTTTATAGTTACAGTGTTTTTAACTGTCATTTCCCTTGGCCTAACCTGCTGTATGTTATCACATCTTTTTGCTGTCTTTTGCATAAACAAAATACTTATTACGAGTTTCGTGTTGCCGCATTCAGTAAAGGATAGCTCGTATGATGTAGATGTTGTATTTAATCGGCAGGAATACAGAACGTTCTAAAATTTAGAATCCCTCCTTCACTCCTTCGAGTAAGCTTTCATAATGCAAGTTGGCTTTTTAAAGGGTCTGAATTTGGTCCAAACAATACTGAATATGCTGAATAGAACCGAATTAGCCGTCAGCAGAGATTGTAAACTGAAGAAAGCCATAGGGTGCTCAGTGACTGGCAGCATCGACTGCTCATCATCAGTACACTCGATAGCGACGTTCTGGATAGTCGGAGCTGTTAAAGCTTAGCTAAACTATACTCATCAGTTGAAGAAAAGAGGTAGTGTTGTGTTTACGTTATATATATATATATCGTATTGATTTTAGTATCCTTGCTTTGTGGAAAGTTATCATGAGTTATGAATGCGATGTGCGGTTTACGTGAGAGCACCACAGGCCCGTATGAGGAAGGCAATTACTCTTAACCCAGAAACAGACTCAAGAGCTATGTTTGGGAATCAGGCAGTTTGACAAATCCTACAATAACGTACAACACTGGTAATGAATAACACTACTTCACAATAATAAGATGACTACAAATAATCAACGGTCCATCAACGAGACAAACATTTTTACAGGAAAATGAAAAGAAAGCATACGACGAGAAAAATCGTAACTGAGTGGGTGGGTTGGAAAGCAAAACTGAAAGCCGAGATAGCAATGTGCCATTCTTTAAGTGTAAGGGCTCTGGTAGCTGGTAGATAATATGTGACCTAGCAACTTGGTTTAATAATACGTATGGAGTAAAATGACTTGACGTAACGGAATTTGACTAGTTATGGATTTACCTTCCTGTAGACAGTTAATTCGCATTGGTTTTTAACACGTTAACTCCGATCCCAACAGTGTTAAAAATCAAAATTCGATCCAGAAAAATCCGGCTAAATTTCATTCTGTAAAGTATTGAGAAACAAATGGTATTCATGCAAAAGTGTCAAAAGTACTGTCGAAGAGGATTCATTTACAGCCATGCTCCGTCACGCGTGACCAGTATCCACGAGACTGAAATGGACATTTGGGTATTTCTTTGTAACGTCCGAGATCTGAATGAAACCTTGAAGATCTCGCTGGAAAACATGCACTTTGAAAGTCACAAGTTAACGGAAAAATAACTTCACTACACGCATAAAAAAATCTAATATTGTTTGGATGTGTAACATTTAAAGTAAAATGATATTTTGTTGCTCTTTGTTTCCGAAAATGCGGTAAAATTCCCACGGGAATTCCGAATCTCGGAATGAATTTACAAAACCGACGCGTAAACTTGAAAACTCCATTCAATTTTCAAAAATACTGGTCACGCGTGACGGAGCATGGCTGTAATTGGTCACACCGTATGATTTCGTCGACAGACTCAAAATTGGAACATTACTTCATCAGTTAGTAAGAAAGAGGCCCATCGTGTCACGAGCATGCATGGGACAAAGTGTTCTCGAATTTTTTGCACTTTTTGGAATTTTGCATGGGCTAATTTTGTTTGTTTTTGTTTGTAGTGCGACCAGACCAAGTAAAATAACTTGACGTAAATAACAGAATTTGTAATGACTGTAATAGGCTATTCATTTAGTCTTATGACTTTAATGCCCAGGGCTCGGTTGTTCGAAAGCTGGTTTTCGCTAACCCAGGATTAAAACTTAACCGAGGATTTAATTTCTCTTGTTAGAAGTGTTTTCAAAAGCTAATTATAAGTTACATTCGAAGACAAGTCAGAGACGAAACTAAAGGTCAAAAATACTTTGGAAAAGTGATCTCCATTGATTAATTATCTAACTGCGTTAACGCAATCAACATTATGCTATATATGGGTTAGCTTAACCGCGCTTACAACCCCAATTGCTCAAGAAGCTTTAATAAGCTTATAGACTCTGACCACAGCCTGGCCCCAACTGTAAAGCTACTGAGTGGTTTCTTAAGTCTAGATTCATATTAATCGGTATTAATAGTCATTTTTGAATCGCATGTTTAATATTGTCCTTCTCAGTCATTGTTTCCGCGGTCACATCCGAGATCACATACGTGCAGTCAGGCCGTGCTGTTGCTTGACTTGCTTGAATATTTTGTCGATGTTCACTCGCAATGCGTGAGAAAACTCACGAAGACCGTTTTCCTAAAAAAAAATATCCCACACAAGGCTTTGTAAGGCTTGAAGTTAGGACAGTTTTATTTCATCTCAAAAATTCACCCGTCATATAATTTGTGGATTCGGATTTGCATTTAAGCATACATCGATTGCTGATCGACGGATTTAGCTATCATAAAGCAACTGATCGGCGTATGTGTATTTGCAAACCGTGTTGACCATGGCCACCTGTAGAAATTTACTGCAGGAAAATAAGTTATTTGCGTCGCAATATTCAGCAACTGAGGTACTATTATTTTTGTAATATACATATTTGTTAAACGCCCCGCTTGGAAACCAGCTATTACGGTATATAGTTGTAGTGGCTAGCGTTTTAAAATAAAGTGTATGTAGTTGTTGTTGTTGTTGTTGTTTGGACTCTGTCCCGCCAAAAAAAAAGTTTCGCTTGCCTATTTTCATGTTATATCACCAAATACCGCCAAAATTTATATAGAGGAAAACAGAAGCAGTAGTTTAGAGATAAAGTGAAGGATTGCAAGGATTGAAGTGGATTACGATTCATTAAATTTGATTTCGTGACAGGCGGTCAAGAAATCAAAATTGCCAGCATTCTTGTGGAGTTTTGACTGTTTTAGCCGCTATTTTGCCTCTTTAGATAATATTTGTTTTCTTTAATTTCATCACTTTTGGAGGTTTTTTCTTCCTTTTTCAAGATAAAAGTAAGCTTAACTGAAGCAAGCTGCTGGCTATCATTAAGAAACACGATATATTAGCCGGTACTTTAATAATGTTTACCAAGAATTTGGAAGTAATAATTGCAAAGTTACGGTTATTAAACAATTCACGATAACGATCGATAAAAACGCCAAAATAAACATTAATGCCGAATCATGGATCATCCGAGAGCTAACATGAAAAGGAAATTAAACTAAGCTAGTGATGCCCTGCAAATTCTCATGACAGTAAATGATGAAAGAATATAACGGCCGGGAGGAGGCGAAGTGTTGGAGCACTGTATTCTCATTCGTTACCAATTTATCCAAACACTGCCGCCGGAAACCTTTTGTTCATTCGCTGATCAGTTGACCCAGTCAGTACAACCGTTAGATATGACGTCTTGGGAACATTCAGTCATGTACTAACAGTAATTAATATGTTGTAAGTTTTCAGTTGTCTATCGTCAACAATAAAGTGAATTTACCTCCTATATTTATTAGCGCACTGTAGCAAGTGATATACGAACAAAGTTTGTTTGCAAACTTACCATCTGCATCGCCAACCATTAGAACGCAAAATACTGCAGCAATGAATAGCTTCATAATAAAATCGCCAATCTGACACTTGAACATTGCCTGACAAGTGCACTGCGTTGAACGTACTGAAAGATTGCTACCGATACTGTTTCGTGATTATTGACATCACCACAGTTACGTTTGAGTGGCTGTGGCGAACCGTGTGCAATTTTCATTTGATAGATATGACAAACGTCATAACAATTTTTCGTGGACATTCCATTAAAGCTCAAGACAATACATGTGTAGGTGGGTGTGATGTTGCAATTTTTTATGTATGTGCGTGTGTTGGTTGACCGAGTGTGAACGCATATGAAATAAATTATGAAATAAAAATGGGTCTTCCTCTAAGGTAATTGAGCAATAAGTCGAGAAAACAATTTAAGAGAGTTGCAGACCATGCATTCTTCGCGTACAGTGCTGTAGTTAGGAAACCGCTCTCAATTAGTGTTGTTGCTTTCTCTCCCAAATCGATCTTTCTCCCCGTACACGGCACATTTTATCAACAGCTTGATGATTTTATTGTATTTATTCAATAAAATCAAACCTGTATATTAAGGCCCTGTGTATAGCGGTCACCTGTATATAACAGACGCGGTCACCCTTTAGACTTCCGGATCCCGAATCCACAATTATTCACGACAATTTTTTGAGAGACACGTCGCGAGTTAGTCCATGACTCTGGGATTTAAAAGATTAACATGTGAAAAATAGGCTAGATTATTCTTCGGCATCTATTGTTCATTCGCTGATCAGCTGACCCAGTCATTACAACTGTTAGATATGACGTCTTGGAAACATCGAATCACTTCTGATTGAATTCTTTCAGTTAGTTTTCGGGGTTGCAATAACGGGGATCATGAGACTGGAGAACCACCTCGACCTAGGTTCGAGGTGTGCGGTGCGGGATAATGTCGGATTCTGAAGTTAAGAAGAAAAACAAGAAAGATAAAAAGAAATCCGCTGAAGAAAAAAACATGATACAAAGAGCTTTACGCGTTCAAAGCGAAACTCAGTGTGAAGTCGTCGCCATTGCTCGGTGAGGCGTTCAATGTTGTTGAGGTCGAGAAGTCAGTCGACTTTGTTAGCTCCAAGTACGATGATCTTTTGGAGTTCAAGACATCAGCTAATAAGATTCTAGAGAGTCTGCAGTCAAGAGTTGCAACATTAACGGAAAGAGTCGACGAAATAGCAGTAGCGGTCGACAACTTGGAGAAATATAATTACCAGTATAACGTAAAACTACTGGGTGTCCCGCAGCAAGAAACTAATGAAACAAGTAATCAGTGCGCGAAACTGTGTCTGAACATCTTTCACGAAATGGGAGCTGATAATATCTCATTGCAGGACATTGATATAGCTCATAGAGTACCCTCGATTGAGAGCTAGTGAGGAAACAAAACCAATTGTATGTAAGTTCGTTAGGCGCTTAGCGAAGGAACAAGTCATGCGATTCAGGAAAGAAATCAGTGCAATTGACCCAGCGTCTGTAGGGATAACGATTCCAGAAGCGACTTTCGCGAATGCAAAGTTATTCGACTACCTAACGCCGAGGCTTCAGTCGCTTCTAGCGGAAGCAAAGAAAGTTCAAACCCGTTACATGTGGAAATATTGTTGGGCAAAGGAAAGTGCAATCTATTTGAGGGAAGCTGATCAGTCAAGAATCTATTGCATCAAGAACGACAATGACCTTGCCAAATTTACGGACATTACTAGCCGAAGTCAAGTCGGCTACTAACCTGGGAAGCAAGCGGAACAGTATGTAAGCTAAGTGTGAATACCTAATTTATTATCATGAGTCAAAGAAGGTCACGATCAATCTCTCAAACTGAGAGAAAGCAAGAGGCTAAATGTAACAAATGGTTATTATCTCAACTCCCCTATTACCATTGTAAAAGTCCATTATCGACTATACATCCGTTGTTTAACAGCTTGCTGGGGCTGAATAATGTGTCTAGAAAACCACTAGAATCATTATGTAGCCTACATGATTTAAGTTTATTTCAGTTTAATTCACGAACTGATAATTTTGACCCAAATAGTCTTTACATTAACAAATGTCCTAGATCGAGATATTATTCACCTTACGGCTTCTATAAAATGACTTCAAATTTAAAGATCAACTCTAGATGCAATTTTAGTATTCTTCATAATAATGTTAGGAGTCTCAAAAAGAATTTTGAAGATCTCCAAAACCAAATTTTGGGCGAAATTGGAGTCAATTTTGATGTAATAGGCTTAACAGAAACTAGAATTTGCAATTCAGATTCTCCTGAATTCATACCAGTATTACAAGGCTATTGCTTTGAATCAGTACCAACACCTCTTTCAGCGGGAGGTGTTGGTTTTTATATAAAAGAACAACTAAATTATAGGGTTATTGAACGTACTTCAAATACCGCTTTTCAAGCACTCTGGATTGAATTTTAACAAACTAACACTAAGAACATCATATGCGGGATTGTCTACAGGCAGCATAACAATCCAGAAGCGTTTCTTAACTATGTTTCATTTACTCTTGAACAGCTGAGCAGCAGTAACAAAACCATTTATTTCCTTGGGGACTTTGATATAGATCTGTTAAAATATGAGTCCTGTTCCTTCAGCCAGAATTTACTCCAAACTATTCAGAGTTTATCTTTTTTGCCCACAATCGATAAACCAACCAGGGTCCACGGAAATTCGGCCACCTTAATTGATAATATATTTACCAATAATCTTGATGAATTTTTGACAAGTGGAAATATCGTATCGGATGTAAGTGATCATTTTGTGCAGGTTTGTCTTTCTACTTCCCATTGCGAGGCGTTCAAAACATAGTCAACCAAACATAAGAGATTATTCAAGATTCAATGAGAACCAATTTTTAATGGAGTTATCGGAAATTAACTGGAATGAAGTTTGCGATAAGCCGGATACCAACTTAGTGTTTTCGACCTTTTACAATAAAATCAATAAAGAAGTGAACAAGCATGCCCCAATGAAAAACATCTCCAAAGGAAGTTTAAAATTCTTTCTAAACCTTGGATAACAAAAGGCTTAATGACCTCAATAAGAATAACAAATAATCTTTTCCTAAACGGTGATACTGACAAATATAGGATCTATCGTAATAAACTGACAACACTAATTGGATTAAGTAAAAAGAACTACTATCGCCATTATTTTACGTCAACATTATTTGATATTAAGCAAACGTGGAACGGGATTAATTCGCTGATATTTCGCAACAGAAATAAAGTAAATAAAATAAACAGTCTCAAAACCAGTAAAAACAATAAATTAACATGCAACCATAAAGAAATAAGTAATACAATGAATAACTATTTTGCAAACGTTGGCCACAAATTAGCCAGCGCCATACCCCCTGTGGAAAAATGTTTCAGTCATTTTCTAGATCCACCGTTACTTAATACGTTCAGTTTTGAACCAGTTTCTCCAAGTGACATTGTGAGTGAAATCAGTCTGTTATCAAATAATAAAGCCTATGGGTTTTGTTCGTGTCCTATTAAACTTCTTAAAATGGGTAAATTTATATATTATAAGTGAACCTTTAGCAAATATTTTTAACCAATCTATCTCATGTGGAATTTATCCAGATAAATTTAAACTTGCTAAAATAATTTCCGTTTTTAAGGCAGATGATGCCACGGAGGCAGGAAACTATCGCCCAATCTCCCTTCTGTCTGTTTATAACAGAATTTTTGAAAATTATGTTTACTAGACTCAGTAAATTTATTGACAAATATGACATCCTATTTGCCTCACAATACGGGTTTCGTACTAAACATAACACCCAACACGCAATACTTGATATTATTAACACCATACAATGCAACATGGACCAAGAAAAATACACGTGCGGAATTTTTATTGATCTTAAAAAAGCGTTTGATACAGTGAATCATTCTTTTATCTAAGCTCTACAATTACGGTATTAGGGGTGTTGTGCATGACTGGTTTAGATCATACCTAACAAACCGTAAACAAACAACACTCGTTAATGACACTACATCAAACCAAGCACTAACACTCTGTGGGGTCCCACAGGGTTCAGTACTTGGACCACTTTTATTCCTCCTGTACATTAATGACATTCACAAATCAAGCTGTGTGCTTAAATTTTATTTGTTTGCCGATGATGACACTAGCATGTTGTATGCTAATAAAAACTTACGCGAACTTGAAATCAAAATTAATACTGAACTTGGAAATCTTTGTGATTGGCTGAAGGCCAATAAGCTATCACTCAATATTAAGAATTCTAACTTTGTAATTTTTCGTCCGCGTCAAAAATCCTTACCATTTATTCCACGCATTACTGTTCTTGATAATGAAACAAATTCACACAAACTTCTGGAGATGAAGGAATATGTTAAATACCTAGGAGTTTATATTGATACTGATCTCTCCTGGAAACACCATATTGAGCACATATCTGGAAAAATCAGTTAATGCGTTGGTGTTTTAGCAAAGTTAAGGCATTTTGTTCCTCGTCAAACGCTCTTGACTATCTTTCAGTCCCTAATTTCGCCCTATTTAACCTATGGTATATGTGCTTGGGGCCAAGGTGCTAAAGTTCGTACAAATAAATTATTGATTCTTCAGAAAAGAGCTCTTCGATTGATATTTTTCGCTAAACCCATGCACCATGCCATTCCCTTCTTCCATCAAACGAGGACTCTATCATTAACCTTTTTAAATTTTGAACGTCTTTCGCTGTTGATGCATGACGTTTATCACCAAACTGTTCCAAGTAATCTGAGAAGTTTGTTCAGACTAACGACCGATGTACATAACTATAGAACCAGGTCTGCATCAAACCAAAATTATTATGTTGAGTACTCCCGAACGGAAAAAATGAAAAAAATCATTTGCAAGAACTGGCGCGATGATATGGAACGGACTACCTAAATCTCTTAGATCGTTGAGGAAATCTCAATTCAAGTCGAAAATCAAACAAATTCTTCTGGAGATTCTTCAGAAAACAGATGACTATATTGATGTTCCCCAAATACTTTGTGATATTAAACAAAATAATGAAATTGTTATAATTTGCATATTTCATTTATTTCCCGTGTCTGCCACCAATATTATGATTTTATCAAAAGCTTTAAAATAATCTGTAACTCTACAGATCAGCTTCTGTTTTGTTATATTGTCTAACCTTTATTATTTTCAATTACATTACTTTTCCCTGTCTCGAATAGCGTTTTTGCTAATTTGCAGGGGAACTGTACTTAAGTTTATATGTCTAATAAAGTTTTGTTTGTTGTTGTTTGTTTGTTTTTGTTTGTAATATGTTTTCAAGTTTTAAATTGTCCATCGTCAACAGTAAAGTGAAGCTTCATATCGCCTGAAAAGTGCAAAACACTGCGTTGAACTGAAATGTCGATACAGTTTCATGATTATTAACAAACATCAGCACAGTTACGGTTGATTGGCTGAGTCGAACCTGTCCAATTAATCATGTTAACAAACCACATTAGCTGATTGATAGATATGATAAACTTCATAGCAATATCGTGGGCATTCCATAAAAGCTCAAGATAATACATCTCTGTGGGTGGGTGTGAATGCAGCAATGTTTGATGAATGGGCGCGTTTGTTGGTCTTCCTCTAAGGTAATTACTTGAGCAATAAGTCGAGAGAACAATTTAAGAGAGTTGCAGACCATTTTTCGCGTATTTATTAAGAAACCACTCTCGATTAGTGGTCATTCGTTATCACGTTTTATTAATTGTTGCTTTCTCTACCAAATCGACCTTTCACCCCGTATCAGACACAATCGATGTTTTTTACAGGTGATCATTTTTAACCCGTGAATACGCGCATGGGAAATTAACGGGTTATCGCTCACTCACTCGTTCACTCCTTCCATCAGCTGTAACCTTAGGGCCTGTTTATATGGTCTCGGGTACCCGAGACAACTCTTCCCCCCGAGTTACCCTGGCCGAGCTACCTTTTCACTTATTTCTTTGAAAAATTCAACCAACCGTTTACATGAGAATCGAGAACTCGTCTCGCTTGGCGAGACAACTCTGTTGGGCGAGTTGTCTCGCCTCGGCAGGTGCACCTTTTTCTCATATAAACACTTTGGCTCGCTTACCCGGAACAATTCACGGCGTTCTGCGTGTCACGTAAAGCCAAGTTTTTAGGTTTAAGAACACAAATTCGCATTAAAGGAAGTAAAATGTAAATCAGCAAAGCCCAGTGATCGAATGAATGAAACAAAGTAGATTTGAATATTTACGCAGCGTTGTGAATATTTAAGTAGGGTCAACTTTAACTCGGTCAGCAAGGGCAAAATAAATACTATATAAATACTCGGCAAAGTTGTCTCGGGGGGGGGGGGGGGGGGGGAGAGGGGGCTAGGGTCGTCTCGGGTACCCGAGACCAGCAGATAAACAGGCTCTCAGAGACGTAATGCTTTGTACGAATGCGTTTCGTAACAAGAACAGCGTGAATCCATCGAAAACAATAACTAATTTGTTGTAAACGAATATAAACAACAAGCTTAAAGGTGTTTCGCATTTGGAGTCTTTAATGCTTCATAAAATCGATCTAAAAGGATTTTCTAATCGAGACACGGGTTCAATTCATGCCCGTGACTCTTCTTCTTTTTTTTCCTTGAACTGGACATTATAAAATTTATTTCCTTTTTTTTTGCGTCCGTCAAAAATCCTTACGGTTAATTTTTGAAAAAGAAATATCGAACCGTGTCAGTGTGAAAACATAAGCCTACCGAAATATTGCGTTGCGTGTTAGCATTTCTTATTCACGGGTTGGCTCTTAGGAGCCTAATTTGATTAAGGTTACAGTGTGCCTTCGGGGGTGTCTCCAGTATAACAGCTCTAGTGTCTTAATATTACACTGCTTAATATACCTAAACCCAGATATCAAATTAAAGCTTATCGAGCTGGCTATCTAAATATGGAAAACAATTGGTAATAAAATGAATTGTCGAATTTTTTACGACGTCTAAATTCGAACGTCCGAATCAGCTTTAAAACGCTATAACTCAAAGCGATTATTATATTTTGCTAATTTGATTTGTTCTCGGGTTTCCGGACACGAAGCGCTAGAAAAACTTGTCGGCGATTTTCCATATTCAATTGCAGTGAAAAGTTACAGAATATTTTCGAAAAGGGGAGAAAAAAAATTGGAATGATCGCACGGAAATGCCTCTTGACGAAAAA
This sequence comes from Cladopsammia gracilis, assembly GCA_022457155.1. Classification (NCBI taxonomy): domain Eukaryota; kingdom Metazoa; phylum Cnidaria; class Anthozoa; order Scleractinia; family Dendrophylliidae; genus Cladopsammia; species Cladopsammia gracilis. The sequence continues at coordinate 2,234,714 of JAJGOT010000030.1, read as the reverse complement.
ATTTTCGGAATTAAGAAATTCGCCGACACGTTTTTGTTGATTATATGTTAGCCTAGCTTCTGTCCAAATTTAAGGAAAATCGAACAAATTCCCTTTGAGTTGTAGCTCTTTAAAGTGTCCCCAACAAGCGGAAAATTAACTTTGAGAAAACGGCGCTTAAAAAACATATCGCTTAATAAACAAACTCCGCCCACAAAAGTTATACCGTCATTTCTCCGTCAATTTTCACTATTTTGTGATAGTTTTTTTTTTTGGATGAAAGTTCATTCTGTAAACTTTATTTTAACGCCAAAAAAAATTTTCAATAAATTTTCGATCTGAAGGTACACTGTAACCTTGAAACTGTGAACAACCTAAGCGGAAGTTTTAGCCTCCTCCACAGGAATCGCTTTGGGCACGAAAAATGAGGAAGAGTAACGGGCTAGGCGAGAGACTGGAACGTTTGATATTATGTAAGCTTGCATAATATTCTCTAATCTTCACTTGTTTGAACTGACGTTTCGATGACGTAAGCGGTAGTCAACACCACCACAACCAAAACCACAACACAATACTCTCAGTGACGAAATTCAGCTGGGATCGTGCAACACTACAGCGACAAAATTTGACACCTGATTTATTTGCTTTTATTTCTACTTATTTTGTGTTTATATTCGTCATTACAATTCCGTACAACTTCTTTTTACAACTGTCATGCCACAGAGACTACAGTGCTTAGGCCCCTATTACGTTGCTAGGCAGTAGCATGTTTATATCGTATCAAGTTGTGTGTCGTCTTGCCAACATGAGGCGGAAACAAATAATTTGGTTGCCGACCGTTTGTTTATTAAGGGAATACACTGTACAGAGCGTTCTTCAATTGATTGCCGAAAGTAATTTCGAAATTGCTTTGGTTTTCATTGCTACGCTATTTTGATTGGCTACAAAATCTGGCGCCACCTTTTCAACCAATCAGAAGTAAAACCAAAACCAATCGTGACTTGCTCGCACGCGTTTTCCCGCGCTTGGCGCCGGCTACATGTATTTGCTTCGAGTTCTGATTGGTTCACTGGATTGTCTGCGTCTGTTGTGATTGGCCAGAGTGATTACTTTTTAGAGCAACTACAACCGACTTGATTTTACAAAACATGTTTCGACAATCCTTTGTCATCTTCAGTTGAAATTTAAAGTTACAAAGTTGAATTTATACTAAGTAAATGAAAATGCTAATGAGTGAAAACACCTTTAACAAATAAATGAAAGAATGTGTGACAATACGTGATTAAAAGGAAAGTTTTAAATTAACATGATACAACTGTCAGTTCAAAGAAGGTTGTTCCCATTTGATATGTAAAGCTTCCTTTATCTTAAGCTGAAAATTAGTGGAAGCATGATCTAAAATATTGAAACAATTAGGTGAACATAAACTGTGGCATTCTTTGGAGTCTTCCAGGTGTTTGAAAACGTGAGAGGCCCTATAAGATTAATAACACCTGGTTAGGCTTTCATGAAGATATATTATATTTCATGAGGGTGTTTTCACTCATTAGCATTTTCATTTACTTAGTATAAATTCAACTTTGTAACTTTAAATTTCAACTGAAGATGACAAAGGATTGTCGAAACATGTTTTGTAAAATCAAGTCGGTTGTAGTTGCTCTAAAGATTATTACTTTCCTGCTATTATCCAGTGATTACTTTGCTTTTACGACACTTAATTGAAAACCGCCTTACAGAGGTTTCGCACGGCAGCCATGTTGCATGGCAGGAACAATAGATTCTTTTCCCTATGGGAAAGAATGTTCTTTCTAATGCAAAACATTTTCATTGTTCCTGCCATGCAACATGGCTGCCGTGCAAAACCTCTATTGGAAATGCCTAAAGATTTATACACACAGTATCGCAAAATATCCCGAAAATGTGTAAATTTCAGTTCGAAACATTCCTTGGTTTTTGCAGTTTTGACCAAGTTCTGACCGTTTTGACCTTAACAAAATTAACGGGGATAATTTCAGCTTACATCAAATTGAAATATGCGATTTCTTCGTGATAATATTGATTTGTGATACTGCAAACCTTTCGGAATACCCCATACAATTCCTTAAATTGTTGAAAAACAAATGGTCAACCAAACAGAGCTGATACTACAGCAAGTGATTCTTTAAAAGGCTTTTTACAGACAGTTTAAGCTAGATAAATTACGACCAGTCTTGTGGTAACAAACGGGCTAGGCGATCGAGGGAGTATAATTTATACCAACTACCACACCCATCATCAGCTATTATTTTCAGGCAGCCAGTGGGAGGAGCGTTGCATGATGACCCAGGTAACTGCTGCATAATTGGAATACTGAGAAATTACACCTGCAAGAAAACAGTAAATACATTAGACTGAGAGCAGACTCCGTCAGTCAGCCAGCCAGTCAGTGCGTCAGCCAGCCAGCCAGCCAGCCAGCCAATCAATCCGCCGGTCGATCAGTCAGCCAGCCAGCCAGTCAGTCAGTCAGTCAGACAGACAGCGCCGGGTCAGTCAGTGGTCAGTCAGCCAGCCACTCAGTCCGTTAGTAAGTTATCAGTCAATCAGTCAGTCAGTCAGCCAGTCAGTCAGTCCGTCTGTTATCACTCAATCAGTCAGTCAGTCCATTAGTCAGTTATCAGTCAATCAGTCAGCCAGTCAGTCAGTCAGTCCGTTAGCCAGTTATCAGTCAGTCAGTCAATCCGTCAGTTATCAGTCAATCAGTCAGTCAGTCAGCCACTCAGTCCGTTAGTCAGTTATCAGTCAGTCAGTCCATTAGTCAGTTATTAGTCAATCAGTCAGCCAGCCAGTCAGTCAGTCAGTCAGTCAGCCACTCAGTCCGTTAGTAGTGAACTTAGTGAACTTGCTCAAGCATTCCGGCACGCAGCGTTCATTTGAAGCTTAACAAGAAAAAGTTAAGGTTGAGGATAAACCAAGTGACATGCATGGGACAGTTGTTCACTTCGGATGGACTGGGCCAGATCGCACGAATTAAGAAACAATTGCAATCATGCCTCGACCAGACGACATGGGTGCCTGAGGCGTCTTTTGCGCGCATTTTGTATCACATAATTATTTACGTTGCTGCAAGTAAAGAGAGACGTGCAATATGAGACATGGCACCGCGAGAAGCCTTTGGAACCCAGGGTATAATAACAGCTAGCCTGTGAATACAGCCGCCTCTCATAGCTCCCGGCCACTAGCGGCGTTCGCGAGAGAAGGCGTCTGCCGTTTACCCTAAAAAATGCCATACTGATGACGCTAAAAAAACTGCATCAACTGTTTGATCGTAATCCAATTTGGTGAGCGTTATATACAGGTAAAAAGTAAAGAAAATTGTGGATTCGGGAAGTCTAAAGGGTGACCGCGTCTGTTACATACAGGTGACCGCTATATACAGGTAAACTTGACAGTAAATATAAGGTACGATTTCAGGAAGTTGTTCGGTGACCGTTATATGCAGGGTAACCGCTCAAAAATAACATGGCCCATATATATAGGTTTGACTGTACCTTACTTTAAACATGATATTGCTCTTAAAACACAGAGACGAAAATATCTAGTGATTACTCGAAGAAAGAACAAACCATAATTATTTTTTTTTTGCGATTTTTCATAGACATACGGTAAAAACTTGAAAACACTGGCCAACTTTTTTCAAGTTGCAATCCATTTCCATCCCGGCCATCCGCAGCCAAACACAGTTAAGGCTTGGTTCTGTAAATTGGTAGCGTAATTTTTAACAAAACTGGACTGATATTTTAAGGTTTTCATTAAGATAAATAATTATGTTCAGTTTTTTTTTTTTCTTTTTTTTTCAAAGTGACACTTTGGCCCTTTAATCGCCCGTCGCTAATTTGGCATAATTCAAATTATGAAACCAGTCACGTTGCAGAAATTACTAAGTATTTATACTTTTAAAATGGAAGACTGGATAGGGTCATAGAGCAACGTTTTGCTGACCTGTCTAAAACGTTTTTTGGGAAGCGAAAGCTGAAGCTAGTGGATAACATTGCAATCGTCAAGACTGGGCTCCTTTATTTGACAAAATGTTCTTGAAGCATGAAATCGAATATTGAACTGGAACGAGCTTGCAATGGAGGCTCAGGCGGGGGAATATCAGTAAAAATATTTGCATGTGAAAAGATTGTCCCGCATGAGCCTCGACTGCAAGCTTGTTCCAGTTCAATGCCGAGAAAACGAATGGCCCAATTTCGATATATTAAAATCCAACTTGAAACAAAAGACATCACTACGAGGCTTAGGGGAATAAACCATATAAATTCCTACTATCATTCCCCTAAGCCTTGTAGCGATGTCTTTTGTTTCAAGTTGAATTTTAATATATTGAAATTGGGCTATTTGGTCTATTTACCGATAACGACTAGCAAAATTATGCAAAATTATAATCAGCTATTCTGTCCGGATTCGATACAGAGTTATATCATCGGTATGGAAGTTTTTAGGCTAAACCGCTGACGATTCTCGCGCAAACGCCCTTAGAGGCTGGAAGCGATGAGAGGCGGCTGTATTCCTAGGCAAAGTAACAGCCAGCATAATCACAATTGCTTTGAGGCGTCCTTCAAACGTTCAACAAGAAATTTCCTCACGATCGCTCGCTCGAGCTCGCGCTCGTTCGATCGCTCTCCGCGCTCCTAAGCTCGACTTGTGGGTAAGGCTATTTTGTAATCTATACAGGGTAAAAGAAACTAACCTTATTTATCCGCAAATTGTTTGTATTTGGTTCCGTCTGTCACACAAACCACCAACACCTCTCCTATTTTAGTGTCATCCTCAATCAGCTCCATGATACCTTCAGTAACCGCAGAGATTCTGTGATAAAACAAAAAAAAAAAAGCCTGCATGAGTACGTCAACAAATCGTGATGTTATTTTTACCCGTTAAGCCCCAAAGCCAGAACTCAAATTCTCCTTTCTGGTCCGCATACATTTCTTTTAACACAAATTGGGAGAAATTGTTAAAGAATCAAGATCTTGGGTGACTATTAGCTAATTCTTATGACCTCTCTTCTAAATGATGCATTTGATGCTGCAAGGAGAAATTTGATACTGATCACTGTAACGCTTTTGCTCCTAGAGTCAAACCATGATTTAGGCTTTTCCTAGCCTGCGTGGCAGGCGTAAACGGGGAGGGGGAGGGGGCGCGAAAAAGAAGAGGGGGAGAAGGGAAGGAACGCCTGCTCCAAGAACCGGGCTATTCGCATAACGCCCACCAATTTCCTTTTAATCGAATTACGTCAACTGTCAATACGTTCACCAATCAGAAACTGGCACGCACTGTTTACGCATGGATGACTTCACGCGGGAATTTATTATGTTTACCGCCCAGCGCGAATTAGCCAATCAGAATTTTGCGGCCGCCAGCGTCCGCACAAATGAACAAATGGGGGTCTTTATTGCAGGCGTCCTTTCCCTCTCTCCCCAGTTCCCTTCTCCCCGACGCCTGCGATGCAGGCTGGACCTTTCCTTAAAAAAACATAATACTCTTTAATGTCCATGTTAAAGTGCCCATAACGTTTAATTTTTTATTTTCTCATCTGAATGTAAACATCACACAAGGAACCTCTTCGAAACAATTTCGCGCTTTGCACAAAACGCAAATTTTTTATGAATATTTCAAATCTTCAAAATCCTATTTTTTTTGCGGTATACCCGTCCCGCTGTTAAGAAGGCCAACGGGCTCACATGTTCCTTAATCTACGTCACAATTCCTTTGTTTGAAGTTACTTGTTCCTTTGTTTGAAGACACGTGTTCCTTAATCTACGTCACGGATCCTTTGTTAACCAAGAGGGACCGAGAGGAGACTAATGCGAATGGTGTGCCAAAATGGCGGCAAATTTGAACGTTTTAAAAAAATCTAAAAAAAATTGCATTTTAATTTAATCGCAAAATTTTTTCACGGAAGTTCTTGTAGTAATGTCTAGTTTCAGATAAAAAAAAATTTAAAAAAGGTTATGGGCACTTTAAGCCTTACATTGACGCACATAGGCAATACGTAAGTCTACATGCAATTATTTTAATCTCTATTGTTCTTTTGCCACAATACAAAGCATGTAGCCAACATGTGCTTCAGCACGGGGTGTTCTGAAATCAAAGAAGTCTAAGATATTCTGACTTTTCAATCAAGAAGAAATTAGGTTATTAGTCACCAACACAAGAAAAACCATGTTGCGCCGGTATTTTTGTACGTCAATGCAAGTTGCAAGGGCCATGTTACACATATTTTTGTTCTGCACCTTGAAGAAATTTGTTGCAGAAAGTAGAAAATGATTCAACTTTTCATGCAACTGAAAAAAAAATTAGTTACACTGTAAAAGAACTCAACATCGGAATTTTGTGGTTATTACTACACATAATTACAATCAAATATTTCACTCAATTGCGAGGGAAAATATGCTATTGTAGAAGGGAAACGCTATTAGTCCAAGGTCAATAAGGTTATTTTGGATTTTTTCTTCAGGTCGACATTTCGTGGCAAGCCTTCCTGGAAAAGATCTATTCTTGTATTTTATCCATTTTTAGTGTAAAACCTTCGTGTCTCTTTCCGAGATCATACCAGTTGATATTTCGTAGAAATTTTAGCTTAACCTGTTTTCACTGAGCAACCATGCGATCACTGAAATATTCGCACACCTTGATTAATCTATTGGCCTTATACCGACTGGCAACCAGTCAAATAGTGATATAAAATTCAGGTCAAGTTTTTTTAAGCACTCTTCCTGGAAATAGTGTTTTTAGCTAGAGTTACTTATTCTCATTCAACTGTTTTATTTTTCAGTAAAACTATGTCGATTTAGGCAACTTTTTCGGACTTTACATTGAAGCTGTTTAATTACTTTTGGATCTATTGTCAACAAAAGATCGCTCGAGGTCGCTCAGTGCAATATGGTTTTGCTTGTTGGCACGTGCTGGTTAATGATACATGTATGGAAAAGGCTGGATTAAACTTAACCAACCAGGTATGAATTTCAAATGGTATTTTTACTTTCGCCTTCTCTGTAAATGTCTAAACTTTCCGATAGAACTCAACCTTGTAATTTTTATATTTCTCTTGTAGTTTTGTTTTGGCTGAGCAATTCCGAAACATGAGTGAAAATTGAAAGAGAAGTCAGCTTCGACACTGACAAACATATCGAAGGAATATATGTTAATGATTTGTCTGAGCCAATCATACTAAGGCTTGCGTTGGCCTGCCTTACAGTTTGACATGATTCTGACATTGATTGATAACTACATCTCTCAGCCCAGATAAAAGCCATGTGAGAAACATTCTGAGCAGATTTTGAGTCGACATTAAATTGTAAAAGCAGTCAACACGAGAACGCTGCTGAAGAATAAAAAGCACTCAACAAGAGAAAGCCACTTTATTCATTTTATGTAAAGGGAACCAGCTAGTCCCCAAGACAGTTTCTTTACAACACGATATGGTATTCACGATTTTTACGTACGACGCGTAAAAATCGTGCGTACAACTTGCAACATTTTTTTTAAACAGGTTGCATTAAAAAATGTATTGTGTAACAGCACCCTAACAAGACCAGTCGTTTTAGAAAGACAATAATTTTGTTCTCATCGCTAGAAAGAAAAAGAAAAACATTTGTTTTCATCACAAGACATTCGTTTCCATTTGAGTCTTTGATTACTGTCTTTGTTTTTAAATACTTACGGCTGTTTAGGGAGGCTATCTTGTGCTTCAATTTCTTCCTTTCTTAATCTGTGTCTAGGAAAGTCCATTTCTGTGTCTGTTCTACCAGGACAAATACAATTCACACGGACTCCTTTATCTCTCATTGCTGCCTTAATAAATATTAGAGAAAAGTATTTTAGCGGCAATGTCCATGAAATCTAGCAAGTTTATAACCAGCACCCTTTCCTTATTATTGCTACTGGAACCTATGCAAGCATCAGTGATACCCTGACACGGCACTTTGAGAATTAGTTACATTAATTTTAAATTAAGTTTTCAATTGCCAGTTTGTAAAATATTCTTATGTACCAACTGGTGATCATACAACACTTACATTTGAAATACTTCTTGTGAAGGCAACAATCCCATGCTTTGTGGCACAGTACACAGGAGCAAGTTTCCATGCTGAGAGGCCTGTCACAACAGAATCACAGGGAGATCAACACAGAAGTGATTTAAACTTCTAGTAAAACCACAGTAAACTCTGACCCTAAACCGGACATCGATCCTCAGCACCAGCTCTAGTTGTCTGCCTTAAAGGTGTTCATCTGATGAGAGTTTACGTACAGACAAACAAATGAAATGTAGCCTGGATGAGCCATCTACTGGTGATGCCAGCCATCAAGAGAGGTGTCCGAATTACAGGGGTGTCCGCTTAGAGAGAGTTGACTGAATTTATTTTCCTCATAATCAACATTTTCCAGTCAAAACCATGCTACATGTAAATACAAAAATATATATGCTCCATGTATTTTTTAATAAAATAATACTAAAACACCAAGAAAGAGAAATCAACCAATTCTTGAAAGAGAAACAAATCATGGCCTGTAATGTAGCCCATTTTGAAAACGAAAATGTGGGAACTTGAAAAAAGGTAGACTAAGGGCACTTACCATTTGTCATAACTGGCCGGCCAATTCGTAAATATTATTCCATTATTTGCCAGAACTGGTCGGTCAGACTGGTAAATTTGGAAATAGTATGCACCCTTTTGATGGTCTTGTAGGAACAAGTATTCAAGAAGACGCATTCTAGTTACAAATGGACCGGTCTGGCCGGCCAGTTCTGACAAAAATGGTAAGTGCCCTAACTTTTCTCATGATTGCAAATCATTCAGGCCCAGTTCATCTAAAACAAGAGACACTCATCAACAGTTTTGGTACACTAGGGTGGTAATTTATCACAAAACTGAACCATATATTTTGGTTTCTATTAATACAAAAACAATTTTTTGGTTTTTGAAATGACACTAAATACCTGTGACACTTCTCCTATTTAAGTAACATGTTGACTCCTATTTTTTGGCGATTGAAGGTTATGGTTGCTGCTGTACCTGCAGTTGATGATGTGTTGACTATAACTGATCCATTTTTCATGTGTTCCAGACCCAGGAGAGTTCCGTGAATAACACCACCCTAAAGTTAGTTTTAAGGGTATTAAGTAATGATCCGCATAAGAAGGATAGCGCCAACGGCCATGCACGATGGAATGTCAACTTTTCTCATTGTTACAACTAGTGATCTCATTGGCCTAGACTTTAAAACTGCTAAAACGTTAGGGTTCAAGGTGCATTTTGTCTATTTTTTTTAAGGTTTCAAGTAATTTGAGACCCAATCGCAGAACATGCAAGTTTTAAAAGATATTGTATTTGGGGAACTTCATCAAAGAAGCAAAATTATTAGCTATTGTCTTACGCTATTCTGATTGGTTAAGCACGAACATTTCCTAAAATTTATTTAACGCAAATGGATTTTCTTTATTTTTATAATGAAATATAATTATGAACTATCAGCCCCTCCTCTATTCTTGAAACCAAAGATATTCTATGTCGGAAAGAGCCAATGCCGGAGAACAATGAAGTTTACAGTACCACAGTTCTTATGTGGAGCATTACTTAAATATTACTGTTTCTCTTTATATTAAGAGCCAGGCCAGGGGCAATATAATTGATATACAGTTTTCATTTAATTAATATGTACAGTACATTGTAAAATTGGGTAATTCAAGACAAGTTTTAGTGTCAAATTAAATTTGTTTTACAGCACTATGCTAGCTAAGTGCTCTGTCTTTTTCCATCAATGACATACAGTCTAATAGTTTTTTTTAGTTTGCCATTAAATTTGTTCCAGTATAATTATAAAGTACTGATCAATATTGATCATTTTGGTCTGGGATAGCTGGAACAGTATCCCACTTATAAGTCTTCAAAAAATTCAAGATTGTTTGTTTTCACAAACTGATACTAAGCCACCGGAACCACAGTAAAAAAAAAAACAAACATCTACCACTTGAGTCTTACCTTTTCATACAGATATTTTTCTGCCTACTTCAAATTTTCAGTTATTTAAAGTCCTTTTCTTTCCTTTTTTAATGAATACAGTGTTATGCATAACTGTGTTTGGCATGATTCTATTAAATTTTTGAAATTCAGACATTTTACAGACATCTCGCATTTACATTAATTTTTTTAGTTTTAATTAAGGCTGGAACAGAACTGCAAAAACAGTGGTGTCACTGCAGGATTTTTCTTAGTTTTTCTACTCCCATTGCATTCAGTGTGCTCTCTCCGCACGCTTCCCAATTATCCCCACCCTTCCCCTTAATTTCATGAGAAGTGTGGTGCCCATTTGACATGACAAAACAGCTTACCAAGTTGATATTAAGAGTTTTATTCCAGTCATCTTCATCAAGAACGGCAGCATTATTGCAAACTATGTCAAGCTTACCCCACAAAGAAATAACTGTTAAGAAGGCCTCTGATAACAAAAAAGATACATACCTATATTGCTTAAAATGATAGTTTTAAAATATAGTGCATCAGTTTTGAAGTAAGGCTTAATAGTTTAAATTGGGGTTGAAGAGTGGATTGCATCATTGTTATGTAGCTGCTGTCATTTTGGTGTTGGCAGTCCTATTTTTAACTTCCTGTTAACAAACTTCTGGTTGACAAACTTCCATTGCAGTTAACAAACTTTAGGTAAACAAGATTTCTGTGGCACCATCGATCAATAGCAGTGCACAGGTGCAGTAAACACAATAATTCTAAGATACAGTACCACACCCTCCCCTAGATTCACCACAGTGACTGCATTCATACAGTACTGTAAAATGATTGATGCTTTGTAAGGGTTTTTGGCCAGCAAACAAAAAATATTGTGATGAATAAGCATTGTTTCAGTTTATGTGGTGTAAATTTTTGTAAAGAACAGCTGTTAACAAACTGTCATGTGCTTTAAATAGAGGAAGGGATACGTTGTTACAGCTAGCATACTGTAACTGTTACTAAACTGATGCTGGCCTACAATGTAACTGGTGGGGGGCTTATAAGTCAGAGGGAAGGGAGGAGGGTTACAACTGGCATTTTACAGCATGCACCTAGCTGAACTGAGACAGGGATGAGGGTGTTATGCACAAATGAAGTCAGCACAATCATAAAAATTTTTTTAAGATATTCACAGATTGGTGGTTCGGCTGGGATTCTCATCCTTATAGTCTCAGGAGCTGATGCAACCATCTGTCAACTTAATAGGTTGGGTTTAACCCATTAGCAATGAGAATGTTATTGGGCAGGGAAATAATAAACTAAGCTTAACAACACTGTTATATATATGCAACCTTTCAGTTCAGTTTCAATAGAAACATTGCATCTGATGAACTTCGCACATCCTGTGCCATATGTCTCATCAAATATCTTCTGTACCTCCTTGCCTCTTTCTTCATTTATGTCGACAACAGCAACCTGTAATTTAAATGAAAAATAAATAGCAAGATGAAATTGCAAGACTTCAATAATTCTAGAAATCTGAATGCTGGGAAATAAACAAGTCATTGAAAATTTTAGACCTGGATTAACTTATTGATTAGGAGTGTAGACAACTGATACAGTCTTTGAACAATTCACTCAACATAATTTGTCTAGTTTTTCAAGATATTATGAACATGAATCACATTAACACCCTGAACAGTCAGATGGAGGCCAGCTAGCCTAGTCAGGACAGTGTGCTCATTTCACGAGACAAGTTGGAGCCTGAGTCAAGTTCGAGTCTTTTCTTTTTATTTTAATTAATTACAATATATTCTTGTTGCCTAAATTGTCTCACAGTGATTATTACAGCTCAAAAAAAGCATCACATATTTTGAGATAGCCAAAACTCAAAAGCTTATTTCATTCCACCCGTACATGGACTTCAATTTGCTATTCAACAGAGTCCAGAATTTTTGTAGAATTTCCATGTAATCTGCACATATCTTTTTTAAGCATTAAGCAAATTTCTGGTGAGCATGGACGATGCTAATGAATCATGTCGATGATGAAAAATATATCACCAACTTCAGGTCCACGGAAAGAGTGTTCCCAAGAGGGATATTACGTATACCATTAACTAAGAAAATCAGTTAGCCAGTAGATACAGCCAATTCCCAGGGACTGGGTGCATGAAGGTTATGAGAAGTAGGACACTGGATCAGAATCAATGCATCATTTCATGTAGAATAACGATTTCGACTTTGCAGGTTCTCAATTTAACGCGTTAAATCTTAGGGAAGGGGTGTGGGGGATGGGCCTGGTTGGCCAAGTTCGTATAACAAATGAATGTCTCCAGTTTATTTAAAATAATAATATTTATTAAAAGCTTATTGCAGCTGACACTTTTTAACTCCACTTTAATCTGTGGTCAATTTTGGTGGGGTGTAGACAAAACATGGACCCCCTTTCTGGACCCTTAATTTTTCGGTAAAAAAATGAATTAAATTAAATTAAATTTACATTAAAGTATTAATAATTAAACAAGGGGACGCAACTCACCTGAAATTCCTCAATCGGCGAGTTTGATTTTCTGGCTAAATTGCACACTGGGTGATTCCAGTTGTGAATTTTACATACTTTAGCAATTTTGAAGAATGATAGAGTAGTTATTCGGGGATGGAAACATGCTGTAAATATTTACTGTGGGCAATGTTGTCAGTTTATCTAGACGTTTGCCAGACACACAGACCCCCTCCCTCCCCACCCCCCTGGCAATCCCAAAAATATGCGAGGCGTTGAAGCGTGGGCATGGCCAGGTCAGCAGCAAAACCAATATGGCAGCTTGGAAGAAAATGGATCGGTAAACTTGTACATGCAGATTCTTGACGTTTTTGCAAATTTTCGCGTAAATATAATCACAAAATTAACTAAGTGGTAATTGCAAAGAAGGAGTTTCAGCTTCAACTGGGAATAACCTGTGGAATTTAGCCAGAAAATCAAACTCACCGATCGAAGAATTTCAGGTGAGTCGTGTGTCCTGTTTAAGCTTAATTATTTACTTTAATTGTTATTTTATTTTATTTAGTTTTTACCGAAAAATTAAGGGATCCAGAAAGGGGTCCAGATAGGGGGTCCAGATAGGGGGTCCAAAAAGGGGGGGTCCACGTTTTGTCTACACCCATTTTGGTTGTCCCTGTCGTGTACGTTTGGACGGCTTGAAAGAAACAATTCAATAGAGTAGAGAGTAGTTAATCTTAAGCTTAAGTAATATCGAGAGTCACCAAATGTCCCTAAATTTTGTAGAGCTGATATACTGTTAGTATAAACAAAACTGCACTTAAATTATTTTTATATATATAAGCTTATAAAACTTAAGAATTAGAACTTAAATAGCTTGCAGTGAACTGAACATTATATAGCTTGTTATTTAACAGCTTTTTGTACATAACTTTACCTTGGCATTGCGTTGCAGCAAAACTTCACAAATTCCACGTCCTATGCCTGAAGCCCCACCAGTTACTAACGCTACACAATCAGATATTTTCATAATCTCCTCTGCAAAAACGTTAACACAGCTGAAACAATCTCAAACGCTCACTCCGATCTTCGTTAAGGGGGACCTGGGAACAAGTTTCTCATTTTCGGACCCAGAGCCCTCTCGAGCCTTCGGACCAAGCGGTTCTGGGGACCGGGGGACGAGAATGAAATCGTCAACTCATTCGAACAGAATTACATAATTTTTCAATTTAACAGCAAAATAATTCTCCCATCAGTTGCCGAGCTTAACTGGCCGGCTCCAAGATCAAATGGCGGCCGTTTGCATTGTTCAAACTGACTTTGGACACCTTACGAGGTTTATACAATGTAGCATTCTTCATCGTTACATCACTGATCGTGTTGACCATTTATGTGTTTGTTCATTCAATTACTCAGATTGAAAAGCGATTTTATGTAAACAAAACAAGACTTGGATTTTATAGTTCTATCTTCGGCTCGCGTCGCCTTATGCAAATATGTTTGTGTATTTTTTGCAATTTTGATTTCCAAATCAGTTTCTCGGGCAATTTTTGATACGCAACAGGTGATTTTTATCCGAGAAAAAGTTGTTTTGTGAACTTTTGTACAGTCTGAATGTACTGTGCAGACGGTCGCGTAATACTGTTTTTGAGAATTGCTAAACCCGGTCGTCAATCTTCAGTTCTTGTGCTTCCGACGCGACCTTTCACGTCCAAAGAACTACGCTGTTAGGCTCAGCCTATCTATATATATTAGGGACGGACCATTAGAAAAGTGATGGGGGGGATGGGGGATTTTCAGCTTGCACGAATTTTTTTTTTTCACCCATTGCTTGTGCAGGATTTTTTTTTGCAGGTGAAACCCTCTGCACGAATTTTTTTTTTCAGACAAATATTGCTTTGTTTGTCATTTACTAATTAAAAAAATGTGTAATACTTAAAAACCATTTTTGACCATTACGTATATTGGAAAAATATATATTAGGAATGGTTAACATCAAAATATTATGTACTGTTTAATGTTATTTACTGATTGTTTTCTTTTCATTATACACTTTACGAGCTAAATTCGGTCGCACCTTTCTAGATATTCTCTTCAAAAAATGTATATTAACATGATATGTTTAGCCTGGACGGTACATTCAGTTAGCAACCTGTACTCACTAACTGTTTTCAATATTTACCCGAAGAGGCATTAGAATACAAACTTAAACAATACTTAACTCGATCTTTTTAACCACTTGCATACCACAAAGATTCAAACTCAAACACAACACAAGAAAATCCCCCGGATGCCTTGGAGCATTGTTATTGATGTCCCTCAAATAAAAAAAAATTGAGGGTACATAAATATGAAACGGTTTTAAGAGAGTTTGCGAAGAAGTTAGCCTGGAGATATGTGTGCGATTCAAGAATGCAGTATTCAATTATGCATAACTTTCCTCTAGATCCATTATAATTTTTCAGGTAGTGCAAAAACACCTGGCTCGCTGAATACCAAACATGCACAATGGTTTTTCGATGGATTTCCAGACTAGCTGAAAGTTGTTGAATGCATTATTCCGCAAACCCCGAGTCATAGCCGGCTTTTTTCATGATGGCGTTATTTGCTACAACTGTTGAAATTCTTCGTTTTTCTTTGTTTTCTCGTGTTAAGTAGGGCTATTACTAATTGTATTAAACCATTATGAAAATGTGCTCGCACAAAAGAAGGCATGTGAAAACGTTCGGAGAGATGCCAAAGTAGATACCAGTTCACGCCCAGCCTTTTTGAAAAGAACAAAAGAATCTTGGGGGAAGGGGGGTGCTAAAGTGGCGTCGAAACAGAGAAACAAAGGAAAGCCGAATTCAATCCGGCTACTACATAAGTCACCCACCACAAGATTAGGATTGCGCGAACGCAATTCACTCAGTTTAAGTTCCGCTGGATGACATCACAGATCCCCAGCAGCGCCATAACACATAATAGCGACCTTTAGATTTGACTACGAGTACGAAATCGAGTACGAGTACGACTTTGGAATTTCGAGATAATTGTATCCCCCGAACTGTAACTCTTTCCTGTTGTTGAATAACACATAAATGAACGCTAGGGATAAGATTGGTGTGATAAGAAATTATATGAGGCACACGAGTTTGGTTTGAAAACTCGTACTCGTACTCAATCTCGTACTCGTAGTCCAATCTAAAGGTCGCTAATATGTTCCTTAATGTCCTTAAAAAGTGACTATGAGACGTAAAGTCGCCATTTCAAGAATCAATTTCATAAATTTGCGCTTAAACTTAAAATTAGTACTACTTTGGTAAGATTTACTCCACGAATTCCTCTGGCATGAACACAACCGATCATTGACCAGTGTTCCAGGCTATCGAGGTGTGGGAGCATCCATGGCGTTGATGCAGTAGACTACGCCTGGACCAAGTCCACAGTTTCTTTGTCCCCTGCCTGAATCTCCTGTACCAGAAAAAGCAGATGATTGGATTCATCAAAGTCGATGTTTTAGCAAACATTGCCGCAATGGAATAAATTAATGGAGACAAGTTCTCTGGCTCGCTAAATATAGCATGGGGAGAAACTATCGTGTACGGTAACCATGTGATTAGAACTGCAGCTACCATGATCGCGCCGTGTTTTATAGCTTTTTCTTGCACTGATACCCTGTCTCTTGTAATCTGAGAGTTTTTGCCCCATGTTTTCCTTGCCATTTTGCTCATTTTTCTCAGATTAAGAGCGATTGCTATGTAGCATGCAAATATGAAACAAAATGGAACGAAAAAGAAAATAACGAAGGTGCAGATCACAAATATGGAATCAGAAGTGACGGCGGAATTCCATTTGATCGAACAAACTGCTCCACTGCCTTCAGGAACGTAGGACGACCAACCCAGGATCGGGAGAAAACACCACACCGTTACAAATCCCCAGGCGAATAAGATTATCCTTGCCATACTGCGCTTGTGAAAATGCCTCTTTAAAGGTTGATAAATCGTCATGCAACGTTCAAACGCAATAACAGCATGGTGTAAAATGGAGGACAACCCAACAACTGTGTGAGAAAATGCGTACCAATTACAACCAGCTGAACCGAATATCCATCGCTGACACGCATTGGCGGCAATTCCAAAGGGCATCGCAGTCACAGCCAACAGCACATCAGCAATGGCTAAGCTGAGAATTGGTATACTGGCTGGTATGAGAAGCGCGCGTACCTTGTAAAAGGTAAGAATGACTACCACGTTGAGAACGACAGCCGCTGCTGTCAGCAATCCGTAAAAAGCAGCGATGGTGTTATAAACACCTTGGTCCATGGCCCATTGAATTGATACTCAGATACACTCGTTTGACATCAGTGGCACTGTTAACCAGTCTGTCGCTTCAAGTTGCTGCTTAATACACCATTTTTTTAGTTATTTAATATCGACGGCTTCCTTGCATCTCAGTAACGTGTAGTAATATAATTTACGAAATTCAAGGTGTTCAGTTATATGACGTCGCTCGAGCTTGTGATGTAAATCAGTCGCACCTTTCTAGATATTATCTTCAAAAACTATATATTAACATGATATGTTTAGCCTGGACGGTACATTCAGCTGGCAACCTATACTATGTTTGTTCTTGTTTTTAATATTTAGAATGCAACCTTTACAATAGTAAAACAATACTTAACTCAAGCTTTTAAACCACTTGCATACCACAAAGATTCAAACACAAACACAAACACAACACAAGAAAATCCCCGGATGACTTGGAGCATTGTTATTGATGTCCACGCAAATAAAAAAACTTGAGGGTACATAAAATGAATTGGTTTGGGAGTGTTTGTGAGAAAGTAAGCCTGAAGATATGTGTGCGATTTACGAATGCATTATTCAATTATGCATAACTTTCCTCTAGATCCATTATAATTGTTCTGGTAGTGCAAAAACACCTGGCTCGCAGAATACTTAACATGCACAGTCGTTGGTTATTGATGTTAGCGTTGTTAATTTTATACACAGTCAGCATTAAAAAAATGGTTTTTCGATTGGATTCCCAGACTAGCTGAAACTTGGCATTGCATTATTCCGCAAACCCCGTGTCATAGATTGTTTTTATGATGGCGTTATTTGCTAGAACTGTCTGAATTTTTCGTTGTTTTTTTTTTTTTTTCTCGTGTTAAGTAGGGCTATTACTAGTTGTAATAAACCATTAGGAAAATGCGTTCGCACAAAAGAGGGTATGTGAAAACGTTTGGGGAGATGCCAAATTCCAGGTCCCGCCAGGTTTGCCCATAAAAAGAACAAAAGAATCTTCGGGGGGGGGGGGGGGGGGGGGGGGCTTAAGTGGCGTTGAAACAGAGAAATTCAATCCAGCTACTACATAGGACACCCAGCACAAGATTAGGATTGCGCAAACGCATTATTTAAGTTCCGCTGGATGACATCACAGATCCCCAGCAGCGCCATAACGCATATTTACCTTAACGACCTTGAAAAGTGACTATGAGACGTAAAGTCGCCATTTTAAAGAGATTTATTTTCCGGGAAAACACTAACTTTACATCTCACCAATTCAAAGCAAACAAAACAAACCTAAAATGTCGACCATCGAAATTATACAAATACCAAAAATGTGGATTTATCAACATTTACAATAAAATCCTAAAGATGTGAAAAACTAAACGTTGAACCATCCTCAATTATATGTTGATATAAAATTTGGTGATTTGCTTCAATTATTTTTTAACTTAAGCGGTATACTCTGTCTTGATAAGTTTTTTTTTTCCTTTTTTGAAAATAGTCACACAAGGGCACACAGTTGAGAACGAAATTGATGCAAATGTAACCAAGCCTGACGGAACAAACCCTTTCGATCCCAATGAAGCATCATGGGACAAAAATTTCGAAGATACGAAGGCTTAAAAATAATTTCAAGATGAACTTTGATCTTGTGCTTTCGTTTCCGGACCACATTTCACTGAGAAACTTAAGATATATTTACAAAATTTTCCTCGGGTCAATTTAATAAAACTTTTACAGTTGTAATTTACAAGTGTAGCCATTGTTTCAGAGCTTGAAAACAATAGCTACACTTGTAAATTACACTTGTAAAAAATTTATAAAATTGACCCATGGATAAATTTGAAGAGATTCCAGACATTCCAGTATTTTTGTTAAAATATACGTTGCCGTTTTATTTTAGTGCAATCAATGGCTATTAAATTAGAGACGAACGTAAGATACTTTCCAAAGCCCTTAAATCTCAACGTTTCAGTTTTGAACGCGTTTTTTAAGTTGTGCTGTGAAAAAAACAAAACAAAACAGATAAACGATTTCTTACCTTGTGACTTATGATGATGGAACGTAACAGAGAGAGAAATGCTCAGTCTAGGGCTTGGGATATGTGAATGTCAATGAAGTTATTTTTAGAAATCATGAAAACGAAGTCTGTTTCCCGAGACGTCCGCAAAAGCATGCAAATTCCACTTATAAAAGCCATCCTCAAGCTTCAACAGCCACCATCACACAATCAATGCCACGTTGGCACGCTGTGATGACTTCCGATAGCCTTAGGGACGGACCATTTCATTTTTGTGAGGGGGGGGGGGGGGGGGGGGGGTTGGGCAATTTCTTCTGTGCATGAATTTTTTTTCCAGCATCACTATTTGCAAGAATTTTTTTTTACCGTAATGCTTGAATTTTTTTTTCACGTGCTTTCTTGTGCACTATTTTTTTTCTCTTAAATTTCTTCTGCAGGAATTTTTTTTTCGTAATTGCCCAACCCCCCCCCCCCACAAAAATTAAATGGTCCGTCCCTTACACGACGTCTAAAATAACTTTAGTGAAATTCACATATCCAAACCAACGCCCTAACATTTCCTCTCTGTACCCTTATTTTCTATTAAAATTACCTATGATGCATCATATTGCCTGAAATGGCTTATCCAAATTTCAAGTTGAATTGCGTCATAACTACGAATAGTGATCACTTCTC
This sequence comes from Cladopsammia gracilis, assembly GCA_022457155.1. Taxonomy (NCBI): domain Eukaryota; kingdom Metazoa; phylum Cnidaria; class Anthozoa; order Scleractinia; family Dendrophylliidae; genus Cladopsammia; species Cladopsammia gracilis. The sequence continues at coordinate 2,215,278 of JAJGOT010000030.1, read as the reverse complement.
CACTTATTTCATATCTGCAGTTCACGTACATCACTTCACACATATCTTTATCGACTAAAGTGCATTTTAATGCGCTTTCCACTCTGTTTCAGTAAATCGTTCAAAAAGACGATGAGGGAGTTTTCCTGAAGACCTTTCGGTGAAGCCAACGTGTTCATCCATGTTATTTCTAATAGAAGTCATATAACAATCTGCAAGAAAAAAGTGAATTAGAGTAATGATTGTGTGGATAGTTGAATAGAAGCGGTTGAATTTAATTGGGTTTAAAACTATTTCCAGTGCACTTGGCATAAAAGAATGTCGGGAATGGAATTGCAGCAGTTCGTTGATGTATCAGTGCGGAAATTCTAAACTTAAAAAAAAGACATGCAGTAGCAGCCCGGTGGTGCAGTTTTAAGAAGCATAGATTAATTCGTTGTGGGTTATACAGTTCTGTTAAACGGCCGCGAGCCCGAAGAGTTATAGCCCGTAAAGTGAAAGCCGGGAAAGGTAAATGATTCTTAGGAAGGACAACAAGCCAGAGGAAGTATTAGTTTCAACTTTAGAGAATTAGTCAAAGTAGTCGAGTTCCGACGTCATCACTATATTCACACTAGAGATGGAAGCAACAGAAGAAGAATCGAAATTGGAATCGGAATCGAAAGAAGGTTATGATCTTGTAGATTCACTAGATCGTAAGCGACTGAATCAGAAACGGAATCTGAATAAAAAGGAGACCTTCAGATCCTTCCGATTTCGATTTTGTGGCGCTAACGATTCCGATTGCAACTCCGTTTTATTACGGTTTCTACTAGAACGTAAGGCTTCTTACGGTTCCTATTCCGACTCCGATTCTGTCGCTGGTGTAAACCAGTCCATACACTGGCTACTTACGTCATTGTAGTTGAGGAATTCCACACCATCTTCATACGTAACTCTGACCACCTGTCCCACGTCAGATTCATCTTTGATTAAATTCACGATACACTGAGCTACCGCTTCTGGTCTAAAATGAAAGAACACAACACTACGGCTTAAACCTGATCTCGGTAAAAAAAAAAAAGAATATCATGTATTTACAAGAGAAATCTCCTGACATGACATGATATTTGAAAAAGCGCAAGATAGTCTGGATTACAGTGCGGCGCCCAAAAGTGTGACCACTTTTAATTAATTCGCATTCTTTCGTGCCGATTATCCAATCATGTGAGAGCAGTTTTAATTAATTCGCATTCTTTCGTGCCGATTATCCAATCAGAAGGCGAAGATAGTTTATACAGCCAACCGTAAGAACAAAAATCAAGGCAACATGTTACGAAGGCAAAGTTGCTCTTTCATGAATACCATTTTTGGACGCTTTTCCAGCTGAACTTTGGCGTTTTTGGCCTCGAAAATAACACCGAAATGCAAAATGTTCAAGGTCAAATTTTGGCAAATCGACATCGGCTTACCTGCTGTAGTAAACGGTAAACGTTCGGCCGGGCGACGTATCAATTTAATAGCTGTAAGAACAAATTTTTCACGGCCAGAAGAACATAATTGCAAATATTTATTTCTCCTACAAGTATCATTGGTGTAATAATTCAAAACTATCCCGAGGTAATTGTGTATTTATGTTCCGTATGTTTTTCTGTATAGTAAAGGGAAACCGCCGCGCGATCTCGGCGCAGAGTTAAAACCACTGAATTAGAGCTGATTCATATTTACACTCGGTGTTTCGCTTTTCGAAAACAATGATCTTCAAATCCTGCGTCAAATAAAAAGAAACTTTTCTCATCTTTCATTGAAGACCATGCTGTTGCAGCAAGCTAGGAAGGTTTTGCAAAATGCCCATTTGCGACCAGATCTCGCATCTTTAAAAAGCTATCCACAAACACAACTCCACACCTGATGCTTCGCCAGGTTTCACAGACGTGGGCATGGATCATATATCTTTTATGTTCGGAAGTTACAAATGTTATCTGCCACGACTAAAAACAAAATTTATAAGCCCTCTGAAAACTTCGAACTTGATGATTTCGATAGCTAGAAAACTAGAATCAGCAGAATCAGATTCTCGGGAAATGCCGTGAACTTGTTATTTCGCTCGTGCTGAGTTGGAATAGGTTTGTACGTAACAATTATCCACCACTGAGACTCACTGAATATCGACTAGCCCGGGTACACTGAGGTAAGGTTTGTATTACGTTTAGGGATTTTGTTTAGGGAAAAAAACACTTTATATTTTGAGTGACAATTTGTAGTCGCTGCGGTGACCCGCATATCTGTCAGCACGGTCAATTATGTCACTTCTATAAATTAACGGCCGTAAAAGTATAAACAAAAGCCCCATAATATAAATTTCATGTGGAAATAAGTAAAGACCAGAGCAAAGACATCGTTATATCGGCTGTAGGACTTACTTTATTCAGCTTTATCGTCGACCATCTGATCTGAGCAGTGGCATGAAAATTGCGGTGAGCGGATGTCGAAGCGCACAATTTTCCCACAACAATTCCCATTTTGGAGTTACAAATTTAGTCTAGCGTAGAATTTCAAAGTTACAAACGTAAAACTTGACTTGAAAGATCGTTGAAGGTAAAGGCCCTGGAGCATTCTTGAAACACATGTTTTTTACGTTCCCGCATCGTCGCTTGTTCGTTTGAGTTGTTTTGGTTCAGTCTTCTTCGGCTTCTGAATTCTTATTGGCTATTGCACGAAAGAATGCGCATAAATTAAAAGAGCTCTCATTTGATTGGATAATTGCACGAAAGAATGCGAATTAATTAAAAGTGGTCACACTTTTGGGCGCCGCACTGTAAACCTTGCGTTTATTTGGTGTATTTACATTTATACAGTAAAAGACTATACTAAACATAGGATGCAGAAGTTAACCTTTGTTTAGGTGTGTTAGATGCCAGTTCTTGCTGTTCTTTAGTCAGCTCCATTTTCTCCACGGCCTTGTAAATAGTTGTGTCAGTACTCCCCGGGCACACACAGTTTACTCGAATTCCTTTCTTGTTGAAAGCTGCCTGTAGGAAGCAAAAATGATGATTACATACTGCAGTCTAGCAACATAGCAAACACTGAACTTGACTGGAATAATCATGGAAATCAAAAGCTCCTATGAGGTCAACTCCTTAATACGAATCTTTCCGACCCTCCCTCCCCTAGGCGTTTTACTCCATCAAACCCCCACCACCCTCCCCTCCCTCCAACGTCGCCGTTGTCCCCATGGGTAATACAGGTGACCATTGAATAACCATAATAACGGTAAAACCACAACGACAAACCAATGAAGAGTACCGGATCTATCGCAGACCTGGATCCTTACGGCAAGTGAAAAGATAGAGACAGAAGTGAAATAAAAAAACAAACAGTTGAAAATATTTTTTTGCCCGATATTTCGGTTTGCAAAACAAACCTTCTACGGCGGCTAAAAAACAAAAATGAACATTGAATATCGCGGGTTCAATGTTACCAGCCGATCTACCAAGTCAAAATTTGCAAATTTCTGCCGCACCACGACAACTCGTTCAACGCTCTACCTATTCACGAGTTAAGAAGAGAGAAGAAGCGACCCATCCAAACTTGGAGACGGACCCTAACGCCAGAACTCCGTACAAAAGTTGAGTATTGGGCAAGGAATTAGAATGCGGCGTAAAACAGAACGCATCGGAAGACCGTAAATTGCGAAGAACTTAGAAGTTGAACAAGTAAACTATCAATCGTAATCAAATTTCCATCCGCAAATCTGTCAGTTAAAGCAATTTTCAATTATATATTGAGTGTCGTGAAACCAAAACCAAAGTAATCATTTTGACCAAATACAACAGACACAGACGATCAAATAAACCAATCAGAACTGATTCGAAGCAAAGACATGTAGCCGGCACCAAGCGCGCGAAAACGCGTGCAAGCAAGTCACGATTGGTTTTGGTTTTACTTCTGATTGGTTGAGAAAGTGGCGTGAGATGTTTTAGCCAATCACAAGGGGTAGAAATACAAAAGCAAAGCAATCGCGAAATTACTTTCGACGCTCAATTGAAAGCCGTTCTAATAGCCAGCCTGAAATACGCCGGAGTCATCGTGTATTTGGGTTTTACATTGATGTTTGGCACTCTTGGGAGTTAAAGGGTTAAATTTAATGTCACTTACTGGAGCAATACTTCTCGTGAAACCTATCACACCAAACTTTGAAGCGCAGTAAACAGGGCAAAATGAAACCGGATGGATCCCTGAAGCGGCAAAGACAAAAGATAAATAAAATTAACAATTACAATTGCACAGCGAGGGTAACATCATGCAGAAACCACTGAGACCAAATGATTTGAAGTTGATTTAGATTTGAGTTGAGTTGAGCGGCCAAACGTTTCAAAGTTCAGGTAGATCATTCCCATTAGATAATGCAAGTCCACACAAAACAGCTAAGGTTCATTTTGTAGAGGATCCTAGGGTAGAGGGAAGATGGGGATAAATTATAAGTCTCATACCATTACACTAACCCTTTAACAGAGTTATCAATATATCGTAATGTTATTTTTATCCTGAAGGGGACTCCCAAATAAAAGTGACAGGGATATCATCTTACCTAGACTGCTTGCAGTCCCTCTCTGGATGGTCGAGCGGGCGAACAAATACGCGATCGGCGAGCGAGTGAAAGTAATGCGAACCGAGGGCTCGGTAGACTGCTAGCAGTCCCTCTCTGGATAGTCGAGCGGGAGAGCAAATACGCGATCGGCGATCGACCGAGCGGCGAGCGAGCGAACGTAATGCAAACCCAGTTTCCCCTCGGCTCGTTCGCTCGCTCCAGTCTCGCCGAGCTTGTTTTCGTGATTAGCTCGCCCGCAGGGACAAAAGTGTGGCCTCTCCCCCAGTTTCCCCTCGGCTTGTTTGCTCGCTCCAGTCTCGCCGATTTTGTTTTCGTGATTAGCTCGCCCGCTCGATTGACTGAGATGGCACAGCTAGCAGTCTACATCTTACCTTTTAGGGGGTTAAAATTCCTGACTTGTTACTATTAAGGGTATTTTCTGTCGAAAATGCTACCGCCTTAATTATTCTGATACCTATGCTGAAGGAAAAAATCTAGGAATTAATGCGAGCAGGAGCCCATCACCAGCGATGGGCTCCTGATGCGAGCCACGCCCACAAAACAGGTTTCTGGTACCTTTTAGGGGTTCCTTTGAAAAGTCCGACGATTATTCCCGTTTATTTGATATGGGAGTCCCCCCTCCTCCCCCCTGGGACTTTAATATACCTTCCCCTACAGCCAGACTGTTTTACGCTTATAAACTCTTACCGCCAGTGGAAGAGATATTAATAATTGCACCATTCTTCATGAGCTCCATTCCGAGAAATGTACCTCGTATAAGAGAGTTCTAAAAGAAACAATGAATCAGGACAAAGGGAAGCAGAAAATGCGCAAGATACAGACAAGTAGAACAAGAGAAAAAATTAAGACTTCGAAGTATGACAGATGAGATATGTGAAAAGAGGACCTAGAAATGCAGGCAGAGGGAGGCCACGCTACTCCATGACTGGCATCACAAAGTGTCCTCACATATAAAAGTTCACCAAAACACACGAAATTCTGTCAGATATGTAGTAATATGAAAACAACAAACAACTCTGTCAAATACGAAGTACTCGTTAAACAATACTTGCATGCACTTTGGACATAAGTGTAACATATTGGAGAAAAATTTGTAATGACATAAAGTGATTTATTTTTTGAGCTTCTCTACTAAGCATGGTTGTTAATTTAAAGTGGTATATTGACTATTGTGAAGTGAACTTACAGGTACGCAAACAGACATTTCAAAACTGGGTTATAACATTTGGCGTTGATCTGTTTAATTTAACAATTTTCTATAGATGGATTTGTTATATAAACATCTTAATATGTAACGTGTCACTATCGTTAAGTCGAATATTTAGTTGACTGTCTAGTTGTAGGTACCAATTGCAATTCACCACATGTTCAGCTTTACTTACCAGGTTTACATTAAGGGTTCTTTCCCAGTCTCTCTCGTCCATTATTGCTGCGTTGTTAACCACTATATCCAGTCGGCCATGTTCCTTAAATGTGGCTCTAAATGCCGCTAAAAAATTTAATTTCAATTGTGTGATTACCTTTACCGAATGTAGTCTGAAGTGTCAGGCGCTTTCTGGCAATACTTGTACCCCCCTGTAAGCGCCGGCGCCAACAGGAGGAAGGGCGAGAAAGCGCCGTCTTCAGTAGCTATTTGTTTATCCCTGACGCACATTTTCGGTTGTTATGGTAACGATGTATGACGTCAAAAGTAGCATGAGGATTCACGAAGCCTTCAAGTATCCTAAGTAAACCGCAGTAACAACGGGGGTGGAGGCAGAAAGTGCCCGCGTTGATTTTAACATTTATAAACTACAAGAAAGGCCGGTGGTTTTGCCCTTCTGTCTGGATCCCGAGATCCCGAGATCCCGAGATCGTCCGGTCCACTTATTAAGAAATTATTTTCGTTAAAAGTAGAATCTTGCATATGAGCCATACTCAAGTAGTTTAAATAGCTGATAAGTTACCTTCTAATTGTTCCTGTGATGTAACGTCACAGCAAACGAACTTGGCCTGTCCATCTCCGTGTTCACTGTTGAACTTTTTCTGAGTTTCTTCACCGATCGCCTTGTTTTCGTCAAGGAAATGAACCTTAAATAAATATAAAAATCATAAAAATAAAAATTCCCTTGAGCTCAAGAATGGGGACCAGTTATATCCAACATTCTCCTCCCCAGAGCCGCTTGGCCCTCTTAACCGTGAGAGCCTGAGTACGAGGACAGAGAGAATGACATATCCAACTGACTTGGAAGGGGGTGGGAAGAGAGAATTCGGGTAGAGCGTAACTCCTCTTCGCGCTCGCCTCGGCTTCCCACCCTCCTATCCCAGATAGTGTGGAGCTACATGCACACGACGGAAGGTTGCGAGTGGAGAAAAAAAAGCAAGGAAACTAAAGAGAGAAACTGTTTCGCACCTCCCGAATCCCGCCTGGAACAGACTGGTGTGAAATCTAAAGCCAAAAAATTGCCCTCGCCTTGCAATTTACACCGGCGTTCATACTTACAGTGATGTCACTCGGTAAGACTCGCAGAAACCCGACAAACAAAAGTCTGCATGGTTTAACGTCCGATCTGATCAGTTTTGAAAATACATCTAGAATGGCTTAGAAAAAGCCTGTAAAAAAATACTTTATTTAGTCTTCTAGTAAGGAATACAGTGGGAAACAATTTTTTTTAGCGAAACTTTACTTTCGAATTTTTTGTCTAGTCTGTTTATAACAGATCCCAAAAGCCGAAGAACGAATTCACAGTTGTCTTATTCTGGATTGTACCGATGTAAAGCAAAATGGTGTCCGCATCTTCGATTGTAATTCGTTTCACTTTGGTTCTTATCAATTTTTATTTGATAACCAACTTCCCTGAGCTATCGCGGGAGTCGAACAAAAGCCTTATATTAAAACCCAATGGGTCGTAAAACAACATGACGAAAAATTCTTTTGTAACTAAAGTAATTTTAAACTCAAATACTGTAATGTACTCCAGGCAGTCTTTATTTTGTAACGATTTTGGTAGTCACTTCGCCTGAGCTTATAATTTTTATCTGGAAAAAGAGAATATAAATTGGTGCTTTCATTTAAACTTGTACTACGCATTTCGATCTGTATTAAATTTTAATAAATATAATTTGTTGTTAGTAAATTCAAAGATAAACGTTTTAGCGAAGAAATGGTTGATTGCACACGAATTGTAAATTCGGTACTTTTGACTAAGTTCGCGCCAAGGAAATTTTTTGTGGCTCAAAACTTCAATTGTATCGAACAAATTCAGTTTCATTACCTCTCTCAAGGGTGCTTGATGTTTAGCTCACTGAACAAAATACAAAGTTCGATGTTTGCTGTTATTGTAAACTGTTGTCAGTTCAGAATATAAGCCTTCGATCTAAATAAATAAACCTCAAGTTTTCAAATAGATTTGCATTCGAGATTCATGACAATTCATGATTTAAAATCAGTGATTTCAAGACGACCAACTAAAAAACTCTAATCACCGAATGCTCTTATGCCCAAGACCACGTCCAGTCTTGTTGTCAACATAATCAAGCCATTTCAAGTCAATTTCACTGTGCGATAGCATTGTATTGGCTTTTGTTAGAGTTTTTGAATGGTTTACTAACCTTTGTTCCTCCCTGCAAGAGTTTTTCGCAAACCGCTTTTCCGATACCGGACGCCCCACCGGTTACTAAGGCCACGGCGCCTTCAATCTTCATGGTTAATTTTTATCGTGCAGACCTCAAACGTGGAAGTGGTTACAATTCACACTAAGTAGATGCAAATTTAATCCCGGTTTCCAAACTAAGACTAGGCTTATTTGCATATTGTTTTTTCGCTCCAAGTAAAATTAAAACCCATACAACACAGCTGACACTAGAGTCAGTCAATATTAAATGATCTCACAAAGAAAACAACAATAAGTTGCATTTAGTACGGAACCTGCGATCAGACGCTCCTTTTTTCGGCAGGAAAGTCGGAGCACGGAAAGGGAAGAAAAGAGAGGAGAGAAAAAAAGAAGGCTGATATATTTATTTAAACGATCCGCATGCTGGCGTTTGACAGTTGTGCGAGTTTATTCACAATTTTTATTGCGTCATTCGCAAGTGATTTGCATAATCACTTTGAGTGCATGGTTAAAACAAACAGGATTATTCAAAGACCTGTAGTTAAGTTCCTTTCAGAAATTACTGAAATTAAGGTACGACATATATATTACAAAAACTTGCATGAATGATCACACCTACTAAGCTTGTTAAGCTAGGTAAACGGATTACCGGTATATAAGTCGGCTTTTTTACATTAATAATTGGTGGTAGATAACTTAAACTGAGGTATTATTCTTTTCTCAGTCTGAATTTTTCAACAAACATAGAACCCACGTACCCGGAAAACTGAGAAAAACAAACTTGTATGCAGACTGTTAACCCTATTCAACATGGGCTACGTATGCTTTTTTCGCGATAACTTTTTTTCTGACATGATTTTTGAAATGTTTACAGCAAGCGCAACCTTGGGGTTCCTGTGGTCGTCAGTTAATATGTAACTAATGGCAACAGTTTTGGAACAGTGAACGTTTCGTGCACGCTATCGTAAAGCCGACGACAATGTTATTATTTCTTATCAAGATGTGCTAGATTTAAGAGGTCATTTAAGGTAAGAAATACTTGTACCGATTTGGTTAATGATCTATTGTACCGGTTTCCTGACGTTTTTTGTCGATGCTGATTTATAAACGGGTATTTTGTCGCATGCATTGTACAAACTCGCTAGCAAATGGACAGTTCGCAATTCAAAATAAACCTGTGTTAGACCACAAAAATGCTCGGTTTGGGTTTGATGTTGATTTATAAATACCATAAATGATATTTCTCAGATATTTAAGACACACTGACCACTATTTCACGGGAGATGGGACCCACAGTTAAATTTTCCGGATCAATGTTTGTGATAACACTCGCAGCATGAAAGGTCAAAATGTCAAGTAATTAGCTTAAGTGCCTTGTTTTCAAGACGCTCTCAAAATTTTTCGTTTTATTTACCCAAGCCAGTTTTTGGATAAAAAGTGAGATGAAATGATACTTTGTTCTTAAAAACTACTTTTGATAGTTAAATCCATGCACTAGATTGACTCTTTGGCCCACGAATTTGACCTAAATTTTCATGTGGTTCCTAGTCGTCGAAGGACATAAATTTGGAAATTCGATAAAAAATTCAGGCTCAAGTTTGATTCTGATCTGACAAGGCGAAATGACTTTCAAAAGGCGATATTTTAACAGGGTGGTACAGTTTTTCCAGACACGGTTTTAATTTTAGCTTGCTCGCTCGCGAAAAACGTGGGTTTTCAGCGACGATTTTGGGCGAGTGTAGGCGGCAAGTGCAAAAAGTCGCTTCGGCTAAAAAATAAAAATCCAAACAACCTAAAAGTTATATTTTTTAAACAAGCTAGTAAAGACATTTATTGTGACGAAGTATAAGAAAATCGAATTTTTCTATCTTGCATAGGTATAGTTGATAGTTACAGCAAGTCGCTCTTAAGCCGGTTTGGTCTGTAAATGGGACGGTATAAATTTAGGTGCTAAAATATAAAATATCAGCAAGACCACAGCGACAAACCGTTGAGTGGTGCCGGATCTCCCAGTTGTAGACCTGGATCAGTACAATAACTTGTATAAAAACTGATCCTTACGGCAAGGCGATGAAGGAGTAAATAAAAGAATAAAACAAAGTTTATATATATGTATATATATTAAAACGAATTTGCCCAATATTTCGGTTTGAAAACAAACCTTCAGGGGCTAACAGAAAAATGAAAAATGAAGTTAAAACTAAAAGTTCGTTACAAATAAGAGTTTGAAATTATGAAAATAAGAACAATAGATTATTATTGGTGCAGGAGACTAGGTGTCGTATGTCAATGAGTTTATTGATTGATTGATGTTTATTTCCCATGATATAAATTACATCAAATTTTCTTTATAGTGTAACGATATAAATTACATCAATTTATAGTATGACATTTAATTAAAACAATTGGGAGGAACACTGTTTAAACCCTTGCGGGCTTTTACAAGTAGTCTCCCTAGAGAGAAACTTAAATTAAACTATAGATAAGTAGTTTGGTAACAGGTATTTGTTACATACGGTACATACTTATAGAAATGAGTTCTTTGAAATTATTACGCTTACAATCATCATTGAGTAAATAAGAGAAACTGTTTCATTTTCCTTTTAAAACTATATATAGATACAGAATGCTTAGTGGATAAAGGAATTGACAAAGGGAAAACGTTATCTCCTCTAGGAATAAATAGACGTGACGCCTAGTCTCCTGCACCAATAATAATCTATTGTTCTTATTTTCATAATTTCAACTCTTATTTGTAACGAACTTTTAGTTTTAACTTCATTTTTCATTTTTCTGTTAGCCCCTGAAGAAGGTTTGTTTTCAAACCGAAATATTGGGCAAATTCGTTTTAATATATATATAAATTTTGTTTTATTCTTTTATTTACTCCTTCATCGCCTTGCCGTAAGGATCAGTTTGCCGTTTTCTGATTTTATATAAATTTAGGTGTCAGGTCTCAAAATGGGTCGCGAATATCACAACTTTAAATACGGCAAGACACAACTTATTTATTATCGTTTTTATTCTGCTTGTAATCCATTGTGTGTGGCAAAATAATAATAATAATAATAATAATAATAATAATAATAATAATAATAATAATAATAATAATAACAATAAAATTATATATCGCACATGTTGGTCTGAAAATAATGTGGAGTATACACCGAATGCAAATATGACCGTCCAACAATTTTTTGTTTGGACAGGTTCTCAAGAAAAGAAAAGCAATTGGATAATGATAAAGATCAGGTCAAAATGAGTCATTGTGCGCATTTTCAAGGCCATAGTCTTATTTTAGGAGAGGTTATAGGCAATCAAATTTTGGAAAAAACATGAAAGCGAGGCTAGTGAGGATAGAATGTCTTTTCTCATACAAATGCTTATAATTTCAGTGAGCCATAACTTTGCAACCATTTAACCAAAAACACTCAAACTTTGCAAGATGGTAAAATTTGCAGCACTTGTTTACGTGATATCATTACAGCCATGCTACGCCACGCGTGACCAGTAATCCACAAGACTGAAATGAACATTTGAATATTTCTTTGTAACGTTCGAGATTTGAATGAAACCTTGAAGATCTCTCTGGAAAACACTTTGAAAATCACGAGTTAACGGAAAAATAACTTCGCTGCACGCAAAAAAAACCTAATATTGTTCGGATATGTAACATTTCAAATAAAATAATATTTGTTGCTATGCGGTAAAATACTCACGGGAATTCCGAATCTCGGAATAAATTTACAAAACCGATGCGTAAACTCAAATTTTCAAAAATACTGGTCACGCGTGACGGAGCATGGCTGTAATTTCTCCGAAAACTTGGCCAAATAAAAAACTCCTTGACGGCCATATTTGCATTCGGTGTATACACCGAATGCAAATATGGCCGTCCAACAATTTTTTGTTTGGACAGGTTCTCAAGAAAAGAAAAGCAATTGAATAACTAGTCAAAATAAGTCATTGTGTGCCTTTTCAAGGCCATATTCTTATTGCGTTCGAGGTACGAGAACGCAACTCCTAATTTGTGTTGGGGTTCTGTGCATTATTGGGTGTCCTGTGATAAGGGAGGTTTTTTCGAGATTGCTTTGGTTCGTCGTCGTCAACACACATTTGCCTCGCTTTGAGGCGCTTGCTTATATTTTGCCTCACTTTGACGAACTAACTCATGTGGCGAGTTCGTTCACCTCATCCTTCAAAAGATTGCTGAAGGTGGTCGAAGGTCTAAAAGATTGCTGAAGGTCATTCATCTCATCCTTGCTCACATTGTGTATTTCCATGTGCTTTTCGTGCGTCCTTCTGCTTTCGAAGCTTTTTTGCATTTTTCATCGAACTACACGCTCACAACACGCTGGCACAACACGCTTAGTGTGTCCTAAAACATATAAAATATGCTAATCAGCGAGAATCAAATCATGGCGATGATTCGGCTGACACACGAACGAGACAAACACACGAGAATTGAGCAAGAATAGAGGGAGACATATGTACCGCCGTGACATTCGGATGGCTTGACTGAGCTTGAATCGGACCATATTCAAGCCATCCCGTTCGAAAATTTATGGCCGGACACGAGCGAGATTCAAGCCAGAAAACGAGCAAGAATCAAGCGACGAATGTTTTTCTCACTTTGATGGAGATTATGCAGATGGATCGGTGGAACGCTCGCGAAACCATACCAAACGTGGCTTATTTATTCCCGGAGACACTCCAAACTTTCTGTGATTTTTTGGCGGGGTGGAAAACTTGGAAATGAAGGCTGAGAGGTTGGAAAAGCGTAATCTTAATTTGGCGAGCGAAACTACAAAGAAAACGGAGAATTTGTAGAAGCGCATAGTCTGTTTATATAAATGCTTGCGAATTTGACATATGCAAATCCACTTTTCCCAAGGGACCGCCAAGCACTTTTCTTTACCGACAACTACAACAAACTTCAAAGGATTTAATTTGTTTTTCTGCTACCAAACTTTCCCTACCGTCTTCATACACAGAGTAAATACAGGTTTCACTGTACACAATAACCCTTAATTTTACAATATGCCATAGACATATTCATCTATCCCAATAACGAAAAAACAAAATCCCCCCTTTCAACCGCCGAACGCACTACCCTAATCTCCGATTACTCCTAGTTTTAGGAGAAGTTATAGGCAATCAAATTTTGGGAAAAACATGAAAGCGAGGCTAGTGAGGATAGAATGCCTTTTCTCATACAAATACTTAAACTTTCAGTGACCCATAACTTTGTAACCGTTAAACCAAAAACACTCAAACTTTGCAAGATGATGCACTTAGCAGTACTTGTTTACGTGATGTCATTAATTTCTCTGAAAACTTGGGCAAACAAAAAATGCCTGGCGGCCATATTTGCATTCGGTGTATATACCTTCCCTCTGGTTGGTAATGGTTAGCAGACACACACAGTTAGTTAAGTTATTTGCCAACCATGATGCCCTCTAAGATCCCGACAAAAGCTGCGGACCAATCGAAAACAACCAGAAAGCCTGCGATGAGCAGCGAACGCTCGCGCAGACCGCCCCTCCCCAGTCTCACTCTCCGTATTCATACTTCCTTCAGACCTTTTCGACCGCCGACTTCGGTTTGGCATCGTTTTTCGATAGGTTCGTAGACTACGAGCAGTCCCTCTCTCCCAGCTTAGAGGGTGGTAAAGGGTTTTTTCGTGATCCGTGAAAGGCCTTTTTTTACCCGTGAATTGTGAAATGACCATTTTTTTTTTCTCGTGAAACGTGATTTGGTTACATACCCGTGAACCGTGAATCGACTTTTTTTTCATGAGCACTGCAAACTGACTGTTGTGTTTTTCACGTAAAATGCGACTGTAAACCGTGATTCTTTCTTTCTCCCAAAAAATTATCCAGCGAGCGTTTAAATACGCCGGTGGTAAATTGCGTGACGAATGCATGACCGTGACTGATCGTCATTCTGGAACCCAGGTCACTCTAAAAGGTTAGGTAATTTAACACAACATCGGCAAAACAAAGAACTCGGCTTTCTTTTTACATCAGGAAGAATGAGGAGTGGACGGTCGGTGAAGACAGCAAACAAAGCTGTACTTTGGATGTAATTTAATTTGCAAAGAGTAAGGAATCTTTTTTTTCGTGAAATGGCCATTTTATTCTCCGTGAAACGTGAAATGACAATTTTATTTTTCGTGAAACATGATCTAGACCCCCCTTTACCACCCTCAGCTTAGTCCGTCGAGCGAGAAACGAAATATCATTGGCAAGTGAAAAATGGCCGCGCGAAAACTGGGGGTGATTAAAATGCGCCTGTTTCACCCCCAGTTTTCGCGCGGCCATTTTCCGCTGCGGGAAAGAGGGACTGCTCGTAGTCTAACAGGTTTCGCGCAATGATACGTACTACTTTTACAGATTAGATGTCAATCGATAAGCGCCAAACACCACATTTGCAGTCAGTATGTAGCCTATAGAGGGTCTATAGGCTACATACCGGTATATGAAGACGGACCAAACCGCTTTTATCTAAAATGGGCATTGTTTGATCGGTCCTGAGTACTGATCCAATGTTACGCAACAGATCGTTCACGATATTTACAGTTTCGTTGATTTATCATTATTATTTATCATTATTATTTTTATACCGCGGTGGTCTCTTGAATAGACCCGATCTATTTGCATTTTTCTACTGATCTCAAGGAGAAGAATGCATGGTATTGGCCATTCCCCGTTTCTTTCCCTATAGCACTGACATGTATCAGTTTAGGAAAATTTGCTCTTTGGCCATATGTCACAATTGTTTGTGGCGTGACCGTTGCGCAATTTTTCCTTTCGGCTCTTTCTAGAATGATTAGCTACATATATGAGATAGGTGAAGTGTCATTGGACTCTCATTATGTTTCAGCTACGGGGCACTAACGAAGGCCAACGAGCCAGAAACAGCTGTCTGCGTCTGCTTTCTAGTTTTGAACGCTGAATTCATGTCAGGTCTGGCCAACCGAAGTGCCATTTCGAAAAGAATGCCTTTTTTACATTGTTTGATCGGTCCTGAGTGCTGATCCAATGTTAAGCAATAGATCGTTCACGGTATTTGCAGTTTCCCAATTTCGTTGATTTATCAATTGAGGGGCCGGGTCTAAAAATAGAAGGTAAAATCACATATTTTGGTCTGAAACGTAATAAGGGCTTCACAAAACGAAACATTTTGAGAAGTACCTGCCCCGAGGGAAGAGGGGGGAGGGGAAATCGTCCGGAAACTAGCAATTTTTGGCCGCACATGACTAGATGACGTGAACTGGATTCGCTGATGCATTGCACAACTGCACCGTTTCCCTTCTGTGGCTTTGACCTTTATTACATCAGACACACGCACGTCACGCGCGGACGACATTTACGTGGTGTGCGTAGGCCCGGGGATCATGATAAGCTATATGGGTATGTGCCGCTGTCTATAATACATGTAGGGTATAGAAAACAGTGAGTTTTGGTCTAGAATAGGATATCATTTGCTGGGAAACTGATCAGTGGTATGAAGAATTAAGTCTAGAATAGGAATTGAAACTCGGAACTGAGAGAAAAGAGAGTCTTCCCTAAAAAAAATTGACTGGCCTCATCCTCAGGCTGTTGCTGTGTCATTTGGGTGCTCCACTGCTATAAGCAAACCGTTATAAACCGAATCTTTCTAATCTAACACAATACCATCTAGCCTCCTACGCAAACGTCCTTAGGGCTCGTCACGCAATCTAGGACGTCTGCGTAGGAGGCTAAGGCAACCGGCCGCCATTGGTATCACTGAAGTAACGAGTGATTGGACGAATGAAGTCACGTTGATCGCGTCCAACACCGTCTGACATGACCCCAAATTGTGCAATAGCCGCGTTTCCAATTTCCATATATTGATTACATCGGACACAACAACAACAACAACAACAAGTTTATTAGCATTCCCAATTTACATATGGTATAGCCTAAACAAAAAGAAAGTAATATAAGTAATAAGTAATAGTAATTATATCGTTATTTCGGTGTTCCACTGCTAATATAACTCGCCGAAATCGCACTAAATCGCCCCGAGGAGCAAGCAAACAACAAAGAATACAACACAGCAACAGGGTAAGTCAATTTTATTCACATAAGATTCGCATTTTTAAGTTTTGAAGCAAAACCGTTGCGTTCCCATACAAACCTATATAAATCGAATCTTTGTACATGTAACACAATCGGCCGCTCATATAGTGAGCTTGGGCCGCCTGTGCATCGGAGAAACGAATGTTACGCTGAGTGACCCTGAGTGGGTGTGATGCATAGATTCGTAACATGTGTCCCCCGATGTGTCCCTCTTCTTTGGATTGTTAAACAGTCGAATTTCTCTAGTCACTTTCGTATAAGTCATCAAACACACGCATGCAAAAATGTCAAAAATACTTCTGACTGTCTGAGAAGCAAAACATGCAAGTCCAAATAACAAGACATTTGGAGACATTTGTTAATATGTTTTTAAGCGCTGGTGTAAAAGAGGTATTAAACCTGTCCATAATTGGTCATAAATGTATAACCATGAGAAGAGCTAAGACTTACCGTTCCCTCCCTTCAGTTATCCAATTTGGCTCTTCCAGTGTTCCAATTGTAACGCATCTAGCCCGTAAGTGTTATATGCGAGAGGCCGGCGAAGTCGCGCTTTTATATATGAGCCGGCTTTCCCCTCATAGGGTGGTATTAAACTTCGCCAGTCTCTCACAAGCGCGAAACCCTAGCAAGACGGCCTGCTCGCGGCCATAAAAGGGCTCGCGACTATAACGACTATAACGCATCGGAATGAGCAAGTCACGTACGTAGTAGACGGATTTTTGTACCTTGGGCGTTTATTTGTTTCGGAGGCCCGTTCTCTAAGCAAGATTGATATACAATTCTTTTATTGTGAGTTGTTTCTCTGGGGTTTTCAACATGGCATTCCTGATATCTTCAGAGGGCTGGAATACGCAGTCCGCATCAGTAAAAAAAAGACTACATCGTGAACTTGCAACGCGCCTGCTCAGAGTGCTTAGATGAGTGTGTGATTTTTTTTTTGTCAAACTAACAGATACGTGTGTCGGATCGGAATGGATGACAGATCCTCACAAGGCGTGAGGGTCATTCGTCATCAAATCTATACCCCCTGCGCTCCATTCTATGTTTACATTGCGCAACTCTATTAGACTCGTCATTTTAAAATCCTGTTTGCACTTCTTCCATTATTAGCCATACTCTGTAACCCTAAAACATCCCATACAAGGAAAGTTTGAACTAAATACGGACGGAAGTAAATAAAGCGTAGGCATGTTAGTTACGGTAAGAGCAGCTGAATACTCAATTACGGCCCCATTGTTTTGATAGTCAGGGCGTATCAAATGCAATTGTCCCCTGTTTCCGTCGAATGTCTGGCTATGCTCGCATGAGCGGTATTATCTGACAACTTGCTGCGTCAGAACGTGGGAAGACAACAATTTTGCAGGGCTGATAAATTGATTCTCCGAGCTACTGCGATTTACATTTTCCATCTACATTGGACTGATTGGAAAGAAATCTTGGAAAATCAGCTGCGATGATTCTCTTTCTTGGCGCTTTGCTTTTCTGTTGCGTTTGTCAAGGCTCTTATGGAACAGGTAAGAAGTTTTTTTTTTGTTTCGTTTTCCAGCTCTAGAAACGAATGCATTTAAGACAACGCTTGTTGAGCTATCACCTCGCCACCATTTTACCAGATTGATCCAAATCTGGGATTTACGCGTTTTAAACTGAAATAGGAGTATATATATAAGCTTCTACTTTTATATATCGGTTAGTCTTCACCAAACTCAAAACAATCAACATGAGCTGCCAGGTCTGCCAGCGCAAGCCGGCGAATTTTCAGAATTTTAGAGGTGCTATTTGTTATATGACACACAACTTTAACAAACGATACAACTTCAACTTAAACGAAAGCAAGCACAACGCGAGAGTCCATTACAAACTATTTGAAACTCGACCCGGCATAACGTTTTCGGCACCCGGGCGAGCTTTTAGTAATTTGTTTAGTTTGGCACGACCTGCGAGTTCCAGCAGCTATTAGCGACAATTGTTTCAACAATCAATCTCTGTCTTGGATTTGATAGAAGTGAATGAAACAAGATGGGAATTGCGTGTACAATTCTTTTGTATCTCCGACAGCAGTCGAAGTTCTTCCACGAATATAAGGCGCAGCTGTTTTTGTGATTTTAACCCTTTTACGAGTGTGTCTCGCGCGCCTCGCGAGGCGAGAGAAATCCAGTAGCTGCACAATCGAGCGAGCTGCACGCGATGGTAGGGAAGGAAATTACCTATCTTTTTCCACCCATCCCCTCCCGAAGCACCCGTTGTGCACGCTACTTCTCACACCAATCTCATTCCATTGACCCCGTACATTTTAAACCTTTTAATCCCAGGGGGATCCTGATACAACTGGTTGTAAGTTTGGCTTCATTTAATCAATTTTCAAATGTAAAATGGCTCATTTTGAAGTTTAGAGACTTAGCTACATAGCAAACTAGCAAAGTGGCTGTGTCACATCAAATGCAAATTACTCACATGATCCCAAAAGTTCATTTTTAAGATTATTTTTTACTCATGCGCGAAGCGGCATGAGGTAAGGTTTCGGCTCCGTTTTTCTTGTTACTCATGCGCAAAGCGCAATGAGTTAAAAAATGCCCTTCGTTTTTCTTTTTTTTATTTTTCTTTTTATTATTTTTTGTGTCACGATTTTGCATGCAAATTTATGCACGCATATTTTAAATTGTGCATTTCCGGTTCATAGCTTTGCTATTTACACTTCCTGTTTAGTGAGTTCCGGTTACTCTCACTTCCGGTAAAACAGCGTTACTGAAATGTCACGACAGCGTCTCCTACAACCCTACTTACATTACTGATGTTCACGTTACGTATATATAACACTTAGAAGAATCACTGGCTTCATTGTGGTACAGCCTTCGTTCATAAAACATTCAAAAACTTTATTACGCATGCGCATGAGTATAGGCTGCTTGAAGCCTCTTGTTACTCATGCGCGAAGCGGCATGAGGTAAGGTTTCGGCTCCGTTTTTCTTGTTATTATTTTTATTATTATTATTTTTATTTTTTGTGTCACGATTTTGCATGCAAATTTATGCACGCATATTTTAAATTGTGCACTCTCGGTTCATGTCTTCGCCATTTACACTTCCTGTTTAGTGACTTCCGGCTACTGTCACTTCCTGCAAAAGAGCGTTACTTACGTGTCACGACAGCATCTCATACAACCCTACATACATTACTATGTTCACGTTAGGTATATATAAGACTTAGAAGAATCACTGGCTTCATTGTGGTACAGCCTTCATTTCCAAAACATTCAATAGTAAACAACGTGGTTTGCAGGAACGATGACTGAATGAAAGGAGTAACTCTTCTCCATGTCGGACATCTTCTTATCATGTTTAAAATATATCATAAAACTTTCTTACGCATGCGCATGAGTAAAGGCTGCTTGGAGCCTCTTGTTAGTTAAAGTTCGTCACTGAAAAAAGCTGGGTAGTCCAGCACTTGTCCAGAAAACTATCAAACAATAACAAAATGATAGTTAAGAGCGGTTAGCTTTATTTATCGTCACACATATGCGACTTTGGGAGGAAAAGGGTTAATCCCCATGACATACCTTTAAACTAAGACGTGTTAACTTCCAGGATCCGGAGATGATTGCTACATGTACCCTGTAGGAATATCAAACCTATCAAAAATTCATGATAATCAACTAACAGCTTCTACGCAGTACGGTAGCAATTATCAGGCAGCATATGGTCGACTCAACGGTGACAGAGGTGATGGCTGGTGTGCAAAAAAATCTAGCAGGACTGATGACTGGTTGCAGGTTGATCTTGGGAAAACAGTTCTAGTTTGTGGTGTTGCTACACAGGGAGACAGAAATGGCAATGAATGGGTGACAGACTTCAAGCTGTCGTATTCATCTGACGGGAACACTTGGACAACATACACGGATGGAAATGGCGCGGAAGTGGTATGATTTCGTTTACATACATGTATACAAAAAAATTAAAGGACTGACTCTAAGGTATCTCTTTAACCGTGTTTGATTTTTCTTCTAACAAGATAACATCACACTGTAATGCGTTGCTTGGAGTTTTTCTGTTTGATGAGGCTTAAGGAAGCGTTGTGACCAATTTTAAGTGTCATTATGAAAAGTCAAGACATTTATATCAAAGGAAACCTAATATGAAAATTTACTTATAGCGGAACGGTTTTTAATTGAGTGTCGTGAAACCAAAACTAAAGTCATAATTCAGACCAATTATAGACAAGAAAATTCAATGATCCTGCATGAGGTCGGTGCGGCCATTTAGCGCGGGAAAACGCGTGCAGGCAAGTAACGATCGGTTTTGGCTTCTGATTGATGAGAAAGTGGTTCGAGATTTTTTTTAGCAAACAAAGCTTAGTAATTTAAAACCGAAACAATCGTGAAATTACTTTTACAAGCTCAATTGAATACCACTCTAAGTTATCAATTTATCACTGCTGTTGGATTTTATAGGAATTTCATAGGGCGGGCAACAGCAAAACAGTTGACCAACACAAGTTACCAGTAGAAGTAGCTGCAAGATTCATCCGCTTCCACCCAACTAAACGACACAATTGGAACTGTCTAAGAGTGGAGGCTTATGGCGGTGAGTCTAGTCGGTTAGCTTTATTTATCGTCACACATATGCAACTTTGGGAGGAAAAGGGTTAAAGGATTGTCTGCCTTTCAACCATCGTTTGAAAAGCTGAAATATTACAATACTGTACTGAAAATTGTTATGGTATACACATCTTTATATTAGACATATTACAATTTATTTTACTTGAATTTAAATCTCTTGATTTTTTTTTAATTGCAGAGCCCCCATTGCCAGCAAACTTTACACAATACATTTTATCTGAGGCCGAACATGCCTGGAATGTTAACTTCACATTCGGTATGTATGCTTAACCTGTTAACTCCCAAGATTGCCAAAAATCAAAAAAAAAATCCCAAATTTCCTTTCGTGTTGGAACATGTAAAAAATTCACACAATAGAAATCGGCGCATTTTATTCTTTTCCAGGATCTTTTCTTTGTTAAGTCTCCTGATTTCGGCATGGTTATTAGACCGTGGCCTGTTAGTGGTAGTCAAGCAGGTGATCGCGCGAGCGTCTGAGGTCCCCACGGCTGAAAGAAATAAGTGGCTACTCATAGTATACATGGTGACAACAACAACAACAGCAATTTATTGACAGTAGTTTAAATAGTAACAATATTGATTGTCCCGCAAATAGCTGCGAAGCTAATCTAGGCGGGGCAAGCAAAGCAATAACACACTTTTCAAAAAGAAAACTAAGAAAATTACAAGCAGAAAAAATGGAGACGGTGACGGTGATGTTTTATTTTTATTATTTTCGCTATTTCCAGGACCAAGGCAGAGCCAACTTCATAGTGAACCCCAGGACAAGTGGGAATGCGAAAAAGTGACAGCTGTGCCATACAGTGTTCGTAAAGGCTACCGTCTGAGCGCATTTTACCAGAAATACCTTCATGCATGGGGCATCCCCGTGATTAGTTCCAACAGAGCCAGGAACGACGCTCTTCGGAGAGCCTGTTATGTGGTTGTATTTTTATTCGCCGATCGCGAGGATATTCGCCGGTCGTTTTATAAACGGCGCGGCCGAGCTGGCGTGATCGCGCTCAGTGAGGGTGTCACGACTATCCCAGAACACTCCTGGCTTGGAAGCTGGTGGAATCAACGAGCTAGGGGCCTTGGAGCTACAATTACACATCCTATTTCTACATGTGAGTACATAGAGGTTATTCCAGGTGAAGTTGTGTATTACGGCTAAATATTTTTACGATTAAGGCTCAAAAAATAGAAACTGACAAGTAAAAATGCTCAGCCGTATTCCACAACTTTTCGCTTAATACATTATTATACGACAGTCATCTTCTAAAACTAAGTTTTTGAAACTGATTTTCCTAGCGCGAGGTCAGAAGAGTGTTATAACGTGTCATATTTGCACTCGCTTTGATGCATATTTGCACTCTAGAATGCAATGTCAGGTGGCATTAAGGGTATAATAAATATCTTTCGTTTGAAGAGAGGGGGATTTCATAATCTTGCTATTTTTTATCTACTTAAAGCATACGACGAAGTAGCTGCGAGGGTACAATTTTGCACAAAACGTGAAATGTTTTATTGACTCGTTCGAGGGGTGAAGAATATGTGTACTGTAAAAGTCATGCATTTGTTGAAAAAGCGTCAAATATCCCACACTAATTGGCTGTGGTTGTACGTTTCTTGCCAAAGAAGACTTAAAATTTAACTAACTTGTGACAACTAACTTTCAGGTGGAGAGGAGAATATTCTTTGCTCTAGAGGTGACCGCTATCCCAGAGAAGACATCTTCCTGCATGAGTTTGTTCACGGGATACACAATCTGGGCGTCGTTTACTCAATTCCGGGCTTTGATGCAAAGCTGCGCCAACGATACAACTACTTAAAAAGAACCGGTTATCGATGGGCAAATACGTACGCCATGTCCACCGACAGGGAGTATCTCGCTGAAGGAGCTCAGAGTTACTTCGATTGCAATGATGAGCAGAACAGGCCGAACGGAATCCACAACCACGTCAATACCAGAACAGAATTGAAAAGCTACGATCCCGTTCTGTATGGATATTTGAAGGAAATTTTCCCCTGTCAAAACAGATATCTGAAACGATGTGACGAGAAAGCGGGTATGACTCTTTTCATTTCATGATCTTTCTCTCGATCAATTATTTCTCTTAATGTTCAATCCACGTTCAATCGGATATGCTATTTAATAAGTGAATTCATTTTTTAGAGTGACTTTACACTTCCGCGGTTTTAATTTGCCCGGTGAACAGGCTGCTTTGTGGGATATCGGGGGAAAACGAAATAGCGCGACAGTACCCCAGTCTCACTCCCCAGATCGCATTCAGCTCGCTTCACTCGTTAATTTCTTTTACCTTATGCAAACCTCCGCCCATGCTATTTCAATATAAAATTTGGATAGTTCTGAAAAATAAAGAAGGTCATTTCAATTATGATGAATGAACTATGAGGGATTTTAAGAAAATTGGCTTTATTAAGGGGAACGGCTTAAAAAGTACCCTGGGTGCTGGAAAGTTGCTTTCTTACCGCGATTTTGTGGAGCGGTCGACCGAATAAGCTGTGAGGCATGCGCAGAGGGAAGAGAAGAGAACAGGAGAATATCTTTGACACCCAGACACTAGAGAGAGACACTTTCTCTCGCACATACATAGAGCGGTTTTCAACTGAGTTTTGTAAAACCAAAGAAATTACTCTGGCCAATCACAACATACGCACACATTCTAATGAACCAATCAGAACTCGAAGAAAATACATGTAACCGGAGCAAGGCACGAAAAAAGCGTACAAGCAAGTCATGGTTTTGGTTTCACTTTTTATTGGGTGATAGAGCAGTTTTCAATTGATTGTCGTAAAACCAAAACCAAAGTAATTTCTCTGACCAATCACATACAAGACATGCAGACAATCAAATGAACCAATCAGAACTCGAAGCAAATACGTGTCGCCGGCGCCAAGCGCGGGAAAACGCGTGCGAGCAATTCACGATTGGTTTTGGTTTTACTTCTGATTGATTGAGAAAATGGCGCGAAATTTTTTAGCCAATCACAAAGCGTAGCAATGCAAAACCAAAGCAATCGCGAAATTACTTTCGACACTCAATTCATTAAAATGCCGCTCTTTAATTCTAGAAATCGATGTTGTTTATAAATTACTTATAAAACCTTTGTTTCTCTGTCTTCAGGTGCAAAGCCATACCACTTCAAAATGAACTGTGACAGATGTAAGTATACTTCGTTTTATTGTTTAATTTTGAACAGCTTTCATTTGAATGGTCACACACTCAGACACTGCAGGATTTTATCCATTGAAGCCGCGTTCACACGCGTTAAAGTTGTTGGCAAATTGTTGGAGACAATTAAAACTAGTTTCTATTGTCGGCAATTTTTTTCGCCCAATTGTTGATGTTGGCAAACTCGTGTTTGACATGTAAACGTTTGTGAAACTTATCAGGCTTGCAACGTTAATTTTTATTGCGTGCCATTGTAACTTTGTGCTCAAAAGAGACACCAGTGATGCAACTTCAGGTTTGTCAAGGTTTGTCGTAGGTTTGTTGAAAACCTACGACAAACCAGGGAGATGGAATTTTCGAGATGGAATTTTCCATCTCGAGTTTGCCAACTTTAAGTTAATCTTGTAGGTGCCACATGCGTGAGGTTCCGGTTAGTTCATTTAGAGGAAACTATTCTTTGTCGCGTTCCAAGCACCCTGGGTACTTTTGTGTGAAACTACATTTCCTAGCACCCATCCGTTTAGTAATATTTCTCCCTGAAATAACTGTTGTTTTTTTTCTCTTTGTTGTTAGATGGCAACGGGATCTTGATGGACTTCAAGACCAAGCGACCTGTCGGAACAAGGCCAACACCACCCCCCAACACTCCTCCTCCTCCTCCCAATACCCCTCCTCCTCCAAACACCCCTCCACCCCCCAATACCCTACCCCCTCCAAATACCCCTCCACCTCCCAATACCCCACCCCCTCCTAACACTCCCCCTCCACCTAATACCCCTCCACCGCCAAAACCACAAACTCCCCGTCCACCAGGTAAGCTATTCTTTCCTTTTACTAGTAGTAAGGTTATTGGAAATCATCCAAGTCTCTTAGAGTCAATTATTATCGCGATGTTTGCTTCCATTTGAAGAAAGTCCTATTAATTAGAGCAGTTTTCAACTGATTGTCGAAAGTAATTTTGCGACTGCTTTGGTTTCGCATTACCTCGCTTTATGATTGGCTAAGATATCTCGCGTCACGTTCTCAACCAATCAGGGACAAATCCAAAATCAATTATAACTCGCACGCGTTTTCCCGCACTTGGCCGTATTTGCTCAGCGTTCTGATTGGGTCATTAGATTTCCTGCGTCTATTGTAAATGGCAAAAAGATAAACGAATCCAGCGGCGAAGCCATGATCACATTCCCGTCTTTACCGTATAATATTAAAAGTCGGCTTGCAGGCTCTGGAATCTTAGAGAAAACGGGCACTGGCTCGCAGTCGAAACTTGAATTAGGCATAAAAAGGAAGTTGACTCTGATTGATCTGCTTCAAAGGGCTGCATTGTTAAACCGTCTTATACAGAAAAACTAATTTTATTCGTTCTTTACTTGTTTTAAGTCAATTAAAATTTCGTCTATCTTCTTTTATAGTAAACTGCCGAGATAAGAATCGTAGCTGTAATTACTGGGCGCGCCGAGGAGAATGCTACAGAAATCCTAGTTACATGTTCGTCAACTGCAAGAAAAGTTGCAATAAGTGTAAGTATTTAAATATCTGCGTTTCCAAAAACACAATTCACCTAGAGCGATTTTTTGTGCTCTATAAGAGAGAAACGCTTTCAGCTAACTTGGTTGAATCAAAATTCAAGAAAAATCCCAAATTTCATTGGGAGCTGAAATTTTTAACATATTTATGGAATTAAAGCTAACCGTTTTCAAATCAGTGCTTAGCCCTAAATACTGTAGATCATGCAGTGCTAAACCCCCAAACGCTATGCGTTGCTTAACCGGAGCTCTATTCTCTTAGTTGTCTGTCTAATAAATGGGGTTCTCTACTATAACGACAAAGAATACTACATTATGTTAACCTCCTAAGGTGACCAGCGTTAGTTCGAGATATCAGTGACGCGTAACCAGTCGACCTCGTCGCCTGGTAAGCAGTAGAAACGTTGCAAGACAAATAATACCACTCTTTATTGTTATTTTTAACTTGTCATTGTTATCATTACCATTGCTGGTGCATGACAAAAACCCTCTTTGTATTTCAGGCAGCGGAGGAGGAGGCAGCAACTGTAAAGATAATCATCGATGGTGTAGATCATGGGCAGGGAAAGGAGAATGCAGACGAAATCCGATATACATGAACAATAACTGCAAAAAGAGCTGTAGGAGATGCTGAAAAACAAAGTACAATGTCTCCTTATTCGTGCTTAAAGCCACATTATTACAGTGATGGAGACATTTTTATTTTATTTTTGTTGTATACTAGCAGGGCTCCTGATACTAGATGTTTAAGAGGTACCGTGGCAGTAACTATGAGGGAATTAATGACTACATAGTAAGAATATGATCATGATGTCATTTAAATAAATTTGAATGCATTGTTAGAGAATAAAGGATATTTTTAAATGGCGATGTTACTGAATTTTCCTACCAACCAACGGATAAAGGATATGTCTCTTATTTCGCCGCTCGTTTTCTGCCTTCAGTTAGACTGCAAAATAGTCGTATTTCTTGCGTTAGTCACACGAATGCGCGTGGTCTTTGAACGATAGGTCTGGAGCACGTTTTCGACGCTTTCGGCGCTTCGCGCCTTTGCGAGAGAGCAGCGAAAAAAAACCCGACTATTTTGCAGTCCAGCCTTCAGTCGGCTCGGCGAGACGATACTGGTGCTCGGCAAGACTGGTGCGAGCGAACGAGCCGTGAGGAAACTGGGGGAGAATCGGGAGGGAAAGGGACCCTCCCATCTCAACCCGTCCTCCTCTCTGAATTAACGATTATCGTTAATTCTCAAATTGCTCTGAATAGGCCATTTGCACGATGGCGTCATTTGACTACAACTACCAGAATTCATTTCGCTTTTCCTTTCTTATTTAAATTTTGTAATCCCAGTGCGGTTTAAATAACAATGGCCCTAATTTGCACAACAAAACAAAAAACTGAAGGATTCTGGTAGTTGTCATATGACGTCATCGTGCAAATGGCCTATTTACGATTATAGTTAATTCAGAACACTGACAGTCTGAAAGGAATTCTGGGAAATCAGCATTTTTGTTGAAAAAGAACAATCCTTAGTGTTCGGACAGGACTCGACCGTACGACCCTACGGCCTACGACCCTTAGATGACTTATCCTCTCTTCTAACTACTAGACCACCACGCTGCTGGTTGAGTAAACCTCAATTTTTTAACATAATAAAGTTCGTACGCTTATTTTACACCCTGTAGTAAGCCTATAAAATCACTCGCTTGGAAATAATTTTAGAAAGTAAATGGAAAAGCTTGATGACCAAACCTCAACAAAAAGCTAACCATTTGAAATCAGCGCTTAGGCCTAATCTCTGTAGATCAATGATATTCTATGCAAGACTCAAATAAATATCTTACAGATATTTATTTGATATTTATTTATTTATATTACGCCTTGTTGTTCGGTGGTCTAGTGGTAAGAAGACGTTCCTAGTAGCGGTAGTTCCGGGTTCGAATCCCGCAGTCCAAATAACATAGTTTTTTTTATTTCTTCTTTTCTGAAATGTCCTGGGAAACAGTGTTCAAAATTAACTATAATCGTAAATTCGGAGCAATTTAAGAATTAACGATAATCGTTAATTCAGAGAGGAGATCATGTTGCCCCTCTTCCCGCATCTTTCCCAGCCCCCCTCGGCTCGCGCTCGGTCGATCCCACTCGACTATCCAGAGAGGGACTGCTAGCAGTCTACTTCAAAGTTGCTTCAACCTAACCGCTGTCTAAAAGAAGCGAAGGCCTAGGATTCGACTGGCATGTGCTATAAGAAAGAAAGAATGATATGAAAAATTATTTGAACTGGACCAATTTTATTGTCTAAACAATAAAATAAGAACTTCGCTGCCCCGATTCGATCTCTCGTTGTTTTTACATTGTAAATTGTTTGCCTGTGGGAAGTTAACATTTTTTAAATATTTATTAAGATTGGCACGTACTTTTTTTTATTTTTATTCTAGCTATACCTGTTTTATCACGTTTCGTATTCATTGCGCAACAACTTTTACTAACGCATAATTATGTTTATTTATTGCATGGGAAGCTGTCTATTTAATATTTATCCAAGACAAAAACTTACAAAGTAAGATCAAATTTCAAGTTCGTTATCCTCAATAGTGAGCTCCTTACATCTTTAAACATTAGCTTTTTTACTATGGTTTCATTTAATTTTATTTATTTCTCGAGACTCTTTATGGGCAGATGAATAAAACATCTCCAAAAATTCCACCTGTACATACAAACTTTTTTTGTCTGCCATTCGATAGAATAAAGCCTGTTTGGGGCTTTTGACATCTAGGTAAATTGAAACAGAATTTGCATCTTAAATTTAATTCCATTGATTTCCCGTAACAATTCACAAGTTCGCTTTTATATAAGTTTTGAAACAGATAAATTGAACTGACGCACATTATTCTAAAACTTGAAAGATAAATCAACCAATATACAATATAAAATTATCTGCAAAATAATTCTAGCAGAGCGGTTGTTTAATTTTCATTTCTGCGGCTCGCTTCGATAGATGTCGTGTGGTGTGTTTATAATTAAAATTGCCGTAATGAAGGTTTTTTAAATTTGTCAGTACAATATTTGTTTATATATTCCGACCACCAATGTATTGCGTATTTTTGGCGTTAATAGGCGAATATACATACATATTATGTATTCACAATCAAGCTGATAATCAAGCAACAACTTCTCAAAACACCAAATATTATGCGTAGAGCTAAATTAACCAAGTTCCAAAATTCAGCAGTGTATGCCCAGCATCGAACATTTTCGATCGCTTAGAATCGCTTATTCAAAACCCGCAAGAATTGTCTTTGATAATGTGAATTGTCCGTGGAATCACAAACAGCCTTTTTTCTGAGTTTGTGACTCATAAGGGATAAGTTCGTTGATTCTCCCAATCCATATTTGCGTGTATGAGTTTCACGCGAAACGTTATTTTGCGTTACGCGATCATCCGTGCAATTTCTCGAAACGTCAACAGTAGGTTTCTCGAGCACGCATCCTTGCGGTGTTGCTGCAGAATGGCTCCCCTTTAGACTTGATAACCCATTAATATTCACGGCCTCGTTGTTGTTGTACGGCAAATGTCCAATACTGTTGCTTCTCTGTACTCCTTTTTTGAAATAATGTTTGGTTCCTTTTTCCTCCTTACTAAAAGCGCGTCGTGTCATGCGCTGGGATCCAAACATAGGATTGCAATTTCTTGTCAACGCACCGTAGCTGTCGTCGTTAAATGAGCACTGAGGTCCCTCTTGAACCGAAAGATTGTAGCTGTAATGTAGAATCCGTTTCTCATCTCCATTCACTTGATTTGTCGTGACAAGGGCGTTATACGCGCTTTCGCCAAGTTTAGAGATGGCAGAATTATTGTTCAGTCGCTTCATTGCTCCTACAATACTCAAAATGCCCCACGGCTTAGTTCAAGTGCTAGTGTGCCAAAATAATCTATGTATTGGTTAAAACAAATCACTCGTACGCGTTTTAGCAGGCTTATAATTCATGTTCTTGTGTGCGATTGCATCTTTTATGTACTTGCGGCCAGGACGCGTTGTTGATCTGAGCAAATACGGAGTTGTGTTTTAATAAGTTATTTCCTATGCACGCCTTCCGTTAACACCTGCTCGTGCAGATATCGATATTCATTTCATTATAATTACCCGTTTGCTTTGAATAGGCATCTAGCGCACTTTCCAGCTTTCTGAGCTTTCAAGAGAATGAACTATTGTTTTAATTTCCAGGCCTCGCAGATCTCTCTCCATCGAGGTGGACAAGCTAAACAAAACACGTACTATGTCTTACGCTACGACCATCTATTTTGTGGGAAAAATTTTAGACGTTAATCTCGCTAATTTTCAAATGGCAAATCAGTACGAATTAAGTTGCCATAACAACCGATCTTGTAAAGGCAGCAATAACAGGGACTGCTGTTTTGCGTGATTTCCCAAGTGAAAAGGAACAGGCTTAATTTTTGGCGATTTCTTTAATGCAAATTTTCAATATAGAATTTGAATATTTTTAAGATGATTGTAAGGCCGAATCTCAAGCCAATAGATAAGATAATGAAGTTGTTTATAGCTATCAGCACCAACAATACAGATGACTTTCATGTCTTATCGCTTTTATGACGATAGGCTTAAAGAGCTATCACGTAACTTGGCCGCGATCTTTCAATAAGAGATTGAAATATGAGTACAAATGGCAACGAAAAACGATTTTGAAAACGAATTAAGCTTGTTACTTTGAACTGATTGAAATGTATGTGTCCTTGGTGGATCGTCTTTATCAAATTAAATCACCAGGAACAATCACCGCGTCCTCACAAAAAAAAAACACGAGTTTTGAGGAAGTAGTGTGATATGACGCCATTTTCTTATTACTCGCAACCACATGACTATTTCTACGTTTTTGAAATGTCGTTTTCTTTTGTATTTCCGGTATACTAAACGTGAGTCAGGGTGGCTGATTTTGATTTTCTTATAATAAGTCGTATTTTGATTTAGAATCGGCCTGTTTGTAATATTATCCCGGTCTGTGTTTCAAACTAATGGTAGAATTACTTATTTCATTCTTTTATTTATCTTCGCTGAAAGCTTTTTGCCTTGTTGTCAACTGAACATAGTCAATTATATTGAAAGTATTGAGACGTAAAAGCAAATAAAAGATGAGTTAGTTTGTTTATACATTTCCTCACCAGCCTTTCGAATTTAGCACGGTATAGGTAAACTATTAACTGACGCCGGAAAACATGATCGATGAGCCGACTCAGTGTTAAACATAAAGCCATTCTCATCGCTAAACTTTAAATTGTGACAAGCAATTCTTACACTATTAGATTTTGTTGCCTTTTTTACGCCGTGATCAGTAGTATTTATAGTATGAATTAATTGCTTTTTATCAGTTTTTCACGATTTATAAGGAGAAGGATTAAACACGTTAAATACCATAAAAAATAGCCGAATTTTCGCGGATTTGGGCATTCTCGTCCCCAGAGCCGCTTGGCCCTCTTAAGCGCCGGAGCCTGAGTACGAAGACCAACCTCGTACTCACGCCCCGGCGGTTACTGGAGGGCCAAGCGGCTCTGGGGATGAGGATGGGATTTGGAGAATCAAACAAAATAAATCACATTAAGGTCCAGGGATGAACAGTCAGTTTCTTCTCTTTTCTTCCTCTAAGCCTCGGGATCAAGTTAGAAATAGACCTTTTGCATTATGCCTTGAAGTAAGAAGTTGCCTTAATTTCCGCGGACAAAGCATATGTTCAGTAATCTCGTATACCCAGATCTCACTCGTGCTTCAGTTATATCTGCTTTTCGAAAAGCAACGTTAAACCTGCAAAATCTCGACCAAGTATTTTCAGCAAGATACACAATTGTCCGAAGATTACTGCAAAGACTGGTCCTCATACAACATGTAGATGCGTTCATACAATATTTCGGCTGGTCACTACCAGACTTCGTCAGGTTTTATTGCAGAGAATCGCGATGTTACATGGTATATTAATACATACATACAGCTATTTCAATTAACGTTGTCGGATGAAAGCTCAAAGCCAAGACCGCAAGGTAGTATGGTTAGTTGTAAATATCCATTGCATAAAAATCCCGTACTACCTTGCGGTCTTGCATGGCTTTTCGCCTTTTTCATCCGACAACGTTAATTGAAATAGCTGACTTGACAAACAAAGAACGGAGTTACACGATGTTTATGTCAGACGATGTCACAATCTAAGAAAATACTAACTAATTACTGAATTCATTTGACAAGAATATACTTACTGATAAACAGATTACAATTCATCACGTTTTAGGCACTAGCGGCGATGTTCACCAAAGTGTTCCTGTTTAGTTTGCGTTTTGTTTCTCCGATGTGGGCGATGTAGCAGCTCTCGTAAGGTCTCACGCCATTGGTTCGATACTCTTCGAGAGGACAATAGAACAAACAAAACAACAATGGACCCTAGCCCTAAAAACCATAGCAGCTGTGTTTTACAAGGCCAATGAAAATAGAGGTTTCTTAGAGCGGCTACTCCGATGTATATATTGACACCGTATATTACGTTTAAAACATTTTTTACATTGGATCATATAGATCAGGTTTTTAGAATTACATGTTATGTGATTATAAATACAACGTTCCTCTTTAGTAGTAAAAAAAAGTGTAATTGACTTTTGGCCTTGTTGAATAAACAGGTCAAACAGCGTGGGTGGTTGCATCTGTAAGCTCCTGCTGGAGGCGTTATCTGATGTAGCTTTTTCGCTGGTTGGTTTTCCGTTGCCGGTTAAGCACTGTGTTGTGTGGTTAAGGAAAGTCTGAGTGTTTTTGGACAGCCGCTACAATATTGTATCTAACTTCGCCGGTTGGAAGAACTTTTGTTTTCATGGTTTAAAGGGTGAAGTTTAAGACACTGACTCATTTACAAATTTGGCACCACGAGGAAAGCAGTAACGTAACGAACATGCGCAATGCGTTATTCAGCGCTGTCGGTGAGCAACGGGGTTAAGCCTAAAGAATACCGTTCAGAAGGACGTCGGACACCTTATTGAAACTTATATAACGGAGTAACTGGTTAGCTTTCAGTTGATGTTATGGGTAGCAGTTTATATAGTTAAATTTAAGCCTGAATAACCCGAGAAGCTAGGTGGTACAGTGGTACGGTAGGCTATCTAAGCCTAAGCCTAGCTGAGATCACAGGTTCAATCCTAAGTGGGGGATTTTAGATTTTCTTTTTTACACTTAAAAATTTATTGACAATAAAATTCTAAGTGTCGACATTACGTTATATAAGTCTTAATAAGGTGTCCGACGACCCTCTAAACGGTATTCTTTAGGCACAACCGAGCAACGGTCAAGGAAAGCCGCTGAACGAGGAAGAACGCGGACACTGTGAACGAGTGACATTGTAAAAGCTTCGATCGGGTCGCGCGCTTATACTTGTTCTTTCGCGATTCTTAAACTATTTTTGCTGTCATCTATCCATCAATTCCTTTTATAACAAAGAAAGTATAAAGCTCGAACTCCAACAATCAGCTACTCAAAAAGAAAATACGAGCCGCTAAATTTGTCGCCTCCCTGTCCCTCCTCAGAAACGTTTTCGTCGCAGCCGTTGTCGTGTGCTAAATGTATTATGACGTCACAACGTATAATTTATCATCATGTTAAATTTGCTACATTGATGTGTTGCGGAATTTAAGCAAGAAAAGATGTAAATTCTTCGCAAAATGCTCACTATTCCTGCGTTGCAGGAGATAACCCCGACTAAACGGGAGAAACTCGGTGTAAATGATCCGTAAGTTTGCGTTTTAATCAGACACTTAAATATAACTTAGCTTTTATAATTTTCTGTTTCCTTGTAATCAAAGTAGTTGGCGATGATTATTGTGCTACGTCAAAGCGAAAGACTTGTTTTTGCCAACTTTTCTGCCTTGGCAACCTCGTAAAACAGGTCCAAACAAAAACCCGCAAGTTGCACAATGCAAAATCCTGACAACTTTCTTCTTTTCTTTAACCCCCGCAGAGTGCACAGTGTTCAAGATTCTCTTATAAGCGCACCGAAAAGCTTAGATCAATTCAGAGGATTGGTGAACTTGGCTCTCATTCTTCTGGTAAGCTCAAATTAAAGTATCTATAACGTTCAATAAAAAAAAATTACGCCCTGTAAATCCTGGAAACGAAACAACAGACGTAATACTCGGATTACCTACAAGCAGAAACTGAGGGGGTGGCGAATGGTAAATTCTTCGGGACGGACTTTACGATCGGCGAGAGTAACATTTTTCTGCGCGCGAGACCGAGATTTTGAAATGGCTTTATAAAAAGCCGGGTCACAATCAGAGCTTGATCTGGGAAAAGAAGAGAAAAGACTGCGGAGAAGTGAAGAGAAGAGAGGAGAAGAGAAGAGAAGAGAAGAGAAGAGAAGAGAAGAGAAGAGAAGAGAAGAGAAGAGAAGAGAAGAGAAGAGAAGAGAAGAGAAGAGAAGAGAAGAGAAGAGAAGAGAAGAGAAGAGAAGAGAACGCTGAAAAGAAGGGTTATGCCGCGTTATGAGCTCCTGTTAATGTTCATTGTTAACTTCCATAAATATATGGACTTCATTGACTTTCATTATAGACATTTGTTTTCTAAGAAACGCACGTGCCTCGTGTTTGAGAGACGACCCTTGTACTGACCAGAGAACTCTGTACACCCCTCTTGGTTGGAGACAAGTCTTTGTCAGTGTAAATCGGGAGCAACATCGAAACAAGTTTTGTTTAAGAATCTAAGCGGATGTGTCATTGATGATATTACAACGCTACAGCGTTGTGTTAAATCGAACACATAATGGCAAACGGATGGCAAACTACACAGACTACACGGAATTTCAGTTTGCTATACTCTTCATACTCTCCCTACCCTGAACAGTCTGTTGCATTCACTGTCACGTGCCGCTTTATTGATCAGCGGTCAGCGTTACAAAGGTGATCTGATCGTATTTACGTGCAGAAACGAATATCCATTCGAAAGGAAAGGGTAAATCATGAGTTCTCCCACGTTAAGGCGGCGATCATCGTCCAAAAAGTTGGACAAGAATTCAGAGACGAAACCTAGAACGAAGCTAGGGAATATCTATGCACTGCCGTAAGTTCAAGATGGAGAAGTTGGAAGCCTCAGTTTCGCTGGCATGGCGTCCACATTTGCCTCTATGTTATTTAAAAACAAGGTTCTTCTCTGATATTACAGGGTTCACTCGTGTGAAGAGTCTCTTTTAACCTCAACCAGCGGTTTTGAAAACTACAGAGGAATTGTGAACTTATGTCTTGTTCTTCTGGTAAGCTAAAGGGACTTTCTCGCCGATGAAAGCATATAATTGTTTGTTTTAAGCTTACTTCGATTTTTTTTTCGATAATTATTAAAGCAGAGTAATATTCTCTTAGTACTGATGAAAGATATTACAATTACAATATAGGAATCGATTATATAGGATTGTTTTTCTATCCTTGCACCTTTTATTGAACTGAAAATTTTTCGACCTTGTTAGGGGCCGTCGACATTATTCACAAGTTCCCCGCTTAACGTCCACTGGACGTTTGGGGGGGGGGGGGGGAGGGGGGGCGGAGAGTCGAGATTTGGACGTTAGCGCGGTGCATTTGGAGTAAGTACGAAATTGTTAGTTTTTAATCCTAGAAGTGCCACAGAAAGCCGTGAAAAGGCACAAACTGGACACAGATGTTTTAGCAAAACAGGTACGAGGAACTGTCAG
The DNA here is from genome assembly GCA_022457155.1 of Cladopsammia gracilis. Lineage (NCBI taxonomy): Eukaryota > Metazoa > Cnidaria > Anthozoa > Scleractinia > Dendrophylliidae > Cladopsammia > Cladopsammia gracilis. Next base: position 2,179,977 of record JAJGOT010000030.1, on the reverse strand, counting down.
TCTTTTTTAAATATTCTAAAGCCCATTTACAAATAATGTTTGTTGTTTCACACATCAGTAGTCTTACAAACTGTATTCACCAACTATTAAAAAACGTCACTCCAGGCAACGTTGGGATGGTGAAAATTCTAAGTGGATGTTAAGGAGGGGGGGGGGTCTGACCCTAACGTTCAGTGGACGTTAAGCTGGAACTTGTGAATATGTCGACGGCCCCTTAGCTTTCCTCAATATAACCATCAAGATTAAGTTATACATGCAGGAAAAAGTAGTCTTCGGAATATTAAGACAGACTTATAAGCTTGTAGGTAATTTGCAAAAGATTGCTTTGTGGATAGCTTGTATAACCATTATTTGGGGGCTACTAGGCTTTCAATTGTTGAAATAATAATTGTTGTGTGCACTGAACTCTGTTGGCATGCCTTTGGGACAGCAGAGGACGTGACTATGCTTGCAACCATGTACATTCCATGTGGAAATTAGCCCAGTCCAAAGGTACACCAAGTTCCTTAAGGATTATATGATCAAGGATCTCTGAGCGGACACTCATAAGCCAACAGCTCTACTTGTGGCTGCCTTGACAAGCTCCAGTTACGGACAATTTTTCTGCTTTCCGAGGGTGTCCGTTTACAGTAGCTTCAACAGTATTGAAAAAGGCAATGCATTCCAAAGTTCCTCAGCCTACCCTGTATGGAATACACCCTGAGACAAATGCCTCATTTTAAAGTACATCTCTTTCTAACTGTAGTTACTGTCATTGCAAATCTATATGGGTGGGGGAGAGGTACTTATTTACCAGAGCAGTAATCTAAAAAAAGTTCATAAATTTACTGAGAAATGCAAGTCTTATGATTTTGTGGAACCAGGTCCTTTAACTGTATGAAAGGCCTGATCACCAAGCTTTAGATGTTTGTGTGCTGAGCTCTGAATACTCAATCCTAGAACTAGTAAAGTTTTCCATTGGGCTTTTAAATTTTAATCCGCCTCTTGATAAATGGGAAAGGAGCAAGGGTAATATTAATGAAGGCATGTTGAAGTGCTTGGACTTTTGATTTATTGGCCAAAAGGTTGACGAGAAACTTTATTCCGCATAATTATCCACCAGCATGCTTCTATTAAAAAGACTTTAAAAATAAGTGTCAAATTAAAGTCTCACACCACCAGGCTACATGCCTGTAGTACTATATACCTTTGTCCAAAAGTTGTATTAAATGGCAGTCTCAGAAATAGATTATTCTTTCCTCTTTGTTGAATTAATGAAGAAATAACTTACAGTTAATACAGTGTGAATACCATGCAGTGAACAGTAGATCTATGTAAAACCCATTCTATTAATTTCACAGTTGACCCAGGCCTGTAACAGACAGCAGCTAGATAGTTACAGTACCGGACAGAAGTAAGCTAACAGAGAACTCGGAGCAATCAAATGCATTATGCATATGAACCACAAACCTGTCAAAAACTTGAGATCCACAAAATAGTGGAGATGCGGTGGTGTAGTGGTTTTGAGGCTCCGTCTCTGCCATCGTGTTTTTTCCTTAGACAAGAAACTTTGCTTCACATTGTCTCCATCCACCCGGGTATATAAATGGATACCGGCAACTTAATGGTGGAGAGTAACCTTGGGATAGACTGGGAGGGGGGGGGGGGGGGGGGTTTGGTAATACTCTCAGTCGCTTCATGCTACAGAATCTGGTCTAAGGTCTGGCAGTTGTAAGCCATTAGGCTTGTGAACACTTACCTTTTACCTTTTACAATAGGAACAATTTACAATTCATTTTGTGGATCTCAAGTTTTTGACAGGTTTGCAGTTGATGTGCAAATGCAGTCTGCTCTAAGTTCTCTATTAGGTTTTTTTGTTCGGTACTGTAGTTTATAGATTGATAGATGCTGAGGGTCTCTTCATTTAAACCTGGTAACTCAGCTGGCCTCTTCAAGCCCACCAGGAATGCAAGTTATTATCGCAAGGTGAAATGTACTTGCGGGTAAACTTGCGAGTCCACTTGGCCACCCAGTGCAGTAATTAATGTAAAATGTCATTTTCCAGCTTATGTTGACTTCTGATCCCATTTGGCCAGGGCTTTAGACCGACAAATTTTTTTGTGTGCATTTGAAAATTTTCAGAAAATTTTTCATTCCAGTGTAGTCATACATGTATGAGCACATATCAAATTTTACAAAAGGAAATAGGAATAAGGCTGCCAAGATCTTGGTAACTAGGCCGGCCTGTGCCAGTCAACCAGGCTCGTGACAATAATTGTCTGCCTCCAGTGGGTGAAGTTATTGTTCAATCATAATACCTAATGCATTGTGTTATGCGTTAGTAGTATCATATCATAATGGCAATGTTTTATTCTAATTCTCTTTTGTTAAATTGCAGATACTCTCAAATTTTCGAGTGGCATTGGATAATGTACTCAAGTGAGTTTTGCTCTGTTTAAAGAAAATGTTTAATTAATTTTTAACTCGTGAATACATGAAGTGTTAATTGAGTTATAACAGATGGAGACAAATTTGCAAATGTTCACTCCTTCCTACCTTCCTTCTATCCACTGTAAACTGTTCTTGATAATTTCTCTGACCAGTGCATTAAGGCTTGGGCATACACCAAATTGAAGAAATGTTGACTCTTAAAAAAGCATAAACCATGAACGATGAGACTGAAATGGGATTCTGGGTAGGCAGCATTGGCAAGCTAGTAATATTCTATTTCTTGATAATCAAGATGTTTTCTTTGTTTGAGACATTTAAGAGCATGATTTATGCATCCTGTGTTAATATAATGTATATTCTGTCACAGAGGAAGATTAAATTTTCCAACTTCCCAGTAAACCTTTGGGTCGCATCGTTCATGGTTTATGCTTTTCACCCGACAACGTTTCTTCAATTTGGTGTATACATGTGCATATATTTTACCCGTTCCTTGCGATAGGTACAGTGTAGTTGTCACCTGCCTTATAACTTAAACTACCCATGGGGATGGCATTGGAGAGAGGGGAGGGTGGGGAGTTAGATGCAGAGGGTGGAGGGCGGCGGGCGGCGGTCGGTGAAGCAAAATGCATACATGTAGGAGTGGGGAGGGTCCGAAGGTTGTTTCATATTCACGAGTTGGCTTGTAGGAGCCTTTTGATTATTGCAACTGAATTTAAGGCATTCACGTATATTAATTATCATAATTATGATTGTATTTTATTTTTCATAGCTTGGCTGCATTATACATTTAATTAAAAATATGTTACACATGTATGTAAAAAGAAGTTTTATAAATATTATATAGCATAATGGTAATAATTAAAACAGTCAAGAATTCATTGATTCAGACTGAAGTAATTGCCTATTTTATGTCCCATATCTAGATATGGGTTGCTTATTGACCCTGTACAAGTTACTACAATATTTTTGGAAGATCCTTATCGCTGGCCCACAGCATCATTGGTGATTTGTAAGTAAAGTTTTTCATCTTGTTGTATATACATGTACATGTATGTTACTCTCGCCATGTTCTATAGTGCACCTGTATAGTTCTATAGTGTGCCTTAATACAGTTGTATAGTGCGAATTAACACATGATTGTGTAATGCAAATAATGTATGCTTGTCTTAATTTTGAACATGTTTCAGGCCAATTCAAATATAATGGATTATGAACAACTGTTAGAACCAGAATTTCAGTTTTGATAAATTACATGATTGTATAATAAGTGATGATTATGTAATTTAATTTTATTGATATTATGATGGCATTTTTTTTTTTAAATTTTCTCCTGATAATAATATTTATTATATAATCTTACAAGCTTACTTTTTATTTTCAGTTTCCAATGTATTTATTCAGTTCACCTTTTTTGTTGAAAAGCTCTTGGCCAAAGTGAGTAAAATATTAATTTAATTATTTTAATTTTAACAACTTTGTTGCTTAATATTAGTTATAAGATAATATATGTAAAATAGAGTGCACAGACTTTGTCATATTATGATTGTAACTGGGACAAATTGAAGAGCTGGGTGCATGCCTACATTGTCAAATTTTTGGCTGTTTTTTTTTTTTTTTTACTTAGATTTGCCTCATATATTTGCATTCTTGTTACCTACAAATTAATAAATTATTGTTAAAACATTGCTCAGAATTTTGACATGTAAAAAATACTCCATGGATTGATAATATTTCCTGGCATTTTTCAGAGGAACAAAAGTTTTTTTGGGCTAAAAGAAGCTGCAAGGAAAGAGGAAACACAGAGTTTTTTTGATACAGAATACTATCAATTAGCAGTTAATAAAAAGCTAGCAATGCATGGCAGTAATTACATTGTACAACAACTTTATTCAGGATCATAGGACTTTACTGTCAGTAAAGGAGTAATGATTTTAGTATTCAATTTCATTATGCTTTAAGGTTAATCAGCACAGTTTTCAGAACAATAGTGTATTAGTGTAATAGTGTATTACTTAGGTATTAAGGACCATATATCTGGTCCAAATTAGGAAACAGTATGCGTGAATTACCAAGCCTTAGCTCGTTTAAAGCTAATATCCGTAGCGTTGACCTGTCCAGCCTAGTGGAAGACAACAGCAACTGCTGCAACCTTTGTAGCACATGATTATTCACGATTATGTACATGTATTTTAGTAAGCTTTCATATATGTCATTTAAATATTTTTAAATCTTAATGTATAGTTTATTCAGTTAAACTATTACTTAATGTGATATTGTACATAGTCGTTTTAGAATCAAAATTATTCTTTTTATTTTGTAATTATAGTAGGTGTCCCCAATTAGCTCTATGAGCTAAATACATAGACACAGTAATAAAGATTTTATTTATCATTTATTATTTATTACATGTTCTTTTCTTTCTTTAAATTACAGGGCAAAATATCCGAGGGGTTGGGAAGGTATCTGCATATTTTCAGTCTGATCTGCACATTGGTTGTACCCTGCACAGTTATCTTAACTTACCAGCCACCCCCATGTAAGTAATACATGTAACTCAAGCATAATACTGTTAGCAGGAAATCAGAGATAGAATTAATTCAGTGGTAAATTTGAGACTGCTCAGAACAAAAACCCATAAATCTTCTGCTGAGTGTTCTCCCTAGTTATAGGAAATGGGGACCACATGACAATTATTTGACCTCAGTAGGATCCAAATCCATGACCTCTGGATTTGATATTCCAACACATTCCAGAGCAGATCGTGGGTGATAAGGTGCTAATTTGTGCCTATAGAATGTGATACTAACAATACAATATACATGTTGAACCTGCAGTCGCAGCACAAGATACAGTGATTATTGCGTGCTTGCCCATTTCATATTTAATACTTTAAATTTTATTAAAATAATAGTATTCCTTTTGAGGTTTTTTAAGGAGCATTGGTGTTTGTGAAAAGTAACACTGTACATACTTGCACGTAGATGTTTGTAATAGCGTTCTGCCCAGATTCTAAAAATAGAATTGGCACGCAGCATCATGGGATTGAAATGCGTACAAACATTCAAGAACTATGCAGGTAGCTACGAAAAAAGCAGGTGCTACGAAGCACTGTTCTTGGGTACAATTCAACAGTTATCCACAACATGTACAGGAATCGCAAAAACTGTTGTTTCCGAGGCAGCCATTTTGAAATATTTGTCTGCATTTCGATCCCACAATGCAATGCTGCCAAATATGACGTCACCTGGGCGGAACGCTATTTTAACACAGGGTAGGGTGGAAGGGTCAGGATGCTGGGTGGCTTGAAAGGTGACATAAAAAACTTGACTCATTTGTCTGGTACATTTAGTGTGAATTATTAAATTGGAAAATTCAGTCTTGTAAATGTTGTGGCTCAAATTTTTCTTTGGTTTAAAAATTTTCAAACCAGTTTAATTTGATTTTTCCATTGTCTCAGATTCATTATCATATTCTGAGACAAAGGAAAACAAAAATCAAACTGGTTTGAAAATTTTCAAACCAAAGAAAAATTTGAACCACAACATAAATAACCAGGACTCTAATGGCCATGGGACAAGTTCCACTAAAACTTAATTTATGTACATGCATGTAAGCTTTTATGTATTGCAAAAATATATTTAATTAATAATATTTCAATCATAATACATGTATTTTCTTATTCAAATCTTTCTGATATTGATCATCACCATATAAACACAATTTGTATAGTCCTCATTATGGTATCTCTTTATGCAAATTTATGCATATTCTAGGGGCAGCAGTGAATGCAGTCATGTGGTACACAGTTGTGTGGTTAAAGCTGATAAGTTACATAAGTGTAAACTTGTGGAACAGATTGGGACTTGTGAACACCTCTGATAAGAATGGTTAGCAGATTTGTCATCAGATAGTTGTACAATGTATAAAATGAATATATTGTTGTACACTATATTGTGTTCAAGGCTATGCTCTAAGATAATGTACATAGTTGGGAGCCTAAAATCTCTAAACTCTTGAAATCTGGGTAACCCAAAGGTAAAAGTAAGTCACCAGGGGCCACCAGGCCATGTTAGAGCACAGCTTTGATGTTGTATAATTATGTTGTGGGTCAAAATTTGCCTTGGTTCAAAGTTTATTTTCCTTTGTTTCTTTGGCTATGGTAATGTATGATAATGTATGATAATGAGTTTTAAACCAAAGAAAATAAAATTTGAACCAAGGCAAATTATTATATTATTATAATATAACATTATACAACTGAAAAAATGTTGTTTCTTGTCTGCACAAAAACCTAAACAACATAGTTTTTGGTTGACTGAACCAATTATTGTCCATGAAACATTACTAAATAAATTAGATTATTTCAAATCAATTATCTTTATTACTTTGAATTAAAAAGAAAAAAACTCCTTTCTTACCAGTGTGCACCTAACAGGGGAAGATGGCAAGTAAGACACTGTGTATGTGTTGGTTGGAAAACATGAAAACAAACTGCCAGTGATTGTTTTGAAAAGTTGCCCAAAATAATTTATAAACTTCAATATTAATGCCACTGTTGTCGCCCCCAAGCATGGAGTCAGAGACGCTATTGCTTGCCCCTTGTGCTGGAAACAGTACAAGCCTCGCGGCATACCCAGGGCAAAGACCATCAGCCTCAAAATGTTTGACCTTTTCAGTTATTGACAGATTTTTTATTCTTATATTAAATTATTTAATATCAGTTTGAATTTTTGTTTTGTAGGAGCAGATGATAAAAATGACGACAGCACTATTAAAAAGTCAAATGTTGACTTAGTAATGTACCCTGATAACTTAAATCAGAAAGGTGAGAATGAATGTTAATCAAGTTCTGTTTACACTAAAGTTACCCATTTTCCTCCCAGAGTCTGCAGTCGTGAAGATATATGTTGTGTTGTTCTAACTTTTGAGTCTGTGGATGAAATTCGATTCTATGGTCAGTGGATGACCATTCAAATGAAACCTCTTCAGCAGTACTTTTGCATGGTACCACTTGCTTTTCAATGTGTTACAAAACTGATGAAATTTGGGATTTTTCTTGAATTTTGATTTGTGTCACTCTTGGGAGTTGAAGAGTTAATATAATAGCATTTACTTAATAAATAAACAAGGCTTTTCTCTAAGAGTTATCATCGGGAGTCCAAAGTCAGTCCAACTATAAAATATAGGGTGCCCAGCAGTTAAGCCATAATATGCAAGAATTCAGTTTTTCTTGGCAGTGTGGCCCCAAGACAAAAGGTAGACACCTAAGGCACCCGGGCACTGCTTACCCGGGTATTAAAGAGCACAGCCTTGATAAATATTTATTTAATAATATATATTTATTATTTTGCATATTGACTCATTTATTTTGTCAACTGACTCTGGTTTCTAGCTGGCAATCTAGACTGGCAACACTTACATGTACCATCACTCCTTTCTCACACTTTCCTTTCTTTTCTATTTCTTTCTTACTTTTTTTTATTATAATTCAGCAACTTTTGTTATTGTATTTCAGATCTCTACTACTTCATGGTTGCTCCCACCCTTTGCTATGAACTAAATTTCCCCAGGAATGAGAGAATAAGAAAGCGATTCCTCTTAAGAAGAATAGCAGAATTTGTAAGTTATAAATTATTTTTGATATCTAATTTAGTTATTACAGAACTGTTTTAAATGTTTTATCTTCAGTTGAATTGAAGGGCCGAGAGCATAACCAACCTATGTGTAATAATATATGTGTAATTTTAGGCCTTTTTTATTCTTTCTCACTCAGTTTGTCCATTTTTGGCATGTGAACTACAAATTAGTTGCAAAACATTGTTCAGAATTTTTTTCTGTTGTTTTTTCCCGTCGTTTTCGACAAATTCCGTAATATTGTGGTAAGCTTCAATCTGTTTTCACACTAACACGGTTCAATATTTTTTTAAATTAAACGCAAGGATTTTTGACGAATGCAAAAAAAAAAAGGAAATCACTTTCATAATGTCCAGTTCGAAAAAAAAAAAAGGATGCTGAGCGTGAATCGAACCTGGAGCCATCCGAGCGCAAATCCCGGACCCATACCACTAGACCACCAAGGAACACATGCTCAGTTCAGACCAAGTTTTATTATTTAAAGGTAGATACACATCAAAGTGCGTATCTTGATTTGAAATCCTTTTAGGTCGATTTTAATGTTGCATTAAAGACTCCAAATGCGAAACATCTTTCGGCCGGCCAGCAAGAACTCACTTCAAGCTGCCCAAAGCTGTTTTTCAAGTGCCTAGCCATGCACAGCAGACCCATCTGCCACTGTTGCAAAGCATGCCGCGAAATCCTACGACAAAACCGAAATGGAGTTCCTGCCCAAACATTAGAACAAAATACTACAAGACTGGAAGCACTTTGGATATTGGGCATTTCGACCATGGCACGGGATGGCAAATGGGCCTCAACTCTCAACCCTGCCCCTTTTCTGATCCAAAGCGATTCCAGACTTTCCCGCCAGCTCATCTTGTCCACCAAGGTCTGTTCTTCACCTCGAGCGCTAAATGGCGCTTTAGACACAGGGTAGGACAAGAAACACGACTCGTTTCTTTGAGAGGTGCTAGAGACTTAAGGATTTCCGGACTTAATGATGTCTTTCAATCACTGGACGGGCCTCATACACGTTGGCTTACACACACGCAACAGAGGCGATGTGTTGCCGTAGTGAGCTCATGATAGATAAGTGAGCCAGGCTTAAATTCCACATAGGCTAGTTATGCTCTCAGCCCTTGAATTAGTATGAATTCCAAAAACTCAGCATCTGATTATTGATATTTCAAACTTGCTTTAAAGTTATATAAAATTATACTTGAGTTTCTTTACATTTTTTTTTTTGTTTCTTTCATATAACTTTATGTTGCAGATCTTTCTAGTTGGAATTATAATTGGAGCTGTGCAACAGGTATTAAATAAGAATAAAAATAAGGTTTAGAATGGATTTAGTCTCTATACAATCTGTTTATGATGTCTTGTTATGATTTGGTGAAGGGCAATAATTGAATGCATGCGTTTACAACTTCTACAAATTTATTAAGAGATAGAACCCACCAACCCTCCTGTAAATGTAGTGTTGTGGGTTCAAAGATTTCTTTGTCTCAGATTCATTATAAATCATATTCTGAGACATACATGTACATGGAAAATTTTTTTTTTATTGTAATATTTTTAAACGTATTTATTAAATAATTTGTTTCTTTAATTTTGCAGTGGATTGTTCCTACTGTGAATAACTCCCTTAAAACTCTTCAGGTAGGTGTAGCTATTGCTGCGTGAACATACAGTTGTACCTAACATTAACTTGAGGAAAGTCAAGCTCTAAGACAAAGCTAACGAGAAAGGACATTCTTTAATCGATTGCAAACACAGTTCATACATGTACCAGCGGTATGGTATTGTTAGCTGGTTTTATTCACTATAAATTAAAATTATTATCCAAATGGTACAATGTTCTTGTTTGACAATGGGTCTAAAGTCGTATAAAATTAATTGCATTTTGTCAACAGGAAATGAATTTTGCCAGGGGAGCTGAGAGATTAATGAAATTAGCAGTAAGTGTAAATTATGTTAACAAGCATTTTGACTCAATGAAACATTTTAGCATTCTATTAATTCTTTTTAGTTATTTTCTGTGCCCATTTTCTCCAAATAAAGAACCTTAGTTTGCATTTTCTGCATTACCAAGTTACATAGTGTACTTGTATGCTATTTTTTCTTTATCCCTTTTAAGGCCCAATATTAATTGTCCATTATGCTTTTCGCGCCGCCTTGTTTGGTTTGTACAGGAGCGAGGCTTCTATTGTTCAGAGGCACGTAAAGCATAATGGACAATACTGGGTTTTTAATTAAGCCACAATATCAATGAACAAATTGTCTTCTCTGGTTTTTATTTATTTGGTATGGTACTGCAGCCTACTTATGTGTAGGAAAATTCCAGTGGTACTTCCGATCCAAGGGAGGGGCATGGGGACATCTGCCCAGCCCCCCCCCCCCCCCCCCCCATTTAAGGTACCAATTAGCAAAAACTACATAACTGTATTTTCAGTCCCAAACATTTTCACTTGCCATCCCCCTCCCCCCCCCCCCCCCCCCCCTTACATGGAGTTTAGATCCACAACTGAATTTGAAGTTGTTTTAGAATCATTACAACTTGCCTTTCAGCTGTTTGTTGATCTATTCCTTTATTCTCACTAACTTTGTGTCTGATGGTGTACTGATATGGCAAGGAGAAATTAGAGGCTGGTCACTTTTGGGGCATAAAGTGTAACCAGAAACCCATTAGTGGGTTGAAACATGTAATGCACATTCACAGCTTCCCAATATTCATTTTTTGCTTAGTACCATATTTTGAAACCCCTTGGTCCCTCGAGATTGGAAGCAAGAATTTGTTCTAGCAAATTGATTGGTTGATATTTTTATCTTGATTTTCCAATTTTTTTCAGAAGCTTGTTTTGAAGTGTACAAGAGACAGTTGCACGTTTCAACCCACTTAATATTAATGCCGGTATAAAATTTAATTTTACATAATTTTCTCTTTCCTAGGTACCAAATCACTTAATCTGGCTGTTGTCCTTTTATGCACTCTTTCACAGTGGCCTGAACATAACTGCCGAATTGCTAAGATTTGGCGATAGAACATTCTACAAAGACTGGTGGTAAGAATGAAGTCGAAATATTTCTTAATTCTTCTAGGAACTTGTAAAGTCAAACCTCTATTAAACAGCCCTCTGTAAAGCGGTCACCGTCAGCCTCTATTACGCGGTCACTTATCAAATTCCTGGAAATCCCTCCCCAATTGAAGAGGTGTGTGGAATAAGGCCCTAAGTGACTTTGATGTAACATCAAATTCTCCCTGTGTTTCACAAGGGCAAACAAGGTAATTTGGAATGAGAATCTAGCAGTTAATCAGAAGTTACTTAGGTCTTTTTTCGAGTAAACGTGACCTCTTTCAGGCAGTCACCTCTATTAAGCAGACGCGGTCATTGTTTAGATTTCCCAATTGGTTGTATTTCACCTCTACTAAACGGTCACCTTGTTTTAATTAATATGGTCAGGAAGAATTCTCATTTCATTCATTTACACTAAACAAAGTGAGTGACTTACTTCACGAAATTAAGCTGCGCGGCCCCAGATCACAGACAACCATAACTGATTTTTTTTTGCCTCATGTTGAATGTGCTGGCAAAACGTTTGATGATGTAGTTTACAACAAAGACTTGCCAAACGAACAACATTATAAAATCTGATAGTCTGAGGCATGAACTTCCTTGAACGTGCCATTGCTAATTTTTTGTGTTACTGTAAGTTGCTGTTAGCAATGAATTATACATCATGTGAGCAATTTTGCATTCTAGTTCAATTTTATGCCATATCACAGGTTAAATTTTAGAAAACATCTATTAAGCGGTCATTTAGCTATTCCCCAAGGGTGACCGTTTAATAGAGGTTTGACTGTGCATACAGTTCATTATTTCAGACAGACAACTGTAAACTGGGTATAACGGTATGTATTAATTTGTATTTTGTAGGAATTCCCCAAATGTGGCCTACTTTTGGCAAAATTGGAACATCCCTGTTCATCGCTGGGCCAGAAGGTATGTAAACTATATGCTTCACTGTGTGCATTCAGAACGATAAAAAGAAGGAATTAATTTTGTTTTGAATTACTCTAGAATCGTCATGACATTAGCCTCTTTAATTAAAGCATCGTTGTCTTATTTTTTGGTCACTTTTCAGGCATCTGTATCTTCCTTTGTTAAAGTCAGGCTACTCCTCTATGCAAGCACAGATTGCCGTATTTTTACTTTCTGCGTTCTTCCATGAGGTACAGTAAGTTTATTTTCTTATTATAGGGACAGTACGTGTCCCAGCTGATGTATCGTGTTTTCATGTTTATGACCAGGAGCTTGCTTTAAGCTTGCTTTATTATCTCCAAATAGAAAGAAAATAAATTCCCAGAAGTGATAAAAGCAAAGGAATTATATTGACCAAAGAGTCAAAACACGGCTATAAAAGAGTGAAAACTCCGTAATGGCAATTTTGATTTCTAGACAGTCTGTCGCGAAATCAAATTTGATGAACTGTAATCCACTTCCATCCTTGTAATCCTGTACTTTATCTCCAAACTACTGCCTTTGTTTTGCTCTACAGAATATTTTTATCCAATTATTTGGTGGCATTTGGCGATATAACATGGAAATAAGCTAAGCGAAACTTTGTTATCGGCGGGACAGAGTCCCTTTCACAGAGTTAGTAAGTTTACTGGGGAGCGGTGAACAGTTAGAAAGAGCACTTCTTATTTGTCAGTTCCGATGTCCTTGCGGCGAGACGGTCGTTCTCCGCCTGTGTCTAGCCTTCTTTCCCTATTAAACAACATTTCCAAATTCCATTTTGTTTTGAATATAGAGGGCGTGAATGAAAACCACATGTATTCTAAATGAATTTTTTTCTTTGTTTTCGTTATTAGTTAGTTATTTATTTTGAAAACCTTTATTTACAGTTTGAAAGATAATCTTCTTAGACTTGAATACGGGGACACTGTCCCGGCTGAAATATCGTTTTTTATCTCGTTAATGCGCATGCGCATTAAGCGAGATTTCGGAGTCGAGTACGAAAAGGGACAAAAGTTGTTAACAAAATTTTGTGGACTTTTGTCCGGGGGGGTTTCTTGTCCCTTCTTTATAGAAGCTATATTAGGGCATTGAGGATATGGTTGGTTAAACCGGTTAGGATTTCAAGAAAGGCGTCACATACTGCCACTAAAATTTTTGGGGAGCACCCCCGGACCTATTGTTAATTTCCCAAGGGTATTGGGATGTCAGAACTTGTGATGAACTTGTCATATCTCACATTACATTACCGCAAAGGTATTAAGTCCTTCTTTAAGTTTCGATATCTCACGTTACCTATCAGTTTCAATCATTTGTCGTAAAGCCATTGAAGCTGCTTTAGAAGGGTTGCGTTTTCTTGGGAAACGCAGTTTGAGAATTTCACGGTGTATTTTTACGAATGGAGACGTTTTAAGAAAGTTAAATGGGACAGAAAAGTTTGTGTTTTAATATGAGCGATATGGCAGAGCAAAATAGCATGAACTTTGCGTTTTTTGAGGAGCACCGCCGGACCTATTGTTAATTTCCCTAGGGTATTGGGATGTCATGAACTTGTCATAATTATCTCACGCTACGTCACCACAAAGGTATTACAGTTCTTATTTAGTTTCGATATCTCACGTTACCTACGGTATCAATAATCTTTCAAATTTCAAATCATTGCCATTAATAGATTTAGGTACATGGTAGAATGTATTGACGGTGATAAAAATTACGCTTTAATTATGCAATAGTATGCAAGGGACCTCGTGATTTTGCAGACTTCGTCAAACTATTTCTTGTTTGCTGCAATTCTCTCTACAGTTCTATTCGTATACAAGTAAAATTTTGTTGTTGACAAAGCAAGCATTTTAACAACCATTTTATAAGCGATCTGAGCGTTTCAATTCAAGACAGACATTGGAACTTATTATTACGGACTTAATTGAGAAGATATTATTTGAGTGCCAATTCTTGGTTTTCACGTGACGTCATCAAATTCGAAAATCATAAATTGTAATGCCTTCTGAATTTATATGTCCACCAGGTTGAAGATGACTTAAAAATAAATTTTTTCACAAGTATCCAACCCGGTAGCGTCTTTCGTTTTGAAAATACAGCATTTTGAATTTCTGACTTTTCACCCTACGTGACACCAACATGGCGTCCGTGACAAAGCTTTTTCCTATGAAACAAGGGCCTCTCCTCGTGATTTTTGGCACTTTGGGCAGTTAAAGTATTAGGAATGCAGTTTATGCGAATGAATAGTAGTTCACGAGAGAAAAGTAATCGCTTTCAGAGCGAAAGTGAAGTCCAGATGTTTTTATTGATTTCCGGCGGCCATCTTGGTGCCCCTCGGAGGGGCACCAAGATGGCGTTTCCATACAAAGCTCTGTAAATTTGAGTCGAGTGCTTCGGCGAATAATTCAACAACGGGATACTGCACAGATCTGAGACTTAGCGAAGTTTTTTATTTGTTACTCTTTTATAACATTACAAATTATTGGCTTCTTTCACTAAATAGTTTTGATTCTAAAACATTATATATTGGTGTCCCTCCGGGATGGCGTTTCCATACAAAGCTCTGTAAATTTGAGTCGAATGCTTCGGCGAATAATTCAACAACGGAATATTGCACAGATCTGAGACTTCGCGAAGTTGTTTATTTGTTACTCTTTTATAACATTACAAATTATTGGCTTCCTTCGCTAATTCGTTTCGATTTTAGACCATTTTAAAATTTTATGGCGTGACAGTGAAAACCAAGAATACGAAGAAAATATCAAGAAGTGGTTAGGATTTTATCGGATACACCGCCACTAAAATTTTTGGGGAGTACTCCCGGACCTATGTTAATTTCCCTAGGGAATTGGCATGTCATAATTTTTTTTTAAGTTTTGATATATAGCGTTACATATCAATCTTTCAAATTTGTTTTTACGTGGATGTGTCCGAGACGGCATTGATCTTCAAAGGTTCAAGAAATTTGTGTTTTTCTTGTCAATCATATGTCGTAAAGCCATTAGTGCTCATTTAGAAGGGTAAAAAAGGTCAAATGTTCTTGGGAAACGCAGTTTGACTGAAAATTTCACGGTGTATTTTTAAAATGAATGGAGACGTTCTGAGGAAGTTAAATGGCAAGGGAGCAAAAACAATAATTACTAAGTTCAATTTATGAAATGAATGGCTTTGAGTTCTCATAGTATGTTATCATATGATGAACTACCGATCACGCGAACGAAATCATTGCCATTATTAGATTTAGGTACATGGTGGAATGTATTGACGGTGATAAAAATTGCGCTTTGATTATGCAATAGTATGCAAGGGATCTCGTGATTTTGCTGAACAAACTAATTGTGCAAATGTAGAAGTTATTGTTTGCTGCAATTCTTTCTACAGTTCTATTCGTGTACAAGTAAAAGTTTGTTGTTCTGAATTGAATGACAAAGCAAGCATTTTAACAACCATTTTATAAACGATTTCAGCGTTTCGATTCAAGACATACATTGGCATTATTACGGACTTAACTGAGAAGATATTAGTGCCATTTATACGGGAGAAAATAAGACGCGTCTTATCTAAGACGCGACTTAAATAAGATGCGAAGTGTACCATTTATACGTTTGCGTCCAACATAAGACGCGAAGATCACGTATAAATGGTTCGCGTCTTATTTTGATACGGCGCACTTGTTGTTCACGTCTTATTTAGGACACGAAAGCATTTATACGAGGAAGTTCACGTCTTATTTAAGACACGGACAAAATAAGAACTTAAGATAAGTCGCGTCTAAAATAAGACACGAATGCTTATTTTGTACTGTTTATACGATCGGTTCGCGTCTTATTTAAGTCGCGTCTTAGATAAGACGCGTCTTATTTTCTGTCGTATAAATGGCCCTATTATTTGAGTGCCAATACTACTCAAGTAAAAAAACATTTGATAAACGTTTTTTCACCTTTTTTCCGGATCCACGGTTGTGGCGTGCAGGAAAGACAGAAACATTTCCGGTGAAGATCACAAGAAAAGACAGAAAAGTCAGAAAAATATAGCACTGCGACAGCTTGAGACTCAGTTGAAGTAAAAAGTAGTGAAAATTGCTTTTCAGTGTTTATCTGGCTTTGACAGCTTTCGTAATAAAGTTTCCTTTTTATCATTGTGGAATGTCCGGTTTCCGGAAGATTAGAAAGAACGGGAGAGAGCGAATCTTAAAAATAAAATTAAAGTTGGAAAAATAAATATTTGCTCAATTCTTTCTTTGAGGAATAGAGGAATTCTAAGGATATGCACTTTTTGTCCTGACTTCCTGACTGAATTTAAGTCTTAAAATAGCAATGAATATGCGTGAACGGACTCTGATCGATCAATGACAGACATTGTAGCGACCATAGGTCATGGATCAGTTCTTTTCTTCTTTAAAATCTCCGTAAAATTCTTAGATGTTTATATCTTATATATAAAGATCTACAAACGCGGATAAGCGTAAACATTTATCCGATGCGTTGTGGCACACATCAAAGATTTAAATTGGATGATCCCACAGGCAGACCAATCGTGATATCCAGTACACAGTAATGAAATATATTAGGTAATAATACGATTTGTCACGGAATTGATAAGCGATAGAAAAATCGAAAATATTACACACTAAAGTCTTCTCACCTTTACTTTATTGTCTCTTGATGTATCCTGACCGGTTTAAATGCATTTTTACAACTTTTGTCACTCGCCCCACTATCCACTACAAAAGAAGGGAAGGCTGGAGACCTCTGAGCGAACCCTCGCCACGCGAAAGCCAATAATTTCTAAACAATTCAACTCAAGCTCCCCGAATTGCCACCAGTGAGGCCGCAGGTTAAATGTCTACCCGTGCGATTCGTGCTAGCTTCCAAATTCCCTTTCACGGGCTCTAAAAGGGCTCCGTTTTGGAGCGATTCTGGCCATCTTCGCTTCGCCGCGATCCAAACGGCTGTACCACGAAATTGGAATACTAAAGCTTAGCGACCGCGTCACAGAGACAAAATGACATGACAAAATGACAAAATGACCCGAGGGGAGGGTCGTTACTTTTGCCCTCGCGCAAATTGACACCGTCGGGGGAGCCGGTGCGTGTAATTCGAACGGAAACCACACGCGTGACCTGTCACTTATTTGTCTTTATTTGATAAAGTGCAATTTTTCATCAAGATCAAAAGTAAAGTCTCTTTTTAAAATAAAAATGCTCGAAGGAAAATAATTAAGCTTGTTAAAACCAATTTGCGCCAAAAAATCAAAAATCAAAGGTCACGGATATGTATGTGTATACCGGGAGTCTAGGGTGTACTCTAACTGCACCTCCGATCCAAGAGAGAGGAAGATAGGGGCCTTGGGAACGAGGTTGGTAGTCCTTTCAATAACAAATTGATCATTAAAACAGACCGTTGGCCTTCGGGTGTTGATATGAACGATATGGTCAATAATGTTTAATTTTTATTATTGGTAAATTGCACAACCTTCTAAAGTCGCTGTCGTAATTTGTCGTATTTTTGAAGCGGAATCGAGCCGCTTCTCGCTGTTCAGAACGTCTCATGTCGGCAATTTTCGGGGCCAGGTCGCTTGTCGTTTTTACCAAGGCTTCTTTTAGCCGAGATGTTTTGAAAACAGCTTCAGCTATAAAAGGAAACGAAATCCTAATCACCAGCTCTATTCCTACAAGAGTCACCATTCTGCCCGAAGGTACACAATTTTTTAGTTGACGGAAAAAGCGACAAGTAAAATATTTTCATTTGCCTTTTTTACAATAGTCTACCATAGTGAAGTATTTAGATAAAACATTCCTTTTTTACTGAAGTCTTTTTACTGAACTTATTCACATGCACAAAGTTCTTGTTTTGTCTCATACATCCACAAATACACTGCACATATAAATTGGCTGTTTAAAAACATTGCTAGTAAATCAATTTTAATCCCAAATGAAAATCGTTGCAATATGTTTTAGTTTTGTTTAAATGTCAATAAATAAAGATAGTAAATATTTTTTAACCTTCGAACATCTTTCCCAAATTTCGATTGATAAGAAAATCGCCATTGTAATGCCATACAAGTCATTGCTACTAAAATACTGTGACTGATACAAAACATAGAAAATTAACTAAGTAAAAGGGCTCTCTAAAGATAGATTGAATCTAAGTAGTTTTGCCACCCCCATCCCTCCTCATAATTTTCCCCCGTAGCAACCAAATTGGCCTCGGCTCATTCGCTTAATATTATCAAGTTGAAGTTTCCCCTCAGCTGTAAAATGAAGACTATTTTGAACAAATACGCTAAATTAACATGAAAATTATTTATATTCATACTCGTGATTATTTTGTTGCTCATGACTTTTATTGATTTGGTGGCTCCTAAAAGAGCCCTTAAGTCCTCTATGACTGCAATGTCTAACTCTACGATTAGACCTACAGGTATTTTCAATCTTTCAACTTCAATAAACCATTTAGCAGCTTTACACATATTACCTATCACGTCTTTACTACATTTACCTATCAAAGGCACCCAACTTTTCCAATTCTTGTTGTTGTTGTTGTTGTTTATTAACCTTTCATTCTCTCGCATTAACGAGATGGCTTTAAGAGCCCTTTGATTCATGATTATGGCCAGGAGCTTGCTTTAAGCTTACTTTATATCTTGAAATTGGACGAAATCATCGCCAAATGTGATAGAAGCAAAAAAATAAGAACTAAACAGGCAAAACTACGGCGAGAAAAGTCAAAATTTCACAAGAATTGCAAGTTTGATTTCTTAACCGCCCGTCAATAAATCAAATTCCACTTCATTCCTTGCAATCCTGCCTTTTATCCACAAACTACTGCTTTTGTTTTGCTCTATAGAATCTTTTTATCCAACTAAGTTGTATATTTGGTGGCATTTGGCGATGAAACGTAGCCTGTTCCAGGCGTTTAGATTGTGGGGAGCAGAGAAAAGCGGCGCGCGGCGCTAGGGTCGACGCGAGGGAAGACTGGAGGTTAGGGTTAGGTTTTTTTTTTTCGCGTGCCACAAACTTAACGCCTGGAGCAGGCTAATGAAACGTGGAAATAAGCAAAGCGTAATTTTGCCATTTCGGCGGGACAGTGGCCTTTAAACCTATACCCATCTTATGTAAAGGTAAAAGGTAAAGTCGCACTCGAGCCACAATGGCCCACACGACCGGAGCGTAACCCGGTTTCTGTTGGCATAAAGCAACTAGGAATATTGCTACTCCCCCCTGGATGGGATGCTAGTCCATCGCAGGGTTACCCCCAGCATTTTATCGCCGGTACCCATTTATACACCTGGGTGGAGAGAGACAGTGTGGAGTAAAGTTTCTTGTCTAAGGAAACAGCACGACGGCAGAGACCAGGCTTCGAACCACCGACCTTCAGGTTGAAAGTCCGACGCGCTAACCACTAGACCACCGTGTCGCCAACTTATGTCAAGAGAGCTCAAATAAAAGCATTTGCCTTCTTTTCTTTTACAGTTCCTAGTGAGTGTGCCACTGAGACTGTTCCGATACTGGGCTTTCTTGGCAATGCTGGCACAGGTAAGGTGATGAGAACGGCTTTCAATAGAGCGGTTTTCAATTGAGTGTCGAAAGTAATATTGCAATTGCTTTAGCTTTGCATTGCTACGCTTTGTGATTGGCTTAAATTAAAAATCTCGCGCCACTTTCTCGACCAATCAGATGTAAAACCAAAACCAATCGTGACTTGCTCGCACGCTTTTTCCCGCGCTTGGCGCCGCCGACATGTAATTGCTTCGAGCTCTGATTGGTTCATTGGATTGTTTACGATTGCGGTGATTGGTCAGAGTAATTACTTTGGTTTTGGTTTTACCGCACTCAATTGAAAACTGCTCTAACTTGCTTTAGCCAATCACAACCGACGCAGACAATCCACTGAACCAATCAGAACGCAAGAAAATACATGGAGCCGGCGCCATGCGCGGGAAAACGCGTGCGTGCAAGTCGTGACTGGCTTTGGTTTTACTTCTGATTGGTTAATAAAGTGGCGCGAGATTTTTTAGCCAATCACAAAGCGTAGCAATGCAAAACCAAAGCGATTACTTAATTGCTTTCGATACTTCATTGAAAACTGCTCCATCTTGAGGCTCCACAATGTATAACCTAAAAGATAGGTCTTTTTTAAATTCACTGACATTTTTTATTTATTATTATTCCAACAGGTTCCTCTTCATCTGTTTGTGAAGTATTTCTTCGCAGGCTATCCCAATTATAGCAATGTAGTGGTCTGGTTGTCAATCATCGTTGGTCAGCCACTGGCGATACTGTGTTACTTCCATGACTACTATGTTTCTAATGTTCAGGTTTGTATTAATGATGCAACACGAGCTTGGGAATCTTTGCTTTCTTTTTAGTGCTGGTTTCCACGAGCGACGTAATCGGAAGCGGAGTCGGAGGCGTAAGGAGCCTAACGTTTTAGTGTAAATCAAAAAATTGAGTCGGAATCGGAAGGATCAGAAGGTTTCCTTTTTCTTCCGATTCCGCTTCTGCTTCCGTCGCTTACTATCCGCTTCCGTCCTTTTCATTTCCACTAGCTAGATCGTAACTTTCTTGCGATTCCGAACTTCCGCTTCCGTAGCTTCTGTTGCTCCGTCGCTTCCGTTGTTTCCGTCGTTTCAGTCGCTTCCGTCGCTGGTGGGACCAGCCTTTAGGATCCAGATACATGGTCCAGTGTAACATACTGTTGCAAAAAGTAAGAACGAGTTTTCCCTCCACCCATGCAGTATGCTTCTAACTTTTGAGTCTGCGAGTTAAGCATTATAAGACTAACATTAACTGCTTTCTGTTTTTTTGCTTTGCAGTAATGTTCCGTTTTGTTATGAAAACCCAACCTCTCATCACTCAGCGCAAAGAAGAAGAACATTACACGTATAGACTCAAATTTTTAACATGCCTGCCTAAGTAGTGTAGATACTGATGGACTTAGATTTATTTCTATACCTAATTTATTTCTATATTCTGTTCCGTCTTTTTCTAAAAAGCCAAGCCTCTTATCACTCAACAAAAAAAAAACGTAACTTTTTAACCAGCCGTATAAAGGTGCTGCAGAGCCTGATCAACTTTAATTTGTTTCTATACCTGATGTATTCCTATATTCTGTTCCGTTATATTCTGAAAAGCCCAGCCTCTAATCAAACATACCCTGCTCAAGATGCTGCTGATCCTGATGAACTCTTAATTTATATTTCTAATTTATTTCTTTATTCTGTTCCGCATTGCTCTGAAAAGCCCAGCTTCTAATAACCGTCAACCCAGAATAATACTAAGTGTAAGAGTTTAGCTCTAGCTAGGTTTTAAGCGTACTAAGGATAAGGCCTAGGTAGAGTAACATGGGTAAGAAACAGAGGTTATTGATAGACTTGGCGTTTGGTTAGGGACAGGGATGGGGCTAACATCTTCCTCATGACGAAAATACAAAGGAAATTAATGTTTAATGAGTGTTTGGAAATCAGTTGAAACACTCCTCATTTTTGCATCCTTAATTTCTCCTTCTAAAATCATTTTGTTTGAGAAGTAATATCAAACATTCGACATGGTATTTTTTCAGATTTCCAAACACCTTGAAGTGGGTTAAAAACAACTCGACTGCGCCTCGTTTTTCAACCCACTTCGCGGTGTTTGGAAATCTGATGAAACACTGTCTCATGTTCGATATATTACGTCAGATGTCCATCTTATCTGGGGTACCTGGGGTTAAAATCAACTGAAGACAGCGGCCTAAGGACCGTAAACTGATGTCGATCGTAAATGCAGAGTTTTTTTAACTTTTATATCCATTTGTCTGATAGCCAACTTAACTGTGATCTGTCTCTCCAACGATTGATTAATCTAATCAATTTAAAAATCGATCGATCGAATTTGTCTTTCTCTATCAATCAGTGATTTGATATATCTAGAAACACTAGATAGATTAAAACATTGATCGATAGAGAAAGACAATGAGTTAATCTAATGTGTCCAGGCATCTATCATTTGGATATAGATGTCTAGACACATTAGATAGATTAAATCAGATCCATCGATCGATCGATCGACTTAATTAAATTAGATCGACTGACCGATAGCTAAAGACAAATAGATCGATCGATCCATTGTTTCTATCGATCAGTCGATCTAATTTTCTCTCTCTATCCATCAATGATTAAATCTGTCTTATGTTTCGTATCCATCTCTGGATCGTTCGATCTAATGTTTAGTTACTACATAAATCTATCTGCCTGATCGATCGATCGAACTATTTGTCTTTCTCTTTTGATCGATTCAATCTATATATCGTTCTCTTTCTGTCGTTCGATAGATAGAGAACGATATATAGATTGCATCGTTCTCTATCCAATCTTGTCGTTCTCTATGGATGTTTCTCTTTTGATCCATCCGTCTAACTGATAGAGAACGATATATAGATTGCATCGTTCTCTATCCAATCTTGACGTTCTCTATGGATATTTCTCTTTTGCCTGAACTGTCACTTGCTATTGAGAAGGAGACACTGGATCAATCGGCTCAATCAGTCTCGATCGATCGATCAGTCGATCCAGTCTATCTTTTTCTATCGAGAAAGAGAGATTGGATCGATGGATCGGTCGGTCGACCTAAATGTCTCTTTAAGTTTCTGTTAATTGATCTGAACTCAGACGGAGTCTGATCTAAACTCTCAGACGGATTCGAAAATCAGTGAATGGATCACACTCAGACGGAGTCTGATCCATTCATTGATTTTCGAATCCGTCTGAAAGTTTAGATCGATAGAGATAGTCGGCGAAGGACGATCGCCGTTTCGCTTTACGGTCCTTTTGCTTCTATAATCCGTCCAATCCTCCTTGATCGATCGATCGATCAAACGAAAGATTAGATCGTTTGGTCGATCGATCGACCTAATCAAGACCTAATCAAGATCGATCGACCTAATCGACCTAATCAAGATCGATCGACCTAATCAAGAACAGGGAAGAAAAAGAAATTTTCTTGTTCGTTAAAAAAACTCACCCTTCTCCGCGAAAGATCGACCTAATATCAATCCGTTTGTATCTATCGGTCGATTGATCCAATCTCTTTGTCGGTAAAAGCTCTGCATTTACGATCGCCGTATCCGTTTACGGTCCCTTCGCTACTGTCTTAAGTTGATTGTAACCCCCGGATATCCCAGCTAAGATGGACATCAGACAGACAGATCCTACCTGAAGTCCCTATCCCAACCAAACACCAATTCTATCATTAACTTCTGTTTTTACCCAAACACTAGCTATAGGCCTAATCCGTAGTAAATCTAAAACCTGGCGAAGCCTAAACTCTTACCCACACTTTAAACGATTGTAGGAAAACGACTTGCAAATTGCAGAACTCGAGTATAATAGTCGGGGCGTAAATCGAGCCCCAACACTTTTATTGTCTTGGCAATTTTGAGTTGATGCAAACTAAATTTATCTTAGTATTGTCTCAGTTAATATATAGAAGTGCAATCAAATACAACAAATATCTTTATCACGAAAAGTTTATTCCCTGTTCTTTGTTGTTTTGTCTTCTTTGTTGTTGCTCTTTGTTTGTTTATTGGGGGAGGGGTGTTTTGTTGTTTTTGTCGAGTTTTTATCAGTGTACAAATAGATAAAGGGGTTGGTTTATAACTTGTTGGGGAAGTGAAACCTTAAATTTGTTGTTAACTTTGTTGATCACCGTCAAGAAATTCAAAGGCTTACATTCCAAGCTCTAAATCTTCGATTCGCTCTCAATCTCATTCCCAGAGCCCGCGTTACCCTTGTCCAGCGGGTATGTACTTGGTGTATCCCTTATTATTTTGTATTTAAAGTGCTACTACGATCAAATTTTTGATTTTCATTTTTTTACATTTTCGTGTACTATTGGACTTCCTTACTCATCTTGCCAAATTTCAATTCATTAGGCACATCAGAAGTCATTTAATTTTAACATTTATTTCCGAGAATTTACGGCCGCCATTAAAAAACCTTGTTCCAAGGCTTGGTTGCGAATGGGAGAAAGTGACGTAAAAGACTCAAACATACCTCACGGGTTGAAATTATAATAACAATCAGCATAGAAAATTGCACGAAGAACGAGTCTAAAGTTTTTGTTGCTTTTCGCGTGATTTTCAACACTTATTGTTATTATAATTTCAACCCGTGAGGTATGTTTGAGTCTTTTACGTCACTTTCTCCCATTCGCAACCAAGCCTTGGAACAAGGTTTTTTAATGGCGGCCGTAAATTCTCGGAAATAAATGTTAAAATTAAATGACTTCTGATGTTCGTAATGAATTGAAATTTGGCAAGATGAGTAAGGAAGTCTAATAGTACACGAAAATGTAAAAAAATGAAAATCAAAAATTTGATCGTAGTAGCCCTTTAAACACTTAGTTTTTATTTCAGTAGAAAAAGAAGATAAAAACAGCAAAATGGGGAATCGAACCCGGGCCGTATGATCTACTCCGTGCACACTATCCACTACACCACCGAGGACTAGCTGCCGAAAATTGTAATTTTTAAGGGATATGGGATAATATGCTGCTAGCCCAGACCATATATAAGAAGTAACCCTTTCGATACATTAGAAATACTGGAATCAGTGCTTAACCCTAAATACTAAAATCAGTGCTTCAACCCTAGATACTGTAATCCGACCCTAAATTACACTGCAATATATCTATTAAATACATTACATTACAATAAAGGGATACATACATTACAATAAAGGGATACATGACGTACCATACATTATGATCAGGGATACACCAAGTACCAAGGGTCAAGCGTTCTCCCGTTCCGCTGTACAAGGGTAACGCGGGCTCTGGGAACGAGATTGATTCGCTCTGACAAAGGTCTGACGCTCGAAACATCAACTTCTGAATTAATCACTATTTTGGTTGAGGGAAGGTTTAACCCTTTTAGTCCTTTTGCATGTAACAGGCACTTTTGGGGAATTTAGCTCCATGGCTGAACGAGAGGTGCCCTGCTATTAACCGAGATCGTTTACAAGAAGTGGATCAGAACTTTATTCACGGGAACATGTTGTTTTATTGCTGATGTTGACTCATTCGGTTACAAACAGAATTCAAAGCTCTCACTGAAAGACTTATTGGCATAACCGAGTTGTAGCCAGTAGTGTTTGGACAACTCAATTTTCGTTGCGCATGCACCTTTAAAAATTGAACAAATTCTAAAGACATTACTTTTCACACCTTCACAACCTGAAGCTCATTTCATATTCCAAGGCTTTGTTCCAACAGCAGGTGAAAAACACCTGTGAGACTGATTTTAAAATCACAAAGGTTAAGTTATTTTCCAGGAGCTAGGATAAAAATCTACCTTTAACTGAAAAATGTGCCGAAACACCTTATCCTTGTTCAAAAAATATATATAGGAAAAAATCGCTATATATAGGCTATATCACAGCATAAGTAAGAAGAAAAAAAAAACATAACATGCATATATATGTCTGGCAGTGCAAGAAAGCAATAAATACGGTATCCGCCTTTCGTATCGTGGGCCCGGGGTGAAGGAGAAAATCTCGGCACATCCATACAACCTTAGCTCAATTTTATTCAATAGTGTCATGGTTGGCCCGTTACTTGACACGAGAATTTTTCAGTTTTTTTTTTTTTTTTTTTTTTATAACCGGCTACATCATACCTCTCCCCAGGAGAGGCCATTGGATTTTAATTTGTACTTCCAAAAGTGCACACTGAACGAGCTAGTGGATAGCCAATCTGCAGTTGAATTTGGGGCACATTCAATCCGGCATGGTCATTTCGGAGCACATGTTCAGTGTGGAAAGTGTTAAGACAAAGGAACCCAGCGGCGTTCTCAGTAGAATTTAGAGTTGTCAAACTTTAGTTAGCTACTGATTTCAAACCGCGATGAAATGATACGAAAATATAAAGATATGCGGACACGATACAACTTCATTTCTGAACGTAAACAATAGAAAATGATCTTATTTTCTCTTGACGTGAACAAATGCACTTAGTTCATTGTGAGCCAGCTGGTTTACATAATGTTTACAGGTATATATTGCGGTACAACAAAATCAGTAATGAATATTACTTTGTGCTGGGTAAGTGAATTTAGGTCTCTGTTGCCCAAAACAGCAGAGAAGTCTCAGTTCAGCTTTTTTTTTTTTGTTTTTTTTTTTTGAAAATTTCAATTACCCTGGTGTTTCTTGGGCACTAAAATGCAAATACTTGATGACAATTTGCATTTTTTCCGATCATGCAGTGATGAGCACATTTAAATCGCTGTTTGACTTGCTTGCAAGTGCAAAGAAGCTTTCTTTTTCAAGCCGCGACCCCGTGGAAAGTTTTTCCACGGGTGCTTTCTTCGCCTATAAAGGGCATGAACCATCGTTTTAATATTTTGGATTGTAAATACTTTGTAGTTACGATATTTAGATCACCCGTTTGGCACGACTTGAGCAGAGATAAATGTAGCTTTTTCAAGCATCGTATTAGTGTCAGTGTATATATTGTTAAATTGGAACGTCCTTTTGTGAAAATTTAACCAGCATGCAGACGTACTCACCTA
Organism: Cladopsammia gracilis; assembly: GCA_022457155.1. Taxonomy (NCBI): domain Eukaryota; kingdom Metazoa; phylum Cnidaria; class Anthozoa; order Scleractinia; family Dendrophylliidae; genus Cladopsammia; species Cladopsammia gracilis. The sequence goes on along the minus strand of JAJGOT010000030.1, from coordinate 2,153,369 downwards.
TTTCCTTATACGGACGTCTGGGTAACTGACATTTCTAATCGTGTTCACGCATCCTGCTGGTCCCTAAAATTGCATATATTATCATGAAGTATCTCTTGCTGTGATAATGCTTTGGAGATCAGTTCCCTAGCTCTTTTTTCCTCGCTGTTTTGGCTTAGTTTGTCGCGTGAAGCAAAGAAGGAAATTCAGTGGAGACTTTTGTGCGCAGTCCAGTTTCAGACTAACACGCTGAGATATAGGGAGGGTTCACGGCCCTGTTCTTTGTAAAACCAAATCCCGCTCAGTGTAATTACAGCCCCATTTACACGACATTCTTTTTGGGTCCGGCACTCCTAAATTTTGGCACGCGGGCCGATAATTTAGGGCACGGCCCGCTTTATTTACACGTCAAAATATGTTCGATTTTTTTCAATGTTCATTTCTGAACGGCACCCCGAAAATGAGAACGGCACTCTTAAATTTGCGAGCCTCCGGTCTCATTAACAGCAGCTCACATAGTTCTTCGATCGTCCTCGGGGCCATTCGGGTTGAAACTTATATTAAAACGACCACAAACCAAATCTTGCTGTTTTTAAGTACTTAGAATAAAAACTATAATTATAATAAGGAAAAACAGCGAAGAAAAATATACAACTAGAGAATGAGATTTCCTCTCATTATAGTTTCCATTCGGGTTCGCGGACGCGGGTTGTTCAGAATGGCGGATACTCGAGTGCGAAAAGCAATTTTATCGCTTTATGCCTTTAAAAAGCGAAAACGACAAACAGAACTGAGGGACGAAGCAAGGTCATCGCTTGTACCACTCTTCAATAATGCATTGAAGCGGCGACGGTACGGCCTGATATGATGCTATTTTGAGCTGTTTAAACCCTCCGCGGTTGAGAGATGTGTGAATGCACCCGCATTCTTTTGCCTGGTTCGACATGGTCGAATCACGTTTTCCGGATGAACTGTGGTACTCAAACTTCAGAGTAACCCGTGGGACATTTGAATATATTCTCCATGAGATTTGTGATGACATATCTCGTCAGGACACACCAATGCGAAAGGCTGTTACTCCAAATCGTCGATTGGCAATAGCCTTGTATTACCTACAATAGGCGACAATATTGTTGACACATTGTCATTTTGAACCCCATTTTGTTGGGGACGAGAGGCATTTCAGCCCCACCCCCCACTAATTCCCCACCCCACCCCCCAGACAATGTTGTGTATCGTTTCGTCAGGTCTGTCGCTACAATCCTACAACATTGGATGGGGGGACGGGGGTTAATGCGGCAGAGTGTAGTGAATGGAAAGGTACAGTGATAAATATGTCACGAAAACCATTTTTGTTATAGAGTGTGTCAACTATTTTTGTTGCCTATTGTAGCCTCGACAGCAGAATATAGAACCATTGCTAACTTATTTGGAGTATCAGTTACCTTTGTGTGTACTTTTCCTTCTCGAGGCCATCTTTCTTTCCGCGGAGAACAGACGTTTGCGCCTGTGTTATTGAAATTTTGGCGCCAAACGTTATTTTCGCTGCATCGCCTAAGGCTCTGGGAACGAGAATGCATTCGTTTTGGCACGCGGGCCTCTTTTTAGGCGGGCCGAGACTACCTCCTGAGGTGGTCTCGGCCCGCCTAAATTTTTGGGCACGCGTGCCAAACATTTTGCATTTACACAGCAAAAATCAAGCGGGCCGTGCCCTAAATTATCGGCCCGCGTGCCAAAATTTAGGAGTGCCGGACCCAAAATGAATGTCGTGTAAATGGGGCTTACATTAACTGTTTTCAGTCGAGGAAAAAAATCAAGGTCTGATTAAATTGCCGGATGAAAATAAAACCAAACATTTGCTCAGTCGGGACTGGTGGAAAATAGTCGAGCACGTAAGACTTCCGAAGCAAATTCAGCTGACTTCACCATGGCTTTCCACCAAATCATTGCAGGATTACACGCAATGTTCGGCGCGCTTGGTATTCCTGGTAATTTACTCGTGATAGGGACGATCATCTTGGAAAGGAGATTTCATGTGATGCAGTATGCTCTACTCGCCAGCCTCGCTGTTTCAGACTTTCTTTATCTTATCCTCGTCAACTTATTCCGCATTGCAAGCATATCGCAAGAAACATGGCCGTACGGCCAAACAATGTGTTTTCTCAATGCGTGCTTTTTTCGATACTTCTACATTAACACGGTTCTTCATATGTTGGTGATATCGTATGACCGATACAAAGCGATAGTCAAATCGCCTCTCATGTACCACGGTACGATTACCAAATGTAGAGTGCTGTTTATATTTCTCATCTGGGTAATCCCGATTCCATTTCCCATCGGTCCGTTCCTCGGTTATGGAATGTTCGTTTACAATCCAGAGGTGTTCTTCTGCGAGAACGGATGGCTTGTACGGAGCGATGTCGCTGCATCAAAGAAAGCCTTCTTTACCCTTGCTCTCTTCTTCGTGCCTCTTCTAATAATCGTCTTCCTAAACTGGTCGGTGTACAAGACGGCGAAAACTCAAATAAACGCCTTAGGAGACCAAGTGGTAAACCTTAACCGCTCTGAAACGCGGAAGCAAGAACTAACAAAGAGAGGGAGGGAGCGCAAAGCGGCTGTCGATGTCAGCATTATGATCGTTGCATTTGTGCTGTGCTATCTTCCTTCCTGGATCGTGAGTTTTTGCCGCCAGTACGCCACAAGCCGCACTGATGTCCCATCAGAGGTGGTACTGATTACATCTTGTATCTTCAATTTCAGCTCGATGTGCAACCCGATCATCTATTCCATACGAAAAAGAGACTTCCGAACCGGGGTAAAGAAAGTACTGAGGCGGATTGGAGTTTTTGTATGCTCTAACGACATCCACGATTTGAGTCAGGGCACGACGATTTGAATATCACTGCAGACGGAGTTTTACATTCAGTAGCAATGCAAAAGCGAATTGTGTTTATAAAAATGAAATTCAGGGAACTGTATTAAATCAAGAAGGCATAAAGGCATGCTTTAGTTCTTGGTTAAATACCTCTTTTAGCATATACTCTCATGAACGTGTGTCACTGACATAATTGTGGGGTGTTCTGTTATTGCGACTTCCAAAAACTTAACATGTTAAAGTGCACTTTTATGTCATAGCGATTTTTAGGAAATTTCCACTAACCGCCCGCCCTGATGAGTGCTGTGCTTTTTGCAGGCGGTACGTCGAAATTTTGTCAGTAATTAAAAAAGATGTGACCATTAAAGTTGGGATATTGGCGTGGATGAATCTGATTTTTCTTTGCAAACTTCCGCCGCAACATTGGTATTTTGATTGACAGTTTGCTTCGAGCAAGTTGGAAGTTGTGCGAGCAAGTTCCTATTTCAAACTTGTTGTCAGTTGCTGGATTTCTGAATAAATTATTGAAAGTGTTTGGTTTGGTTACCTTGCAGTATTCCACAAACTCTACGATGTCAGGAGTAGAAACTGTTCGTTCCTTCCAGCCAGGTTTAACGAGAAAATACGTCTCGTGTTGTAAAAATCTGTTCACAATATTGGATACAGTTTGCCTTGATAATCCAACAATGCCTGCGATTTGTTCTTGTTTTACACCAGACGACCACAAGGCAATTATTCTCTCTTTTCTCAACCAAGGTGGTATTATTGCTATGTATACATGAGCCATAACTGAAGAAGGTGTTTTCACAAAATTCGCAATTTGCTACTGACAACAAGTTTGAAATAGGAACTTGCTCGCGAAAGTTGCAACTTGCTCGCGTAACTTCCAATTTGCTCGAAGCAAACTGTCAATCAAAATACCAATGTTGCGGCGGAAGTTTGCAAAGTTGCCCGCAAAAGAACAGTTCAGTGTTTGTAATCTGTAGAGTTTAAGTAAAATGGTTTTCAACCAATCAGAGCCAATAAGTATTCTCATTAGCTTCCATTCAAGGCATGCTTCTTCTTCTTACAAAAAGCAGAACAATATATAAACCGACACATTAAGACTCTACAATGAAAATGGCGGCTCTTAAGCGTAGCCTAGCCATTCACAATTCCTGCGATGGGGTCTGTTTTGAATTTTCAAGGCAAAAACACACACTCGTGCCCTTTAAAACCAAGCCCTTTTATTTTAACCCGTGTAAAAATCAGACATCCAGTTTTACAGAATGCAATATTTAATCAAAAAATGATTGCCATGCAGCCCCACAGGAAATCACAGTTGATTCATCACCCAGCTCCAAAACTTAGTCACATTACATTTCAAGAACTATGCCTAGTGGCAAAGGTGTATTTATGGTAATCACAACATTCGAAAAAAAGAAAAAGCAAAACAAAAATAAGAAATAACAGGCATATCTCTGTGCTTTTAAAACTAGTTACATGAACAGATATCAGCTTTGAAAATATTCTATAAAAGCAGCAATTTCAATATTTATATGATTTACAAGTAATCATATGAAGTTTCTTCTGCTGTTGGTTCTCATCTCAAAGAATCACTTTTCTGGTTCATCCACACCAGCTTGGTTCATTAGTTCACCAATATTTCTCTCCAGGTCATCAATCCTTGTGCTCATGTCATCAAGTAAAACTGGTTAAGGATTTAAAAGTAACTGTGTAGTTGCAAATTGCAGAGAATATGACCCTTTAGGCGCAGCACTCACACTCGGCATTTGGACAAGTGACTTTCAGAATTACACCAAAAACAGTACATTTTGTACTTGCCCAAGAAAGATTTGACACTGGCCCTGGCGAGTGTGCAAGTGTCCATCCCTGCTATTTTATATCTTAGAAAGAAAACAATAATTCTTTCCAAACATCAAAATGTAGTTCAGAGGTTATTTGCCAGGATGTTCTATGATAAGGCTCAAGAAAAATCAAATCTGACTAGTAAAAATACCCAGCCATATTGCAAAACCTTCTCCTGAATAAATTCTTTATTACTGATACAACCATATTTTTTCTTTGTTGCATGTGTGAGAGGGACTAATATACATGAAATATATGCTTTCATATTTACATTTCATTAGATTTAGTGACAGACCCATATTGTAAAATACTTCTGTATTTAGTTGAATAAAAACATCCTCTTGTTTAAACACCCCCTTCAAATTACAGTGTAAAAGTCCTTATTGAACAGTCAAAATGAAAAATAATGCCTTAGGGGTTAATGGGCAGGAAGTGTTCAGACAGTTGACTTATTTTAAAAATACAATGTATAACAATAATTTTTGTGAGCCTTGCCTGTATTCTGGTAAATGATTTTTTAATGAATGCCTCCTCCAAGCAGCCAAATTTATAGTTTAAATGGCCTGGGTAGTCATTGAGATTTCAGAACTTTGGAGGGGAGGGTTTACATACATGCAAGTACAAACAAATTCTCAACAACAACAACAACAAAAAACACATTAATTTCACTCTTCATATATCTGCTCATATGAATTAATTTTCTGTACAACTTCAGAGGAATAACTGCCTCCACTTTATAAGTTTAATAATGTTCTTGTGGTACAGAGTGACCCTCCCCCTTCTCCCGCTGGCCAACATGTATCCAAACATGTGCACAGAATTAATGCAAAAAATAGTAATCCTATTAAAAAATATTTTGTCACAATAACCTAATATATTGTTATTGTTATTATTATTATTATTATTATTATTATTATTATTATTATTAAAAAATAATTAGAAAATGAAGGAGGATAATGGAACAATTCTGCTATCTAATGTGTTGCAAGTACTAATTCCACGGTTGATAAAACAACTCGGTCTGTATACAGGTTATAATAACGCGAGGTACCTAACGTTATATAAGCGAAAGAAATGAAAAGATATGTAGAAACAAAACGTTCAAATCGTGTCAACATAACACATTTTGACGTTAAATTGAGCGCCAAAACACCACGGACTGTGCTAAGCATGATCATGAAGCAAAGTATTTTTAGCAAAAGGCTATGGTGTTAATGAAACAGTGATGTACACGTATAAAGGATATTTCTTGTTATGATCTGATCTGACATCTGCTGAAACTTGTCTTGCTGTAAAGGATAAGAATCGAAGTTTCATTTACAAGTTACAAACATATATGCGTAAGTCTTTTAAGACTTAAAATTGTTGATAAAATCAGAACGGGAACCTTGTACGTACGTTCAAGCATATCATGTTCCTTAATTTAAAGTAGTTCAAGCTTTACGAACTTACCATTTGTTGCAACAACGTTTGCACCTATTAAAAGAGAAAAACAAAGAAGGAAAAGCAAAATAGCAAGTCCGTTGTCATTCAAATCTCTAAAACATTCACGTAAGTTCAATATATGCCTACATAAGAAGCAATCAATTATTTTCTACAGACAGGCAACACAACAGCCGCAAAAAACCTGTTTGTATGTAAAAGACAACAACAGATAGAAGCATAAAATAAATTTGAGGGATTAAGCTATATATTGGATGTCGAATGGTACAAATCCAGTTAAATCCTGGACGCTTTGAGGGTCTCCATCTTCGAACTTTACTTTCTCCGTGTCCGCCATGTTTGATGTTTGTTTCGCTTTGACAAGAGACGCCAAGCGGAGCATCTAGTGCCAGGCCTCGCTCGCGCGCTAGTGTCAAAATCAAAGATGGCGGCAGATTTTGAAATGAGTGTGATTTCTTGTTGGGATTCAAAACAAAGAGTGTTTTAAGCAATGTCACAGCATCGACAACATCTTAGCTCATACTTGAAATCTAAAAGATCAGGTGCATCAAATTTAGAGCCGTCAAAGGAACGGTAAGGATTGAATATGGTGATTTCCAAGCTTATACATGTACCTATGATTCAAGTTTGCTTTGTTAATAAGCAATGTTGAGTCATATTGTCTAAGTCTTTTAAAAGTTAAATCATATGATGACGCTATAAATTGAACTTACATCTACCAAATGAAATAGAATTAAATTAGTAGTTTTAGAATACCGTACTCCCGTCCACTTATTTACATGTCACAGAATAAAATTGATGGATCGACCTTAACGCAGCCCGGCATTCTAAAATGGCGTCTTTATTTTTTAAAGGAAAAATGTGGTTGGAGCAAAGTCTTCAATAAAGCCACCTGGAAAAGGATCAGCTTCAACAAGAAGTAAAGCTTTGGATATCAGCAGGTATAATGCATAGTGTGCATTTTATTTATTAATAGACTAATTATCATCATTTTTATTTGCACTATTATTTACATTTCGCACTTTGCACTGGTATGGCCTGACTTCTTCAGGGAATAAAATGACTGCAGTCGAACCTCTCCTTACAGACACCTCCATAATACGGACACCTCTCTATTAGGGACAGTTCTCTTGGTCCCAAAGATACCAAAATTTATACCTTCCCTACCTCTTTGGTACGGACACCTCTATAATGCAGACACTTTGGTCTGTCCCTTTGATGTCCGTATTAGAGGGGTATAGAATGGTCTATCGGAAATGATGAGTCTCGGAAAATATTCACCGAGTCTCGAATTCTCGGCATTTGAAATTGGAGTCTCGGAATCTCGGGCTCGCTATAATTTCGAAGTCTCGAATTTTGATAATTTGGATCTCGGAGTCTCGTAAATTTTTCTCGTAAATCTCAGCTTCCGTTGGAGACTTCGTCACGTTTTTAGCCGTTTTAGTACTATCGGCCCGACATTTTCCAGCAATTGGAGTCTCGGGCTCGGATTTTGTAGAGGTAAAGTCTCAGGCTTGGATTTGATAGAAAAGTTAAAGTCTCGGTCTCGAATTTTTAAACAAGGGTCTCGCAAAGTCTCGAACTTACCATTCTATACCCCTTATTAGGGAGGTTCCACTGTACAAGAAAAATGTTACAATATGAATCGCCAAGAAACAAAAGGATGTAAGATTACAATGGAAAGACATTTCTTTTTCAAAAATATAAGATGAAATGTTACAATTCAAATTTTAGAGAAACAAAAGAATATAAGATAACAAGATAAAACTAATGAAAGAAGATATGTAAAATGTATAAATCCAAATTTCACATTTCTTCACGCTTGCTGATACCAGTCGGCCTTGCTTTATTAGTTCCTTTGTATTTATATCAAATTTGTTGACTAGATCCACCAGGATCCGACACTTTTGCATCGTCCATTGGCCCTTGCAGATATTTCCAAAGTGTTCATTGAGCCCATGATATGTAATGGTCAGCTGTCTTACTCATGGGGATAACGTTAGTGGGAGGGGGGGGGTGTGGAGTTGGATGTAGGGGGTCGGGACCAGGGGGAGGGGGGGTTAGGTAGAGCATTGCCTAGGAGAGGGGAGGGTCCGCATGTGTGAAGTGTTATTTAGAACGCTTTGTATTCACAAGTCAGCTCATAGGAGCCGTTGATTCTAAATCCAATGTTTATATTATTTCAAAGGCTTCCAGATGAACTTCTTTTAAAGATATTCAGATACTTGGGTCCCTCTGAACTCCTGGTTTGTGCTCAAGTCTGCCATCAATGGACAACAATTACAAAAGAAAGGTTCAATAGTTACTGTAATGTACTTTACATTGAACTTTCATGGTGTGATGCCTATTTATTGGGTCTTACATGCATGACTGAAGCCCTGATAGGGTAAATTCATGGCATGGAAACAGTGACATCCACAAAGTGAAATGATGACGAATGACAAGTAGATTCATGAAGTTACAAACTTGGGACATAAATTCTACTGTACAATTTGTACATTATGTACATGCATTTGTTGCTAAAATATTTTTCAATAAGCCTATACTGGCATGATAACACATTATAAAATGCTCAAGGAAATGCGCGTACTATGATTGGTTAAACCGAGTTCATTATAACTCGATAAAGCACGCGCATGACGTAAGGTTCATTATAACCGTTTTTATTTTATAAAAGGAATAAAAAAACTTGTTCCTTGTGCATTGTTGAGTTATATAAGCACTTGGGGATTTTTAAGAACACTTGAGAAGTGCGAGAAGCACTCGCCTTTGGCTCGTGCTTCTCGCACTTCTCTCGTGTTCTTAAAAATCCCTGCGTGCTTAATATATAACTCAATAATGCACTCGGTACATTTTTTATTTCTTTAATAGTTATTAATTATATGTACACCTGTGCATTAATTACATGTAGCTCACTATGGAAACCACTGCTTCCCAAACTTCCTAAACAAGTCAGGGATTCTCTTACCTTTGAGGAGACAAAACAGGAAGGTTTCGACTGGAAAACTGAGATAATCAAAAGGTACAGTACTAACCAAAAAGAAAGTTGCATTTTAGAGATTCATTTGCAGTATTTTTAGACTAACAGACATTGGGGTCATATCCAGTGAGGAAGACCAATTTTTCAAAATAAGGGTTCCCCTTTAGACATCTTATCTCGGAAACGAAGTTGGTGACCCCCCATTTTTTTGCATTTCTGATACGCATAACTCATAACCCAGCTGTAGCAAAAGTTTTAGAAAAAAATCAATGTTAGAAGATTTTTGTGCGAACTTACTTAAACCAGCTATGCTGAACTGGGCACCTCTGTTGAAATATTGTTAATAAATAAATAAATACTAGGAAGTGAAAGCTAAAGCCTATAGCATTAACTAGTCTGGGATGTGGTAGGGAATTTTCTGGTGTTTAGTCTAGAATAGGGTTGTAAAATGGTTGCACACCACCTGAAAAAGTATACAGTACCCCCCTCCCCAGGCCAAAAGTATGATATACATTACCACAAATTTATTATACCGGTATAATTATCGTACATTATTGCTTCTATTTGTATTGAAGTTGCACTTGCTTTGTGTAAAAATTTATTATAGATTTAATGTGCATTGACACATTTCATTCTGTTGCTAGTTCAATTAAATTATTTTTGTACGCAGGTGTATAAATGCACGAAATAAGGAAATCTTGAGCTTGAGGAAACGGAAGAAAAGATCACCTTACACAGGCTTGCCAAATGAAGAGTCACAGTCTTGTAAACCATCTGCGTATGTTGATTTATTTATTTTTGGGATGGGGATAAACAAAAATTACAATTTAATAACCGTTGGACCATTAACCCTGTAATTGAATCCTAAGAGTGTCAAAAATCAAAATTAAAAAAAAATTACAAATTTTGTTTTGTAAAATATTGAAAAAATGCAAAATGTTTCAAGAATGAAATCTTCTCTTTCAACTGAAACTGACTTCAAATATTTTAAAGTTGTTTTAAAATTATTTTTTACTTTTTCTTCTCTGGTAAAATATTGTTTAAAATCCAGTCAGAATTTGAAAACAATATCAATGGCTGTCCTTTGATTGATCTCCACCAAAATACATTGTAAACTGGCTCAAGTTCCACCATCGAGAATGAAGTGCAATGGGTATGTTGCATATTAACTACTGTAATGTTGTCAACAGGCTTGGTAATGTTAGATGGAAGCTGTGTGTCATAGATACTTCTGGTAAAGAATACTGGCTGGTTGCGGATGGCTCTAAACTATTTGCTTCTTCACTGTGTATACGCTGGTACTCTATTCAATTGCCACCCCTAACAAGACTGAAGATACTTCAGGTTTTTGCCTTTGAACCTGTCTTCTATCACAGAAACTGGACACCACATATAAATAGGTTAGGCTGTTATATACTTAATCCTGTTAATTGCTACATGTATACCATGTGTTTCAGAGTCATTGCAGAAGCAGACTGGAAGTCTGGAAGTAACAGGATAGCCTGCACAACAGGCACTATTCAGTTTTGTGGTGCACAATCAGGAAGCATGACATCCTTGGAGACCCAGGGACAGTTAGTCAGGGCAGGACAAACCCAGCAAAAGTCAGTGCAACAAACGTTTTCAAGAGCGACACACCAATTTTTGCCAGACTAACTGCCCCTGGGTCTCTGAGGATGAATTGCAACCACGAGCAACAAGCATGGAGTATGAGGTGTTTGAATGAGAGAAAGACATCTCTCTTTTCTTCACTCCTTTGCATGCCTGTACTCTGTGCTCGCGCATGTCATAAGTGTACCTGTTCCGCAGGCTGTTTTAAAACAGGGGACTCCTGGCCCATATAAAAATGATGGCTGGTAGTTTTTAAGAATTTGAGAAAAAAAAACCTTGACTATGTAATTAAACTACAAAAATTTGATGTTTTGTAGACATGGCTTCAATTTATTTTTATCTCTTGGGCTACATACCTGTATGTAAGGTACTATAACAATTTAAATATTTTATCTTTCACACCTTCTCCATCACCTTTTTAATTATTTTACAACCAGGAGACTTCCTCCTAGTTGTAGTTTGGAGGAAAATGGTTTAAAGCACTAGTGGGCTTTGCCCAAGTTCTGATGGCATTTTACTCTGACTCAGACAAATTATTTATTAACTTTCCTCAAGGGTCCTCAAGTGGCCAGGGTATTACAAATACAATGTACTACTAATAGGACTGTGTAACCATGCAACAATATTGTTGGAGAACAACAATGTGCAAGAAAATTCAACATATTAATATCAAAAATTACTTTTAGTACCTGTACAAGATCCCTTGTCCTTCAGCAAGATCTTCGCTCAAGAGGTAACATAAGATAAATCAGAATGATTTGTTACAATATCAGAATAGACTACAGTCTTTGGAACCATTTTGTGTAAATTGATTTTGATAGCTCTCTGTCAATATTAACCAAATTTCCACTAAGAAAGTGGCTTCTAATTTGTATTGGAGGTTTTGTTAGTAGATGTTTGATTATCACAATGCAGGCAATTTAATGAACCGATCACAAATCAAAGCAAGCACATGTAGAGCCTGCACCAAGCACGGGAAACAAAATGCAGGCAAGTACTGATTGGTTTTGGTTTTACTTCTGATTGGTTGAGAAAGTAGCACAATTTATTTAGCCAATCACAAAGTGTACATGTACATGGTCATGTAGCAATGCAAAATCAAAGCAGTTGCAAAGTTACTTTCAACACTCAATTGAAAGCCTCTCTAACTAAATTGGATTCAAAATAATTATTATTAATAGTACCTCAGAACTGTAGTGTAGAGTTACTAGAGTTCATTAATTTGTTTCTTTTTTTAGCTGCTGCACTGTCACAAGATACAGCTGTCAGTGAAGGTGGCTTAATAACTGCGCATGTCATGTCACCTTCCATTTTAGCAGCATGTTGGAGTGCATCATGGAAAGTAAGTGGCCTCAACACAGGCTAACCATGCATCCATAAAGCAGAAGATGGAGTGCCTGTGCACTGAATTTTTAAGCACATGTCATTATTTTCTTCCATTTTGCAGACCACACCTTTTAGCTTGTTTATTCGATTGATAATTTGCAGGGCCCCACTGAAAAACACCTTGGCTGGTGATGTGGACACCCTGGATAAATATTATTATTATAATAATTATTTATTTATTTATTTATTTATAATAAGGGAAACATGGTAGCTATTACCATTAAGGTATTCATCTTCCCTCGTTGTAGTGAAGATAATGTTCATTGATATCATTCTTTGCATGTGTCAAAATGTGATTTTTCCATGGTGGATAGAAATCCCTTGTATTTCACTGAAGTTTATATTAATAACAAAATGCATTATACTATTTATACTGATGTTGTATTTGGCAGGATGGTGGAGAGTTAGCTTTTATTACACTGTGCCTTCACCACCACAACTTAACAGACAAAATACTCTTTGGATCACATAACAGGTTTGTTAACTTAATTCATTCATTCATTTCAAAACCAGCTGACTCTGTGTCAGAAATTCACCCAATATGTATGCATAAAAAATGTGGCTTTTTTCTTCGTGGTCTGCTTTCTTTTAATTAGCCTTTGTCCCATGATTTTAAATAGTCACTTTAGATGCAGATTGCAATTTTTAGGCCGCTTATTGCTGGCCTTTATCAGGCAATTAGGTCGACTGGATTCATGTCACTAAATATGTACAGCATATTTTTGTTAATTCGGGTTATTAATTGTTATTTGTGGAAATTCACCCATTTGTGCATAATGTTCAGTTGTTTTATATCCCGAATTGCCGTGTAGCATGAAATTTGTGCGGGAGTTTTATTTTTTGCGGATTGGCGATTTGTTGACGTGTTTTACGGTAATATTTTTTGCCGTTTGAGATGACTGATATTTCTGCAGGGAACTAATTTTACGATTTCCTGTTCAAGCAACAGAACATTAACAAAAAAGGAAACTTAAATATTTTCAACTTTTATTACTTGTTGAGTTAAGGTACGCCCTACTTTGAGACATTTCACTGAACTCTGTTAAATCTTTGAAGGTGATACAGTACTGGACCTAAAGGACTGACGCAATGACAAAATCAGACAAAAAGCCTCCCCTGCCCCCTGCCAATGCTCAAGAAAAAAACTGATATTACTATTGAAAATCAATGTCAAACGTTGTTTTTTACATCCGATATCGTCCCAGTAGTAATGCAACTTTACCTTAAAAAGCAGAGTTCTTTATTTGACTAAAGGGAGTAAATTTTTGCGGAGTATCTATTATTCTGCGAGAGTATTTTTCTGCGAGAACTTATTTTTGCGGATCGAGGGCAAATTAATTAATCCGCAAAATCCGTAAACATTTCATGGTACCCTGTAGGAATAGCATTCTAAACTGTTTTCACTACTTGGTAAGGAAATGGTTCTTTTTTGTTTTATTATCTTTTATCTTTATTAGAGTATTTGTTCCGCCGCCTCATCGGCTTGTTCAAGATGACATCGACCCACAGTATGGTAAGTGCCAATTATCCTGATAGTAAATATGAATTTTGCATTGAAATAAAATGAAGATCATGCACAAGTTTTCAATATCATAGTGTAACATCGCAAATGTGCGAACGTGAGTTTGCAGGCTGCAAATTAAGAAAGTCTTTCTGAATCTTCGCAAGTCTTCTGATCTTCGGTAATTCTCTTCGGATGATCTTCGCTAACTCTCAGAAGTTTTCACGCAATCTTTGACCATAAAAACCTGTGAAGTGATAGTAAATTAATAATAATATGGAGCTCAGCGAATGTAGCTCACAATGGTATGAATTTTATTCACGGCTTCATTACGTTCACCTCATCCGATATTTAAGTATTATCTTTATAGACTTTTTTCAAACGTTTCAGTGGAACCTCGCCTTAATAGGTCATTTGCACGATGGCGTCATTGAACTACAACTACCAGAATTCATTTCGTTTTTCCTTTCTTATTTAAATTTTGTAATCCCAGTGCGGTTTAAATAACAATAGCCCTAATTTGCATTACAAAACGAAAAACTGAAGGATTCTGGTAGTTGTAGTCATATGACGTCATCGTGCAAATGGCCTATTATCCCTTGTTGATTTGTCTCCTTTTCAGGCCTTCACGGATATTCAGCCACGATAGAACTAAGAAATCATGTGACCACACTCTGGGGAAGGCAGTACAGGGAGCTTTATCAGCGTAAGCTCTTTTTATTAATTTGCTCACTTCTAGTTTGCACTCAGACTCGAGTTAAACCTTGATTCGTGTTTAATAACGCGGTATGAAAAATGTGAGGCTTCTGGGATGTGGATATTTAAAAAGAGTAGCCTGCAATCAGTCATTTTCCAGCGGCACGCAAGTGCTAGAAATTGTTCCTGTATTTAGCCACCATGGCCACCATAGCCACTTCTAGTTTGCACTCAGACTCGAGTTCAACCTTGATTCGTGTTTAATAACGCGGTATGAAAAATGTGAGGCTTCTGGGATGTGGATATTTAAAAAGAGTAGCCTGCAATCAGCCATTTTCCAGCGGCACGCAAGTGCTAGAAATTGTTCCTCTATTTAGCCACCATGGTGTTGGATTCCTCCCATTATTCAGCCCTCCTTATTCACTCCCCTTATACACCCCCCCCCCCCTTATTCATCCCCCTTATTCAACCCCACTTATTTAACGTCACTTATTCACCCCCCTGATTCACCCCTTATTCACCCTCCTTACTTGGCCCCCCCCCATATTAACCCCCTTTATTCACCTCCCCCACCCCCCCTCCCGCTGACGATAGAATCTGAATCCAGCACTGCCTGAGTATCAGTCCTCCTTTAGGAACAATACATGTTCTTCTCACCTTCAGCGCTCGCATAAGAGCCGTGGATCGGCTCAAAATGACTTTCGTTCTGCTTTCACAAATATTAGCTATATCACTGCCATTTACATGCTATATTTTTTGTCCTGTTTGCAGAGTATGTAACGGATTCCTATGTGTGTCTTGGAGGACGTGGCAGTGAACACGGCTCATTTGAGAAGCAGCTTTCTCTTCCGTGGAAAACAGAGCTTTTCAAAAACATCCTCCCTGTGAGTTTTGAAGACATTAATACAAAATGTTTCTTTGGTAAGAATAAGAAGTGCAGTAGAACAGCTGGGCTAATCCCTAAGGAGTGTGGCAATAATAGACTGGAGGTTTTCTTTCGAGGGCAGTACCCCCCCCCACCCCCCCCCCCCCACACGCCCCGGTTACTGCAACAGGAAACAACCAGCACCGAAATATGTTTCGAGTAAACAAGTTTCAATGAAATACGTTTTCCTAAACATGTTTGCACTTGTTTGTTACTCTTAAACACATTTCATGCCTTGTTCTGTAATTTATGCGGTGTTATGGAACACACATAAAATAGGGCTCGAACTTGCTGTTGCATGATTTCCTGGCTAAACCCTCTAAACCAACTGAGCTACTGGGAAACTCGTGGCGAGCGAGGTCATTTCCTAGGTTCATATGTGACACGCGTCTTGCATACTGACTAGGATCAGCAACGTCGAAAGAGTCTTATATGGTGATAAAGATGGTAGATTTTTAAGCTCGACGAGGCTGAATATTGTATATCTTTCTCAGAAGGAACCAAACATAGTTTCATGCGAATGAAGAAATAAAACACGATATTGAAACTCCTTGTCAGACAAGAGTTCAACTATTGATGCCGAAATCCTGAGATGAAATAGCAACAGCTATCCCCAATTGCAAATCCTGACCATTGTTGTTTGCAATCATTGATAACAGAGCGGTTTTCAGTTGAATGTCGTAAAACCCAAAACCAAAGCAATTAATCTGGACAATCACAAAAGACGCAGGCAATCCAATGAATCAATCAGAGTTCAAAGCAAAGACACGTCACCGGCGCCAAGCACGGGAAAACGTGCAGGCAGGTCACGATTGGTTTTGGTTTTATTTCTGGGCCCGGTTGTTCGAATGCCGATTAACGCTAATCCCGGATTAAAAGTTAGCGAGGATTTTATTTCTCTGTTTAAAAATGTTTTCAAAAGATCATTTGTAGCTAGTTGTGAAGACAAGTTAAAGTCGAAGCTGAAGGGTTGAAAACTTTGGAAATTTTTCAATGGTTGAGTTATTTAACTGGATTCAAAATTGACGTTCATCCTGGGTTAGCTTAATCGTGCTTTGAACAACTCGGCCCTGATTGTTTGATAAATATAACGTGGCGCGAGATTTTGTAGCCAATAACAAAGCGTAGCAATGCAAAGTCAGCTCCCAATCGCGAAAATACTTTCGACACTGAAAACCACTGTAATTGGATTTGATTTTTTTCCCTGTCTGTATAGGACGTGTGTTTCTTAGATGTGACGGTTTTACATGAAGGAAAAGTCCCTTTCTGGTGCTTCAGGTAAGCTAAGAGCTGAGATTGTGGTTTAATTTCTTGTGGTGCACCTTCCGTCCGGCGTCTTTGTCGATATCGTTAACGTGAACAACGCTGTTTTCCACCCAATTGTTTTTAATTGTGATAAAATATTTCATCATTTTCCTAAAGGAGGTGTTATACTTTCCAACGTTCCGTGCAACTTTTTTTGTTGTTCTGGTGTCCATGTACCAATTATTAACTTCATATTTTAATTTTTAAACTTCATTAAATCATGAAATCTTCAAAATTAATTATCTTTTCTTAAAATCACAAATCCCCCCTCCCTTCCCTAGCAATTTCTCCTCCTTTCACACACTCCTATAAATCACCAAAACAAAAACATGAAACATTACATAACATTCATCTACAAACCTGTGATGGCATTTTTCGATTGTTTGAAACGTTACCGAAATAATCCCATACAACCGATCTTAAATACACTGACACCGCAATCAATAAAGATATTATTAAACCAAATGATATTGACGGCATTTGATTTTTTTTTTCAGTTCGCCGGTGAGGATTCTCAGCGACAAAGCCCCGGATGGTAACTACTTAACTTTTGCATTTACCAAGTACAAAGCGGCTTTGTGAGTGAAAGTCAGCCGCTTTCCCTCCGAAGGAGATATTCAAAACACCTTGTACACCATAGTAGATAGCACCACAGGAAAGTACTGCTCAGTAGCTTTCAATTGAATGCTCGCACCTTACAGTGACCTTAGAATTTCACCCACAGACTCAGAAGTTAGAACCACCTTGTGCAGCATAATAAACAGCACCACAGGAAAGAACTGCTCAATAGCTTTCATTTGAATGGTCACACTTTAGGATTTTATCCAAGACTCAAAAGTTAGAACCACCTTGTGCAGCATAATAAACAGCACCACAGGAAAGAACTGCTCAATAGCTTTCAGTTGATTGTCAAACTTTAAGTACTTTAAGATTTCATTCAGACTCAAAAGTTAGAACCACCTTGTACAGCATAATAAACAGTACCACAGGAAAGTAATGCTCAAAAGCTTTCATTTTTAAAATGAACTTCATGCATTTGAATTTCAAATTTTTAACACTCTTTTTTTCGAAAGAAGTTAGTCCCGAAACTAAACTAACGATATGCAAGTTTATTATTATGTAAAATAGAGTTGTTTTGTTGCTGTCTAATTTAGTTACCAGGGTTTACCCAGCTTCGGACCCTAGCAACGGGTTAACCGCGGTCAAACGAGAGAAATTTGCAAAAGTTAAGCAAAGTACTTAAAAGTTAAGGTTGTCATTTTCACTCTTTAAAGTTTAATATATTGTCAATACACGGTCAATTTACCAAACGTTTTGAAAGTTTACCAAAAAAGTTCGAAGCGTTTAAAAACTGTGAACTGCAGAATTGTCGGCGCCATTTGCCAACATAATTTTGATCAGGCGCAAAGAGTTTTGGTCAGTTTTCAACGGAAAAAAGCTCATTATTTTGAGAAAAATTAAAAGATAGTAACGTCAACTAATTTTTTTTATACATCCTTGCCCATATTTCCATTTAATATTAAACAAAATCCCACTAACTAAAACGAAAAACTCCTCGAATGTTTGACCGCGGTGGAAGCAACGGGTTTCTGTCGTGGTAACCTTCTCTTCTGTCATAACTGATGTTTTGTTCTCAGGTGATTTTTCAGCTGAAGGAGAAAAACGGTTCATAGAGTATAGCGACGAACATGGGACAATAAGAATTGATTTTTTGACGGTGAGTTTTCAATTTAAACTTTTGCAAAACTCTTGTAACTGCTGTAAAACATGTAACTTCTGACAACCAAAAACGTATAAAATTTATACATTTATTGGTGCATAATTGTTGATGATAGTTGGTTAAACGTCACGTGAGCAGTGAGCGCCACTGACTTCTCGTGAACAACTTTTTGGCTGATATTTTCTTTGTTTTCGGGCCTCGACCGGCAGGGATTGTTGACGTTTTGGGACCATTTTCAAAAAGCTAAAACTGAGCTTGCTACTCTAGTTGGCAACGGCTATCATGCGCTCGGTCAAACGATCAAAACTATCCACAACTATCATGAAACTTTTGAACATGTTCAAAGTTAATGATAACGCGTGATAATTGACGATAGTGCATGATTGTTAGTGCTCTAACGACAGTGCGAGTTTCAACTATCATCGACTATCATCGACTATTAGGGGTTATTCCAACATCTAAAGTGGTTAAGTAATGCTTCACATAAGAACTATTAATAGTAAACTTCATTGTTCTTCGGCAATGGCTCTTTCCCACATAGAATATCTTTGATTTTAAGAATAGAGGAGGAGCTGATGGTTCATAATTATATTTCATTATAAAAATACAGAAAATCCATTTGCGTCAAATATATTTTAGGGAATGTTCGTGCTTAACCAATCAGAATAGCAGAAGACAATAGCTGCTAACTTTGCTTCTTTGATGAAGTTCCCCAAATACAATATCTTTTAAAAATTGCATGTTGTGCGATTGGGTCTAAAAATACTTGAAACCTTAAAAAATTGAGTCTTTATGCACCTTGAACCTTAACCTTTTAGCGGTTTTTGAGTCTAGACCAATGAGATCACTAGTTTTAACAATGAAAATAGTTGTCATTCCATCGTGCATTGCCGTTCAGCACTATCCTTCTTATGCGGAAGATGGACAAATTCGGCTAACGCATTGTTGTACCCAATTCAAACCTTTTGGGATTAGAACTCTTTGTTCGTCATATTTCCATCTCAATGAAGCATTGACATGGAAATGATATGGAAATATTGTGAACAAAGAATCTTATTCCCAGAAGGTTTGAATTGGGTACAACAATGCGTTAGCCGAATTAGTCTATTACTGAGGCCCCGTCCACACGTATCCGGATATTTTTGAATCCGCAACTTTTTTGTTACGGATTAGAAAATATTCGCGTCCACACGCAGCGTATTCGAATCGTACTTGCCCGAATTCGCCGGATACGTGTGGACGGAAGGCCAATCCGCAACAAAAACGTTGCGGATTCAAAAATATCCGGATACGTGTGGACGGGGCTTTAATTGCAACCATAAAAATGTGTGGTTTATTCCTTCTATATAATAACTACATTTTATCATGTGGTTTACCAGTTTATAATATACTCAACAAAATATACAGTTTCTGATTGGTCATTGACGAATGCATAAATAGATTATAGAGTGCAAATTAGGTTATAAAGTGCAATGCGAAAGTTGCGCGAAAGTGAAAGTTTAAAGTCGCGCGCAGTGTACCGTGACGGCCTCACCAAAATTTTGTTGAGAATATTATAAACAAGAAATCGTATGAACTACTCGTGCATTTATGGGCACTCGTGATGAAAGCGGCTCGTGCAATTTTGAGAACTTTCAAAACATCACTCGTGCCCATAAATCACGAAATGCACTCGTGTTCATACGATTTCCTATACATATTGGTCAACAGCTATTGACCAATCACGACGCGCGTATTATTTATATGAAACCGTATGAACTACTCGACGTACATTTCATGGTTTATGGGCACTGACGAGTGATGTTTTGAAAGTTCTCAAAATCGCACGCGCCTTAGGCTTATATTTTTAACAACGTTTTGCTCAGGCCGTCATGGTACACAGCGCACCCTCGTGTAAACGAAACGCTTCAATGGTTTCCAAAATGCTCACATGTTTTATTTTTAACCAATCAATAACAATCTTTTGGCTCACATCATTTAAAAGAAATGTTTCAGCTTGAACGTCCAAGCTTTGAAATTAAAGCACAACTTTCGTATTGCACTTTATAACCTAGATTTTGACCAATCAGAAACTGTATATATATTTTGTTGAGTATATTATAAATTCAGTTATTGTATAAATTGCAATCGTCGGCCCTAGCTTTATCCAGGGACAAGTGTGGTACTGTGTATAGTCCTATGTATATAATGATTCATTCATGTTCTTCATTTGTCATTATATATCACTTTCACGGGAACTTATAAATTAACTCACAATAGGGGAATCTTTGTTTACCATTTTTGCCTCATTAGCATACGCGCCTCGTTCTCTAACCTACCCGTGCCTACCTACAAAAAAATCAACTCTGAATATTGAAAGGGCATAGCACAATAAGCTTTCTCTGAAAATGTGAGCCCGATATACTAGATACACTTCATGTAATGCTGTGTTAAAAACTCAAAAATTTACAAAGAATGTGTGGCTCATTAGCGCTTTTGCCACATATCAATTTTGCAGTTTTTGATAGCAGATATTTCCTTTATTAGTATCACCCAACTAGTGGACTAATGCAAATCCTGCATTTTGATTGGCTACGCTACTAGGGGTCTAATAGTAATAGTCATCGAGTAGCGAAATTCGCCGGTTTTATTTTTCGTTTTATTCCCAAATAAATATTTCTTCAACTTGCAATTGCTTTTTTTATTATTGCCTTTTTCTGTCCGACTAGTTGGGTGATACTAAAACAATTAGACCCTTCGCCCTCAAGGGCCTCGGGTCAATAGCCCATTCGGCTTCGCCTCATGGGCTATTGACCCGTAGCCCGAGGGCTACGGGTCTAATTGTTAAATATTCCATGAACAAAGCTAAAAATTGCATAGATTACTAAGTTTAACAAGCTCTTTCAACTTTTGAAGTTAATTTGTATTTAGCATGATGCCTTCTCTATGCAGATTCGTATGCTAATGAAGCAAAATGTAAACAATGACGTCAGCAAAGATTCCCCTATTGGCCACGCTCCCATTGTTTGTGTGGCTTCATAGTTCAGTTGGTTAGTGCATCGCACCGGTAACTCGGAAGTCAGGTGATGGCCGGTGCAAATCCCGTTGAAGGCCTGAATTTTTTCAAGCTTCTTTCTTTGCAACTGCTCAAATTGCAAACACAACTACGAGGATAATTTCTTAACTTTACGTTGTAGTGCTATGCATTCACAAGTTTTTAATGCCATGTCAATTCCTGTTTATTGATTTATTTTTCTGACAGTGTTTTTGGTTTTATTTTCTTATATCAAATGGGCAATATCATCTTTGGAAACTGAAATAAATCTCGCCATTTCGTGGCTGTATTTTCATTCAAAGCGAGCGCTCGCGTCAAATTGGCGTCCGCTAATAAAATAAAACACCAAATCTGATTGGTCTAAGCAACTTATAAAGAGATATTTGATTGGACAATACAATCGCGTAAGCGATATCGTATCACTTCATTTATAAGTGATATTGTATCACTTCACTGATGGTATGGATTTTATTCATGTCTTTATCACACAGATGTACACATTTTTTTGTAATAAACCATGATATCTGCTTTTGAGAAATGTTTAATTTTTTTCTTATTTCAGATCGAAGATGAGGGACAAACATTCGTTACCAAGGTGGAGCTACGAGTGCTGAAGTCTTTTGTAAACTTGTGGTTTCACACGTCACACTGAATCACTTGACTGTTGGAAAAGTATATTATGTTTTGTTTTGCATTAACACGCTGTGATCAGTGTGTGTGGTTAGTGAAAAACTCGCGCCATTTTCTCAACCAATGAGATTCAAGCTCTTTATGATAGACATCATGAAGTGTCCCCTAGACCTAATTCTCACCTAAACACAAGCAATTCTGTCAAACATGAAGTCATATGGAAATTACAAATAATTGTGTGTAATATGAAGTGCCCAAGGTCCTAGTTATGTGCATTTCTGGACATAAGTGGACTTGCCTCACGCGATATGTATGAGGTGAGGGGCGTTGCCCATTCTTCAAGTCGTTTATTGGTAGTGAGTTTCATTTTTTGATGAAACGCACCCATTCGTCGTTTACTCATCTAAGAAGTGTCTTCTTAGCTTGGATCGACTCCTTTTCAATAAACAACAGTTTTATGTTTTGAATTGTAAGGCGTTTTTTCTGTACATCTTGGCTATGTGCGACGAACTGAATATCTTGAATCTAAACGTCCTCTATATTGATATCCTAAAATGTCATATATTGCGAGAGAATATTTCCTCCTCAACCAAAAGTCAACTAGATATTTAAATCGATTATAAATGGTGTACCACGGCAGCGATGTCGATGTTTTACAGAACACGAAGATAAAGCTCCCGGTTTTGCTGATACATGATGCATCTTTCGACCAAAATTAATCAAATATCTAACTCAAAAATACTGACGCTTTTTCAAGGGCAAGCATCTCTTTGCCTTAACATAACGCGCGCCTCCGCAAAATTACACCAAATATTCTTTATCGCCTGCTGCGCAGCCAACAAAATACGTACAATCGGGCTTCTCTTCTTTATAATATAAAACAAAGCGGCTTTGCTACCAGATAGAGGTCCAAGTTCATAACAATCTCTACGTCAGTAATTTTGAGACACGGACAGCCAGCTCATGGATGAAGTGACTGAATCCGCACGGTCCACAAAAATGGAGAATTAGAAATATAAATATACTACGGATCTGAAAAGAAGACTACGCACAGCCAGCGGTAACTCGAAACAATATAACATAACATACTGCCCACGGAATCTGTTTTTACCGCCATTTTATCCCTTTCCAAATGACCCAATGTTAGATCTGAATTTTAGATTTTTAGATTTCTCGTTATAACTCGAGATCTCGCGTTATAGGTCGAGATCTCGCATTATAAGTCGAGATCTCGTGTTATAAGTCGAGATCTCGTGTTATAAGTCGAGATCTCGTGTTGTAAGTCAAGATCTCGTGTTATAAGTCGAGATTTCGTGTTATAAGTCGAGATCTCGCATTATAAGTCGAGATCTCGTGTTATAAGTCGAGATAGGAAAATGTCGACTTAGGTAAAAAGAAACACATTGTGGATGGCTTTTCCGGGCCACCGTACAAAACAGATGTAATTACCTCTAACTCACTTGAACTCATTACAAACCAGAAACATCGGCGGGCAGTAGCAAAACTTAGGGCAGGTAATCATAACCTAAGAATTGAAACTGGAAGACATTCCATCCCTAAACTCCCTGAGCATCTGAGAATCTGTCAATACTGCAGCTCAAATGAAGTTGAAAACGAAGCACACTTCATCTTATTTTGCAATAAATATGACACAATTAGAAATTCTCTGGTGGAAGATATCATTAGCAAATATCCCGAATTCGATTATTTAAATGGTAATAACAAAATTGTGTTTCTCTTTAATAGCACCGATGCTTTCATTTGTAAAAGATGAGGTCACTTCATTTAGGAAGCTTTTTCATTAAGAAATGAACCATTAGTTAGAAGAATTGTAAATTAACCGATTTTGCTACTTTAATTTTATACTTTTGTTTTTGTTTTTATATGCAATACCATTTGTAATTGGGAATGCAAATAAACTGTTGTTGTTGTTGTTGCATGCTATGCTAGAGGCCGTACTTAGATTAAATATTAAAGAACATTGTTTAGTTTGTTCGTGCATTTACGGCATCGTGAAGATGTAATTGAGAAATTTTAATTGTTCGCATTTACGTTAATACAGTCAAACCTACATTAGCGGGACGTCACGCTGGTGGTAAAAAACAAAAGACTTCCCATTTTAGCTTCTATTACTTTATTTTGCCGTCCCCATTATAAATATTAAATTAAATAAATGTTCGTCCCCTTTGTATTCCCGTTCAATTGGGCTGTAAATCATTGAACCTTACTGGTTGTAACCCAGGGTCATGCAGCTAATATTAAGAACTTGAACACCCGAGTGTAATTTCAAGGTAGATTTTTATAGCTACTCTGTCAAAATCCGAGGCTTTACAGATAAAGGTGATGTATGTATGTAAGCACTTGCGGATGTCGTGCTCGCAAAATTTTGATATCCCACGCGAACAATACCGCCATCTACAGTCATGCAGACTAATTGAATTGCAAATTAAAGTGGAACAGTTAACAAAAGAAACTGGTTATGAAGCTTAACAAATTTGGAGGTAAAAGAATGCCGTTTTGTGTACGAAACGAGTCCAGCTGGGATCTCGAGGAAAAAGCAGCTAGGAAATTCTGGGATAATATTCATTTTTTCATTTTTAAAAAGGAACCGGTCAGGCGTTTCCGCCTAGAGCGACATTCAAGAATTCATAACTGCAAATTTTGGTTTCATTAGTTTAGTTCAATGATGCACTCTCCCGAACAGCGATGAATAATGCGTATGAACTGTGTTGCTGATACAGTGGAAGCCGTTAAGGCGACCATCATTTCGACGGGAGACGTGAAGTCACTTCACTTCGTCCATAGTTAATGCTTCTTCGAAGCCAGTGTACATGTGAAACATTTTTTGTATGCTATGTATGAACAAGCCGCATACTGCCGCATGATACAAATTACATGCATCTGTTGTGACCAAGTTACAGAGGGAGATCTCAGTGATCAAGGAGCGGGAACGATGGACATTACCTGGAATTCCATACATGTTTTGGGTGTGGTATTATCAATGACTCGATGGTTGCACGCTGCGCGCGTTTGCCATTTCTTAAGTGCTACCGCGCGCGGTTGATTGACCATAAACAACGGGGATTTTGCTATTTTCCGAACAAAACTGTATGGAATAATTAGGGTTTTACGATTTAGTGGAAATGGAAAAAGCTTTTCCTTCATTTGCATACAAACAATAAAGGTGCATGGCTGACATCCATATAAAATTAATAGAAAGTGCCTCGTTTTCTGTTTGGCACGATCGACAATATATAGGGCGTCGTGGTCTAATAGTTTCTATCGTAACCTCATTTTTATCAACATTTACTCCGTACATTAACATCATTAAAAGATATATGAGAGTAATATGAGATGAGAACAAAGCTGGGCGTGGTATACAATAGCGAAGCGCACAATTACTATTTATAGAACTAAAACTCAGACAAACAAACCAAAAGTGACTCTCAGGGGATTCCTAATAAGGAATTTCTATTGTCAGAAATGCAAGAATAAACAAGAATAAATTATAAACTCAGACAAACATGAGTACTGACGTCATTTGTGCGCTTTGCTATTCAATCCCTGGTTTATAAAAACTATAGACATTGACAGCGGCTTTCTTGTTATTTTCTTTGCCATTATTGAAGTTTTCCTATAAATCCACTCACTTTGGGCCTGATTCTGCGGTATAATCAAAGTCCGGGCTCATCCTTGGTGTTAGAACCTGACAAACTCACGAGTGACGTAAAACAAAGAAAACAAAAGGCATAAAGCAATAGAGTCAACTGGGAATGCAATACGACAAAGGTAAAAAACAAAGAAAAAAATCACAGGTTCTTACACCGAGGTAAACCCCGATTGTCCCAGACATTCACAAGCTATTTTTCCTTGTTGAGCCTAAGTTGATTCCAAAGCACAATGGGCCTTTTGTACTGAAGTAACAAACAGCAACGTTTAATTTCGGCGTTAAACCAGAAACTTTTAGACAATGATAGAAAACCTTCTTCCGAACAAAAGACATTTCCACTGAATCGGAAAACCCTATTTGCTTATGCATATCTTTTGTTTTTCCTGCACTTGATTGACCTTGTAAACAAAGGTATATAATGAAAAGGCAAATTGCGTTGTTGATTTATTCCAGTTTGTGAAACGAATCAGTCAAATCAGATAACTGAATTTGTTATTCAGGTTATTGGACCTGTTGTATCCCTAAATCAGCGAAGGTAAGTCAGTCAGTAAATTAAGTTTTGCTAGAGTTGTAATTATTGAATCGAAGAAAGGTGGCAGTGCTTTTATGCCGCGTGTTTAAACTCCATCAGCGAGCTCGCTGGGCGCAGCTTTCGCGCGTGAAATTCTCTTTAAAGAGGCAAGAACCCTTTTGAGTAAAGCCATGTTTTTCAATCAGTATACTACAAAAGTTCTTAAATGATTTTTTGTATTCGCGGTTTAAAATGGTTACTGATTTGTCACAAGCACCGAACAAATCATTTCGGCGGAAGGCTTCAGTTACATTGATAGTTGATAGTTAATTAGACTAACTTTAAACTAGACTCCTCCACCATTTCACACCTGTTGGGTGTGAAATGCAAATTAAGGCGTCTTTCAGTCACAAAACGTGCTTAACTTGCGTGTCCTTTAAATATAATTTCCTTCAAAAACCCAATAAACCAAGATTTTACCTAAGCGGAAAAAGGAAACAGAAGTTCATAAGGACTTCTCATATAACTTTCATAAAGTTTTTCCAAAATGTGTTAGCAATGGTCTTAGTAATGATGCTTGTTGTTTGTCAGTTGTTTATGCTTCAGTGGTTGATTGACGACTAGAGGTGAGAATGGCCAGGCCGGGCTCCTTTTATACCGGAACTTCGTGTTTAAGGTGGCTCCATATAGTTTATATTGGCAAGTCTTCCAAATAAAATATACACGATCTTATTGCTGTCTTTCGAGAGTTCTGTTTCGCGATACTAGGCATAATACACACATACACGTAGCTTAGGCTTTCTTGTTTACGGAGAGGTCTAATTTTACAGTCTTGTCTCATTACCATGGCAACCAATGATTGACTTGTTGGGATTGTTGTTCAAGGCTAGCAAACCTCTCAACGGATTTTCTCGGTTTTTACACGGTAAATATTCACGATTTTTGGTGAAACAGAAGAAACATTCAGTTGGTCTAATCTAACAAAGCCATAACAAAATCGGTACATAATTTTAGGCAATTTACTCACTTTTCGTTTTTTACGTTTATTTGGTTTGTGTATGTACAAAAATTGTTGTCTCTTTTTTGTGATCGAGAACCAAGAAAATCCTACCAATTTGTCAATTTTTATAAAAATTTACCGTGTGGGATGCGCGCAATAAACGTTTTAGTTACCGTAAAAACTTCTTTACTTTCGTGACGTCATCAAAATAAACAAACGCGCTCTCGCGCCATATTCGTGCCCATGCCTCGCACGCCAAAAACCTATATGGAGCCACCTTAAGATATCTCCTAAATAAAATGCCGCCTCAAACTTTTGTAACATCGGAAAATTCACTAAATGCCTCTTGTTTTCGAAGAGATAAAAAAATGTCGTTTTGGGTACGAAATAAGGGACGGACCATTATTTTTTTGACGGGGGGGGGGGGGAGTTGGAAAATTTTGAAATAAATTGTTTGCAGAGTCTATAAACACTGAAATAAATTGTTTGCAAGCAAAAAATAAAGAAAAAATTGTTTGCTGTAAGTATAGCAGTTGGACGGAGACACAAAATAAATTGTTTGCAGCAGGTGCCGCATATAAAAAAAATGTTTGCATGCGAAAATTTTCCAACCCCCCCCCCCCCCCCCCCCCGTCAAAAAAAAAAAATAATGGTCCGTCCCTAAGGTCAGCTAAGGTTTTTAGAAAGGAGAACGTAGCTAGTTAATTCTGCGGGTATAAGATTGCTTTCTCTAAAACAGTCAAGCGTTCCTGCCCTGGTGGGGTGATCTCGAATGTTCCGCTGGGCTTTTAATACATTTTTTTCTGCTTTTTGAGAGGAAGGGACGTGTCTAATAAGTTTCATTGAGCTTTTTTTTTTTTATTAAAAAGAGTTAGGTTTTCTAATAAAAAATCCTTTTTACTTGCAGGAATTTAAAGTTTAGCCATGGAACGCCGAATGCTCGTAATTCTTCTTGTACTGTGTCTTGCTTTCTCTTTGATGCATGAGAGGTTTGTATCCTTAAATACTGTCCAAGTCACTCATATTTCATACCCTGCGAGCAATGGATTCTCCCACACCGAGTTACACCGACTTGTTTAGCCTCTCGCGCATGCACTCATCCACGTGACTGCTGCGTTTAAGCGAGTCCGCAATGCAACAATCAAAATGGCGTCCAAGGTGACGAAGACTTCTTTGTTATGCTTAGTAATGATTTTACATCAATGCGTGCACTGCATTCCTCCGTGATTAAAATACTTTTCGTTGTAATCTGCTGTGCATCTATTATTATCTCTTTCGAAAACGCCGATTTTTCACGCCATAAATTGCTCGTTGAAACAAAACAAATTCGATAGAAGATCTCTTTAAAGTTTTTTTAAAGTTACAAACGTCGAAAACATGAGTAAATAACGCAAACCTGCCGAGTTTTTAGCCCGACAATTTTTTTTTAGATTATGATGGCGTGATTAGCACGCGAAACATCTTATATATAATTATCGGTTAACCTTCGATAGAAAGGATCGTCCAAACTTGACAAAAATTGAGTAACCAAAATTTTCGTCTTTCATTTGAAGATAATTTTAGGTTTTTGTTTTCTACGCAGAACCCATTAACCCTCGGACGTACATGGGGGGGGGGGGAGGAAATAGTTGCCACCCCCCCGCCCCCCTTTAAGGTTTTTCTCCGATATTTTCAAGACCATTTAAGATTAGCACATGCTGTTTTCAGTAGTTGTTCATTTATCCTTGAGACACATTTTGGTAAAGTTTGGCGACAACCAGTTGCTATAGTAACGAGATATGACGTCATATGTAACATGTCAAACCATTTTTGAAGAAAAAAGCGTGTTTTCACCTTTTTTCAGCGAAAAAAACATATAAAATGCTATCAAAAGCATCAAAATGTTGTATGTTATTTTGCAACTCTAGGAGACAATATTTGCAATTTCCGCATTTTTCTGATAAATTTGAATTTGGCGGCCATATTATGGATGACGTCACGGACTCCCAGCAGCCCCCCAACCTATTATATTTACCTTATCTTGTAGAGCTCATCGGGGGCTATCTATTATATGTAAAATATTTCCGAAATATTGCAACATCGCATAAACCTAAGTGGGGTTGCAACAACCCCCTCCCCCCCCCGTACCACGGTAAG
Source organism: Cladopsammia gracilis (assembly GCA_022457155.1). Lineage (NCBI taxonomy): Eukaryota > Metazoa > Cnidaria > Anthozoa > Scleractinia > Dendrophylliidae > Cladopsammia > Cladopsammia gracilis. The sequence continues at coordinate 2,124,119 of JAJGOT010000030.1, read as the reverse complement.
GGTATACGTTTGCGTGTACGTCCGAGGGTTAAATAATATTTCCCGCGAAACAACAGAAACTAACGTCAAATCATCACGTGGGGTGTCACCTGGCTGGGCGTGCTCGATGGAAAATTTAAGGTTTGCTCACAGTGGTCTCTCTCTCCAGTTGGCGTAGCTCCGCTTAGGAGAATCCACTGCTCGCAGGGTAAATATTTCACTGATGTCGCGTCAGAAGACAATGGCTTCATCTGGCTTGTTAAGCGGTGATAAACCAAAACCGCGACGTCTCGGATGTTCGGACAACAATTTTTTGGTCACGAAGTCGAAAAATTAGTTAGCTTTTGTGATAACCTGCAAACATTCGATTCTTTTATTTGTATTCATTTTTTTATCTATTTAACATGATTCAAGAGGTGAAATTGTAATTCCAAATTGTGTTAAATAAGGCAAAAACAACCATGAACACATCAAATATCTAACAGGTACAATAAACTGTCCAGCTTTACCTAGCGAATAGGTATAGAGTGCTAATGTTACTCTATGATCCACGATACATGTGATTAACAGGTCATCCCTCCATATTCATGTGTACGTACCACCCGGGGGGGGGGGGGAGTACTCAACAAAGTTTTGTACGGGAATGCTGCGCCGAACTCTTACCCTTTCATATACCATTTTTGACAGAAAAGGTACCCCTTTTTTATACTTTTCATTGAAAATGGTACCCCTTTCATATACCTTTCATTGAAAATAGTACCCCTTTCATATAGCCTTTACGTGGAACTGTTTGATCTATTTTGAAAGGCCCTTTTTATAATACTTATATGGCAGTTTTCCCTCACTTTTTATACTTCAACCCGTGTTTTCCCTACCGTTTTCTGTACTTTGTGAAATCCCTACCCTTTCATATACTTCAACTCGCGAAATCCCGACCCTTTCATATACCTCCAGCCTCAAAAAGGTACCCCCTTCGGGCGGAGCATCCCCGTATAGCCCATTATAGGGAGTATCCCCCCCCGGGGGGCACGTACTTTTCATAACCAAAAGAGTTTTTGGAGAAAACCATCGAATGTAAGTTTTAAATCAATCCACTGTGATTTTTTTTCGTTATACATTTTGAACAATTTTGTGTTATTCAAGATGATTTAATGCAATTTGTATTGAACAAGCCATTCAGTGAGTGCATTCAACCCTTTGATACTTGCTAAATTTTGTAGTACCTTATAGAGCCAAATTGGGAAAAGTCACGGCTTCTACTCGCACTGCGTGTCGTTTATCTTTTAAGATTTGTTTGTAGTATTTATACTTTGGTTTAAACAACCAATTCAAAAATGTCTGATCGGCCAGTATGAATACGATTCGGAGGAAATTCGATCTAAAAATAAATCGTTGGAAAAGGCGTTGAATTGGTCACTCCTATTGATGGACTCCTGGATAAGCTTGGTTTAAGTCAACATAAACATATTCTTGTGAAAGACGTGTCTAGGTATCCAATTCAAGGCTCGTTGATTGTAGAGTAATATTCTACGTATACCCGAGAGTGAAAGAAACTACAATTTTGTTTCTTGCAGTGAAGCCTGGAGACGGCGTCGCGCTGGACTCCTGCACAAGAAATCCCGTAAATCTGATTCCCATTCTGACGCGGGCAAAGCGGTTAATTATAAGGAGGACATCGACCTGGAAGATCAGGAAGATTGGAAATTTAATGTCGACGAAATCTGATTTTCAATTTGCTTAAACCTGATTTCAAGTCATATTTAAACTGCATAAATAAAGTTAATATGTTTTAGATGTGGTTTCTGCGTTCTCCTTCCTTCTGTATTCGTAAAAGCTATTAAAGGTACCTATATTAAGATAAATGAATTCCTTGAAAGCGCCGTCGAGAATTTAAGTCCATATCATCTTCATCAATATGATGATAAGATAATATATTCGTCGATATTTTTTCAGCTTCCTGGGTAACCGAAGGCGGCACACGACGAACACCAAGAAGAAAAGAGGTGAGAGCTGTAATGGCTGAAAGCGCTTCTACTTAAACGTGTGGATGCCAGCGATTTTCTCGTGCGCGCGTCAATAAAACAATCTATCGCTTGTTGTGCCTGCAGTTGAGCCTTCCATCTTTTATAAGGCAGACAGCTTTGTTTCCAAAAAGACGCCCAAAATTCATAAAAACCTCTTATTCTAACTAAAAATTGTAACGTTTATAATGGGAACCAACTATTTGTATTAAAAGTACGCTGACGCGTGCAAAAATTGCATCAAATTAAATATCCTTAATTGCCTACTGAGCATCTAACAAAATACCTACAATCGAGTCTTACCTCATTAAATAATCTAGAACACAGCAGCTTTGCCAGTAATTTCATAACGATCTCTACGTCAGTAATCACTTGTAGCTGTTACTACACGCGGGCAGGAAGCACGGTAGTTTAATCAGGGTCCCAATAGGTTTTAGGGCCTCCGGGCTCCGGACCCGAACACGGGAGGCTTCAGGGATTCAAAAATTATTAGGGCTTCAGGGCTCCATGTTATCGGCTACATAGCCTGCGTGGCAGGTGCCGCGGAGAGAGGGAAAGACGCCTGCGATAAGACCCCCTTTTGTTCATTTCTTCGGACGCTGGCAGCCGCAAAATTACGATTAGCTAATTTGCGTTGGGCAGTAAACTAGTAAATGGCCGCGTGAAGTCAGCCATGCGTGTAAGCGCGCGCCAGGATCTGATTGGTGAACGTATCGACAGTTGACATAATTTGATAACCAGTAAATCGGTGGGCGTATTGCGAATTGGATGTTTACAAGCATGCCATGTTGGAGGTCATAAACAATTAAAATCGTTTGCATAAAAATAGAATTCTATTTCCAGAGGATGACAATTTCATTGTTCGGACCCCCAACATGGTTAACGTGCAAACCACCAATAGCCCGGTTCTTATAGCAGGCGTTTCTTCCCTTGCTTCCCTTCTCCTATTTCGCGCCCCTCCCGTCTCCCCGTTTACACCTGTCACACAGGCTATCTACCACAGGGCTCCATGCCAACTGCTACAAGGCTCCATGTTATACCCGCATTTACTCCTTATTTACGTGAAACGTGATTGGTTGAAAACGTTCTTAGTGATTCAAAACTTCATTTCAGAAAAATTCAGCGTGATGCGTGATCGGTACACGCTTTGCCACCCTCTTAGTATGGGTAATAACAGAAAAAGAACCCGGAGCATCACCACCCACTTGAAGTTTGGCTCTGTTGTAGAGCAGAGAAAGTGGTCATATACGAAAGGTTTTGCTTGCTGTTATTTGGCTTGTTATAACTACGTTGATCTGTAACCAAGGTTAGTAACCATTAATCAAGCCTAACAGGCTGTAGAAAGCTGCGCGGTACAGTTTGAAAAATAGTTAATGATTTTATCACTCATGTCCATGAGCTCTATCTGAGTATCTGATGATTAATGTACGAAAAGATTATTCTCATAATTGAGCACTTGGACTGTTCAGCAGTCTACAGGAGTTTAGAGAACGAAACAAATAACATCAATCACCGGATTTACAACGATTTCACTCTTCTGTCATAGATCAATGAATTTGTAAACTAGTACTTCTTTGAAACAGGCTGGATTATTTAATAAGATAGTGATTTGGTGTTCAATCAGTGACAACAATAGGGCCATTTATACGGGAGAAAATAAGACGCGTCTTATCTAAGACGCGACTTAAATAAGATGCTAAGTGTACCATTTATACGTTTGCGTCCAACATAAGACGCGAAGATCACGTATAAATGGTTCGCGTCTTATTTTTGATACGGCGCACTTGTTGTTCACGTCTTATTTAGGACGCGAAAGCATTTATACGAGGAAGTTCACGTCTTATTTAAGACGCGGACAAAATAAGAACAGCTGAAAACCCTGTTCTAAGATAAGACGCGTCTTATTTAAGTCGCGTCTAAAATAAGACACGAATGCTTATTTTGTACTGTTTATACGATCGGTTCGCGTCTTATTTAAGTCGCGTCTTAGATAAGACGCGTCTTATTTTCTGTCGTATAAATGGCCCTAATGTTTTTTTTTGGTTATAGAGAGTTAGGTCTTCTAATGAAAAATCCTGTTTACTTGCAGAAACTAAAAGTTTAACCATGGAACGCCCAATGCTCGTAATTCTTCTTGTACTGTGTCTTGCTTTCTCTTCGCTGCCTGAAAGGTTTGTATCGAATGTAACTTAAAGGGACACTGTCCAGGCAGATATATCGCGATGTTTTCCCCATGACGATTATGGCCTGATACTTGCTTTAAACTTGTTTTATTTTCTTAAAATAGGAAGAAAAATTGCCAAAAGTGACGAACGCAAAGAAATGTGAATTAAAAAGTCAAAATAATGACTAAAAAAACTCAAAATTCCATCAGAATGGAAACTTTGATTTCATGACAGGCGGACAAGAAATAGCTAGAATTGATGAACCGTAACTAAGTAATTCACTTCCATCCTTGTAAATCCTGCCATTCTTCTGTTTTGCTAGCTATACAATCTTTTTATCCAATTAAGTTGTATATTTGGGGGAATTTGGTAATATAACATTAATAAAACACAATTTAGTTATTTTGGCGGCACAGTTTCCCTTTAAAGGCACTGAAGTATGGCAAATATAGGTGGTTCGACGATCTTAAATTGACGTCTTTTTAAATTATGCACTTACGACGTAAGTAACCACAATTTTATTTCTTGCAGTGAAGCTTGGAGACGGCGTCGCGGTGGACTCGGCCTGTACAAGAAATCCCGTAAATCTGATCCCAATTCTAACGCGGGCAAAGTGGTTAAGGAGGACATTGACCTCGAAGATCAGGAAGATTGGAAATTTAATGACGACGAAATCTGATTTGCAATTTGCTTGAACCAGCTCACAAGCCTTATATTTGAGCTGCAGAAATAAAGTTAATCTGTCTTAAATGTGGTTACTGCGTTATCCTTCCTTCTGCTTTCGTAAAAGTTATTAAGGCACCCATATTACAATAAATGAATTCCTTGAAAGCGTCGTCGAGAATTTAAGTCCATATCATCTTCATCAATATGATGATAAGAAAATATATTCGTCGATTCTTTTTCAGTTTCCTGGGTAACCGAAGGCGGCACACGACGAACACCAAGAAGAAAAGAAGTGAGAGCTGTAATGGCTGAAAGCGCTTCTACTAAAACGTGTGGATGCCAGCGATTTTCTCGTGCGCGCGTCAATAAAACAATCTATCGCTTGTTGTGCCTGCAGTTGAGCCTTCCCGGCATCTTTTATAAGGCAGACAGCTTTGTTTCCAAAAAGACGCCCAAAAATTTATAAAAACCTCTTACTCTAATTAAAAATTGTCACGTTTATAATGGAACCAACTATTTGTGTTAAAAGCACGCTGACGCGTGCAAAAATTGCATCAAATTAAATATCCTTAATTGCCTACTGAGCATCTAACAAAATACCTACAATCGAGTCTTACCTCATTAAATAATCTAGAACACAGCAGCTTTGCCAGTAATTTCATAACTATCTCTACGTCAGTAATCATGTCAGGCTGTTACGACACGCGGGCAGAGAGCACGGTAGTTTGATCAGGGTCCCAAAAGGTTTTAGGGCCTCCGGGCTCCGGACCGGAACACGCGAAGCTTCAGCGCTTCAAAAATTATTAGGGCTTCAGGGCTCCATGTCATCGGCTACGTATCCTGCGTAGCAGGTGTCGGGGAGAGAGAAAGACGCCTGCGATAAGACTCCCTTTTGTTCATTTCTTCGGACGCTGGCGGCCGCAAAATTACGATTAGCTAATTTGCGCTGGGCTGTAAACATAGTAAATTCCCGCCATGAAGTCAGCCATGCGTGTAAGCGCGCGCCAGGATCTGATTGGTGAACGTATCGACAGTTGACATAATTCGATTACCAGTAAATAGGTGGGCGAAAAGAGTGTTTTCACGTGACGTCGCGGCGGCCATGTTGGTGTCCCAAAACAATAAAACGGCGGCCATATTGGTGTCCCAAGCTAATCCTGTGGGATTGAACTCTTTTCTAATGCAAACACTTAGTTTTGTTCAAATAGATTAGCATAGCTGCAGACCACGAGAGTGAAAACACTCTATTGCGAATAGTCCATTTTACAGTTGTCTTCTTAGTGTCCTGTCCTTTGAGTGGAAGCGAGGCTGGAGGTGACCTTGCTATGATACAGACCTTGGAGCTTTTCAGACGTAAATTTAGCTAGTTAGCATGAGAAAAGCATTATTAACATATGAAAGGCAGAAAGGTTTGTATCAAAGCAAGGTCACCTTCAGCCTCGCTTCCACTCAAAGGTACGGTCACCAAGCACACAACTGCAAAATGGACTATTGGTGGTTTACAAGTCTGCCGTACGTGTTGGGGGTCATAAACAATGAAAATCGTTTGCATAAAAATGTTATTCTATTCCCAAAGGATGACAATTTCATTGTTCTGACCCCAACATGGTTGACGTGCAAACCACCAATAGCCCGGTTCTTATAGCAGGCGTTTCTTCCCTTCTCCTATTTCGCGCCCCTCCCGTCTCCCCGTTTACACCTGTCACACAGGCTATCTACCACAGGGCTCCATGCCAACTGCTACAAGGCTCCATGTTATACCCGCATTTACTCCTTATTTACGTGAAACGTGATTGGTTGAAAACGTTCTTAGTGATGCAAAACTTCATTTCAGAAAAATTCAGCTAAAAATTCTGAGCAAACTACAATGATGTATCTGTAGATTGAACAAATAATTGGGCCTCTCGAGTGAATTTTTACTTTTTAACAGCGACGGAAATGTTTGCGATTTATTCGGGTCTCAGCGGCATAAAACTAGTACCTACCACGTCAAACTTCAATAAATCGTAAAAAAATTAAAATATTATTTTGGATCAAACGAATTGTATTTTAATGACTGCCAAGATGAAGGCTTTTAAATAACCCCATATCAGAGTGACAAATTATATTTAGAAATCAAAATCCTCAGTCGGTTTTAAGAGACAATCTCTTAAATATGAAGTGCAAAACTTGGTTTTGTGAGCACTGATTTTCTTGTTCTTCTGAGGCAACATAAGATTGTAAGGTAGTGTTTACTGCCACATTTATTGATTATCACAGGTTTCGTAAAGAGATTTAGATTCACTAAAAGCAACCTGGAGTGTTTAAAACTAAATAGAGCTAGAATGGGTGTTAAATTATTGCTTTTTGCAATATGCAAATTTGGTGACGGTGTGCTTCGAAATGGGTCTTGAAAGCACCTGAAAGTTAAATGGACCAATTTTTTCTCTATTGATTTTCATTTTACTAACATTGAGGTATCTCCTGATATAAGTATCAATCTGAGCTAACTAGGCAGTTAAGAAATATAAACTTTTGAAATTAGACAATTCTGGATGGTGTTTTTTTTCTTCAAAATTTGGCCAAAACTTGTGTCAGCCCCCACACTGCCAGAACCTTCTCTGCCAAATCTGCACATATGATTTAAAAGACCCTTTGTAATAGAAACACATCATGCAATTAATTAGTCAATAGGATTTGTTTGTTTGTTTTTATGCTATTCCAAACTTACCCCTTGTAAAACGGGATTTTCCATGATCTGCTGGCCTCAAATGGTACCCCCCTGAAACCTCTGAACTAAAAGTCAGAAAACAACTTCTGCAGCAAGTTTCATTAAAATCGGTTAAGCCCCATTTCCAACTTCTGGAACACTTTCTCTGACAGTGACACTTAAGAAAGGAAGAATCCAGATTCGTCAATATAAATCTTTAAATCTGGTTCGTTTCGGCGCATGGTACCGGTCCTCAAAAACAGTGTCTGTGATTTCTCGAGTGATGATTCATTCCTTTTTGTTTCCCCTCCTGAACATGACGATCTTAGCACCGGTGCATCTGTCTACAAAAAATATCATAACTTTGAATCGGAGCGTGTAAAATAACGAGAAATAACTTAAGATTGTCAATGCACGTATACTGATGCCTTATTAAATAGAAACTTAAAAACTGCCCAAGTTCTCACCAGGCGTTTCTTTTAAGATTGGTTAATACTTTCTAACCAATTCGAAAACGTCTGATAGGCCAGTGTGAATACCATTCGGAGGAAATTCGATCTAAAAATAAATCGTCTGGAAAAGGCGTTGAATTGGTCACTCCTATTGATATTGTCACTCCCATTGATGCACTCCTGGATTAGATTGGCTTAAGTCAAAATAGACATCTTGTCAAAGACGCGTCAAGCTACCTAATTCAGGGCACGTTTAATGTATTGTAAAGAAAAGCTTGAGCGTGTTATTCCAAACAACAGCGCTGTTGAGCTTTCATGTACACCAGAAAGTGAAAGTAAAGACATAAAATTTTCTTTCTTACAATGAAGCTTGGAGACGGAGACGGCGTAGTGATGCAGCCTCCCTGCACACTGCACAAGAAATCCCGTAAACCTGATCCCCAATCTGACGCGGGCAAAGTTGTTAGCGAGGAGACTGAGCTGAAAGATCAGGAAGATTGGAAACTCAATGATGACGCCTAATTTGCAATTTGCTCGAACCAGATCTCAAGCCTTATTTCGAGTAGCAGAAATCTCGGAAGTTAATCTGGGTTAGATGTGGTTACTGTGTTCTCCTTCCTTCTGTATTCGAAAAAGCGATTGATGGCACCCATGCATATTCGGTTTATTATCAGAATTTCATAATATAATATATTTTTCAGCTGACCTAACAAATAAGGCATTCAAAAAGACTGGATCCAACCGATTCTGAGCTGACATTTGGTTGATGTCTTCCTGGCGGTTTTTATTTGTTGCATTCTGATATTAAAAACGTGACGGTGAACAATGGAAGATAATGTCGACTTTATTTCAGTATTTTATTATGCCGCCTTCATTTTAAGCAGAGTATAAAAGAAAAAGAATTGACTTTGTATTAAGTGATGAATCAGCGAAACCAAGATATTAATTTATTTATCATCCATTCGCAACCTTATCGAAAGCCCCTTTTGTCTAGCTGTGGCGAAAGTTTGAAAAAAAAAATCGTCATTAAAACCCAAAAATTTTATATTCGTTCCATTTCGCACGACAAAAATTTTGGGCTTACTTATTGTACTTTGGGACTAAATTGGGACAAATTTTCGGATAATGGAATCGACTGGAAACTGTACTTAAAAGTATCTTAATTTAGGTTGAGAAAGAAGTGAAAATCCAAACTTACTTAACTCCTATGCAAGAGTGCCAAAAATAGGAAAACCTATTCAGCCAAGAACACCATTTCACTCTGTCACGGAAATGACAGGTTCTTTTATGCGGGTTTTTACTGTATTTTGGAAAAGTTTTTTAATTTAGCTTTTACATGTAATTATGTTGGAGCCATAAAGGCTATTCAAAAGAAGCAATAAATATATTTTTACAGCGAACACCTGCCCCTTTATGAGTTATATTTGACCAACGTCATCGCCATTTCGCCTTATTTACATTTCAGAGCATTTCCCTCAGCGTGTTTTGTTTTTCTGTACTTTTTCTATCTTTTTCTATCTATCTTTACATGATAATTCTCACTGTATCAACTCTTGGGAAATGTCCAGAAAAGAGTCCACTATCGACAACAGTGTATTAGAACTGAGTGACATTCAATTTGTTCATTTTAGGGATTTTAATGTCGCTAAAAAATTTGCTAAATTAAATTTAATCAGCGAGTGTCCATGAATTGAAACTGGAACTGAAAGTGAACTAAGAAAACGACATGCGACTCTCTATTGCAGACATAAAACACGGAGCGAAATTCGACACCTTCACTTTTCGAATAAAATGTATAAAACAGCGGGAACAACACAATGAATAAAACAGTATTGTAGTTAGTTTCAAAACAATTTTCCTACCCCTTGTTTGTAACTTCCTATCATTGCCTGATGCTTGCAGAAGTAATTAATAATTACGGAAGTAATAATTTGACTGCAAGTGTATTTTTATTGCAGTGCACTTTACACGACTTTTTGAAGAGCTGTGTACAGCTGATTTGTTCCCAACGATCGCTGAATTTATTGAATTGAATTTAGTAATTTAACAAACAAAACACAACACAACCGAAAAAAAAAACACAACAAAAAATTTGGAAATTCCTGAAAGAAAAGTCAGAGCACAAGTCAAAAAAGGCGGCACTTAAAACATTTTGTTTTTTACTTTGCAAAAGTAGTCAGCAATATGTGTAAAGATATAGATATTTTTCACAAAACAGCAAACTAAGTATTACTAACTGGTTCCGAGGCGCATCAGAAGCACCCTGTTAGTCGCAACGAATTTATGATGCGAATAGAGGAACACCTAGCTTACAAACAAACCTTTTCTAATCACATACTGTAAAACAGGGTAACTGCAGGTAGCAGTTAATGATCGTTAATGTAACAACTAATTTTAGGGACGATAGTTTTCATTACGGTTTGTCTCATGATGTAGCCGCTTTAAGGCCCGTTTACATGGGCGATTTTTCGTGCAATTTTTGTCGCACTTGTCGATGCAAATTTTGTCGCGTGCAAGTTGCATCTTCAAATCGCATGTGTAAACGGGTGGCGATTTTAGTGCGATTTGGGCGCGATTTATCTCGCGATGTCGCAGAGGTTTCGAACATGTTCGAAACCTGATGCAACTTGGCGGCGATTTTGGGAAATTTCAGCAAATATCGCACCCGAGTCGCATTGAAATCGCCGCCCGTTTACACATGCGAGTTGTATTGGAGAGCGCGACAAAAATCGCATCAAAAATCGCATGTGTAAACGGGCCTTTAGATCATGTAGATCGCGACGTTTCTACCGTTTACTGCGGGTGTAATTGTTCATCAGCCGATGGAGTCGACCGGATGTGTAACACTATATCTAACATTATAGTCGTTTAATTTTTGAGTGGTGGATTTAAATTTCTATTATTTCGGCTAGGAATACAGCAAAATATATGTCGCAAAACATAGTAGGATGTGTAGGTGTCTTTACAAAACGCAAACGTCGTTTTTTTTTTTAATTAATGTATCCCAATTTAATTGCTGTGCTTGACTCGTTCGTGGTTACTGAAATGACAAATGTGATTTAAATATAGGCGAGTCGGAAGCCAATAGTCAATTTGGACAACTCAATTTTATTTGCGTAAGCTTGCCAAACAGAGGAAATTTTAATTATATTCCTTTTCGCCTAAAACAACCTAAAGCATATTTCATATTCGGAAACCTTTGTTTTTTCCGTGGGTGAAAAACACCTTAATTTTATGATTTGCTTAACAATCCCAAAGACTGGTATGTAAAACATATGTTAAAATCACTGTTTTGAGAATTTCAGTTTCTGATTGCCTTGACTTTCTTATTTTATTAAAAAAAAGTCACTGCCATTTGCTATTTCTCAATCAGCTTATAACACGTTGCAATACAAAAAGAAAGAACAGGCATTAATTTGAACTGTTAAACAATACACCTGTCATGCCATGCCTGCAATTAAAATCACGAAGAAAACCACACAATGTCATGTTTCTCCCAGCCACGACAAAAGTGTTGGACTGTTAATGTATAAAATATATTTTTAATAAATGCAACACATCATGATATAAATATTGCACTTGTTTCCATTTAGCTGTAAGTACTAAAAGGAAGAAACATCATTAGGTTTAAAACGCCGCGTCTTCCGAGTAAAATATACATACAAGTGCAATATTTTAACTATTATAACAAATACGCGAAAGGAAGAGACAATGAAAATAAATGGAATTTGCAATTAGTGCTCATAGCAGATAAAGGCTCGCCTCTTATGACTATTTTTCCTTATTCGTCATGTGTTTGTTAATCACCAAAGGAAAAAAATAACGGAAAATGTTGACGAAAACAAAGTCCGATAATTAATTATGTTGAAAAGAAATGAAGGCAACCTATCAAAATTTAAAGAAATGAAAATGTCAACTATGTTGACTTAGAAAACGACGTAAAATGCATAAATCTTTTTTACTCGGGGAGATATTACTGATTTGCATGCAACGAAAAAGCAAGTCGAATCCGTGACCGTATTGAGCAATTACTTTAGAGCCGTGAATAATCATCTGTCTTCATTAAGCAATGGTTTGTCTCCAACTCAGCGGTTCTAAAAACATCTGTTTGTAAAAAGAAAAGCTTTTCTGACAATTATATATATCCGTGGTTGGTATAGCTGATATGTTTTAATTGTCTTGTACCCCGAGGTGATGATTGAGGCGCATTTGTAGCAAAAAGGGACCGCAAGGAAAGCACCAACAGCCTGTTATTTCTTGCCGACTAATAATCAAGTCTTTTACTTTGCTTGCGAATGAGATGCACACCAAAGGTTTTCCGATAAAATAAAGACGAAATACTAAAAAAAAAAAACATCTAAATAACTCGATTGTGAAATCATGTCCTCTTCCACATCTGAGCCTGGATCGTCTCTTCATGAAGAATTGGCATCTCGTACCATGTCAAGTGCTGCTGGTGAGTCATTTCTGTACGCCTTCATTGTGCTTGTCGGTACTGTTGGCAACATCGCCGTTCTATTGGTGTTGTATAAAAACCATCGCCTTCGCAACATTCCAGCTTATTTCGTGATTTCCCTGGCGATATCTGACATTATAATGCTGGATCTCTGCGCGCCATTCTCCATTGCAGTTCTTATCACGGGAAGGTGGATTTTCGGAGACTTTATTTGTCAGATTCAAGGTTTCGTTGTTATGCTGGTAGCATGTGCCTCGTTGGGGACTCTTGCTTTGGTTGCCGTGAACAGGTGAGAACTACCTTTACAATTTACACTGCGGCGAATGAAGCGCTGCATGAATGGGAAGATGAATCAAAAGCGCAGCAAGGGTAGGCGATTGTTGCGTTTGAATTTTTGTTTTACGCTGCTTCAGTCTCATATTTGTTTTTCACAATAATTATTCAAGGACCTGAAAAGGGCTGGTTTTTATTATTCGAGTTGTGCACTATATAATAATATATTTTCAATTCAGTTTTCCTGCAATGCGAATTAGGTTATGGAGTCCAGAAAGTTTAAATTTAAAATAATCACTTTTAAATTACTCTCGAAATAAAAAATTGTGGATTTTGTACGTGATTTACACCTTAAAAATAGACGAGATTAAAGAGCAAATATTGCGTTGACACATGTCTTCTTTGATGAGATTCTGTACGGAATTTTTAAGTGTATTAAAATTTCGAATTTTCCATATGATACAGTCCGGCGAACCCAGTTAATACGAAAGTTTCTGTGGTCACTTCGGTGTCCGCATTAACGGGGTGTCCGTATATTAAGCGGGTTCACACGGATGACATAATTTAAGGGTCTTATTGTCAATGTCTTAAAGGAGAAATACAGTAAACTACTGTATCTAATCCCACTAAGACACTAAAACATTGTCATAAGACAAACGTTCGTAATTTCCTTTCAACCAAACTGATAGTATATGTGTAGCTGACTGACTTGGCGCATTTAATAACATTTTTGTCGCTTAGAATTAGCCAAATTGTCCGTATTAAAACAGACGCACGTAAAGGCTATATGAAAGAGATAGCATTTTTAATGAAAGGTATATGAAAGGGGTACCATTTTCAATGAAAGGTATATGAAAGGGGTACCTTTTCTGTCAAAAACGGTATATGAAAGGGTAAGGGTTTGGACCTCGGGGCGGAGCATCCCCGTACAAAACTTTGTGACTGAATCGTATAGCTGTTTAGTACAAACGTCGCTTAACGGGTGGGTTTGAAGCAATCACCAGAAAAGTCTTACTTTCGGGATCGAGTGAAATGTTTAGCCAAATTACCGATAAGTTGAAAATTATTTGAGATTAAAAAGTTGGCTAAAAACTCAGTTAAAAATAAAATTAAAAAAGATTTGAGGTTTAAATATAATAGATTGAAGCTGTATTTTAAAAATCTGCATGGTGTATGTGGTCGGGCAAAGAATTCCAGAGCTTTGCGCAGAAATTTTATTACATTTGTCGCTATAACTCTTCGTATGGTAGACTAGCTAGACTAGGTTGCATTCAAATCATTGGAACTGCTGGTGGTTTGTATTCTTGCAAAAGTTCTGCAATGTAGATAGGGGCACGATCATGAAGACTGATAAAAGTAGTGGAACTTAAAAATGTGCATTGGTTTATTTCAGATATTTTCACATTGTCAAAACCTCCAAGTACAGAGTGATCTTTACTCCAACGAACTCCAAACTGATCATTGTTGGTGGATGGTTAGCAGCTTTTATAACTCCAGGCACCTACACAGCAGCCGGCAAACACTACGTATTCCAACCCGGAAAATTTTTTTGCTTTATGGAGGCGAAATTCACGTTGCTTGTTGTTCCATTCTATGCATTCATTGCCATTTCAATGGTCATTCTTGTTGTGTGTTATCTGAACGTGTTTAAAGCGCTTAAAGTGCACGAACGAACAGTGGCAAATAATCTCCGAACAGGAAACACACGACAAGCCACACTGTCATTGGAGGACATTAAAGTCACCAAGATTTTGTTTGCGACTGTGGTGGGCTTTATCATCTGTTGGACTCCTGTTTTGGTAATTGACATTGTAGATGCTTTCCTTGGGGCGCAATGGGAATTGACCCGCGGGACCTATTACATGTATACCATATTTGGTATTACCAGCTCGACCATTAATCCTATCATCTATGGTGTTATGAATCGTTCATATCGGAAAGCTTATATGAACTTATTCGGGATCCGTCGGTTGGGCCGAGTTGGGAATGCATCGACTACGAAAGGACCCGAACGGAAGTGCTATTCTGCACAAATTGCTGATAGACCGAAGACTGGAAAGACACCTTTGCAGGAACTGGCATTCATAAATTGACTGAAACAAGTTAAGGTCGTTAAGGCTACCCACGCAATATGTACTCAGCGCGTTTTGGGCATAGAATATTCTAGCTCATTCTCCTGTATGCAATGCTTTCCCATGCAACATTAACTTAATAGGAAAGTCTTTCAAAGCGATCAAAAAATTTTACCTCGTTCCACAGCGGTCTCATGGGCGTGCTCTGAAATGGCTGAGGTCAGGAGAACGGAACTACAGCGGACCACAAGGAGAATTCCACCAATCACAGGTGACCATCGTGATACTAATGGTGACGCGTAATCAGTGTGTCGTGATTATTGTGCCTTACCACGATAGACAGACTCAGACAGGCAACCTTTCATCTGAGCGGTTAGAAACAAAATATGAAAGCTGTGAGAAGTAAATGTTGTAAAATTGACAGGGCTCGAGACTAACTAGTAAGAATTCAGTTTTGGCTAGTAGATTTTGGCTTTCACTAGCCATTTTGGTTAGTACCTTGTGCCGAATGGTAATGAACCGGACGGAAACGAAACTGGGAATTATTATATTTCCGATTAATCGCAAAGATAAACTTGAGAGAACAGAGTAAACGGACATCATATTATTCTGAATGCCATAAAGCAATAATTTGAAATAACTAAGAAGCGATTACATTTTTTGTTTGAGGACGATTTTCCTTTTCTGTTACGAAAGCGACGAAGGAGTTCTTGGGGGAGGAAAGATTGCGTGACGAGCCCTAAGGACGTCTGCGTAGGAGGCTACAAGGCATCACGTTTCATTTTAATAGCATAAACAAAGAGGTCAAAGAGGTCACGTACACGTTTTTCCCAAAAGAAAGTATCTTTCTTGTTGAAGAGTTTGAATGATTTTGAAATTGATTTGATTTCTATATTTACAAATTCAAAATAAGTTAAAACTGAGCAAATTAGGTCGAAGTCTTTTTATATTTTAAAGATAGCTTCAAAGAGATCGGATGGGCAGCCGAGGTTTTCGTTCGCCATCGGGAACTTGTATCGGCAAATCATCGTTGATACGAAGAAGTGTGTGCTGATTGGCTCCGAAGTATATTCTAATGTTACTTACATTCGGAAAACTCAGACGATGGCAATAGTGACTGCTGCGCAGGCGCAGTAGTCACAGAAACGAGAGTTTGAAACCCACATTATGTAATATATAGTATACTAATACTGAATAAACTACTAATAATATACAAAAGTTCATAACTTATAAGGTAAAACAAAAAAGATTCCACCAGCAAAAGGTCTGCCCATAGTCCTATAATATGGACACACAGTCTTCCACGATCTGAATCTGTCTGGAAATACAGTGTTCAACTTGTTAAAATAGAAGTCATACAGTTTTGTTTCATAAGAAGCGAAAGTTGCTGACTGGCGAATTACAAGTGGTAAATTATTCCAAAGTACAGCAATTGAAAATGTGATTACAAAAGAGAATTTCCAAATAGTGTTGTACGAAAACAAAAAGTCGAAGGGAGATTAAGATTAGGTTAATTAGAAGCAGGGCTTCTGATGCGACCACTAAAGAAACAAACGTAAAGGATTAGCTGAATGTTGAACGATTCGAACTGTTAATACATTTATTCTATTGTCTTCACTACGTTCAGCCGAATAGAACACAATCCACCTTAATAGAGCAGTTTTCACTTGAGTGTCGTAAAACCAAAACCAAAGTAATTACTGTGACCAATCACAGCAGTCGTAAACAATCCAATGAACCAATCAGAGCTCGAAGCAATTACATGTCGGCGGCGCCAAGCGCGGGAAAACGCGTGCGAGTAAGTCACGATTGGTTTTGGTTTTACTTCTGATTGGTCGAGAAAGTGGCGCGAGATTTTTTAGTTGCAAAATATGTTGCAAAATATGATACAATTAGACATTTTACAGCTTTTGGTAGCATTTTGTCTTTTTTTTAACCGAAAAAAGGTGAAAAACACGCATTTTAATTCAAAAATGACTTGACCTCATGCTACTTATGACGTCATATCTTGTTACCATAGCAACCGGTTGTCGCCAAACTTTACCAAAATGTGTCAAAAGGATAGAGAACAGCTACTGAAGACGGCATGTGCCAACATTAAATGCTCTTGAAAAAATCCGGGAAAAACCTTATTGAGCAGTACTTTCCTGTGGTGCTGTTTATTATGCTGTACAAAGCAGTTCTTACTTTTAAGTCTGTGGATCAGG
Source organism: Cladopsammia gracilis (assembly GCA_022457155.1). Lineage (NCBI taxonomy): Eukaryota > Metazoa > Cnidaria > Anthozoa > Scleractinia > Dendrophylliidae > Cladopsammia > Cladopsammia gracilis. The sequence goes on along the minus strand of JAJGOT010000030.1, from coordinate 2,107,139 downwards.
AAACCCTAAAATTAAAGTGTGACCATTCAAATGAAAGCTATTGAGCAGTACTTTCCTGTGGTACTGTTTATTGTGTCTGTGGATGAAATCCTAAAGTGTAACCATTCAACATGATTCAAATGACAGCTACTGAACAGTACTTTCCTATACAAAGTGGTTCTTACTCTTGAGTCTGTGAATGAAACCCCAAAGTGTGACAATTCGAATGAAAGCTACTGAGCAGTTCTTTTCCTGCCGGTATTGTTTATTGTGCTGAGAGTGAAAGTGTTAAATGTACTAGAGCACTTGCTATGCTTAATAGAAATGTGCCATGCTAATTGAACATCATGAGAAATAGACTGCTAGCAGTCCCTCTCTGGATAGTCGAGCGGGCGAGCTGATACGCAATCGGCGATACCAGCGGCGAGACAACAAGTCCTCGAGACGAGATTATCTCATATCAATAATTGCTATTTGACACCGAATTAACGATTATAGTTAATTCTGAACACTGTTTCCCAGGACATTTCAGAAAAGAAGAAATAAAAAAAAATCATGATTTTTTGGACTGCGGGATTCGAACCCGGAACTACCGCTACTGGGAACGTCTTCTTACCACTAGACTACCGAACAACAAGACGATGGGAAACTAAATCTGCAAGATATTTATTTGAGTCTTGCATAGAATATCATTGATCTACAGTGATTAGGCCTAAGCGCTGATTTCAAATGGTTAGCTTTTTGTTGAGGTTTTTTCAAGCGAGTAATTTTATAGGCTTACTACAGGGTGTAGAATAAGCGCATGAATTTTATTATGTTAAAAAATTGAGGTTTGCTAAACCAGCAGCGTGGTGGTCCAGTGGTTAGACGAGAGGATAAGTCAGCGAAGGGTCGTAGGGTCGTAGGTTCGAGTCCTGTCCGAACACTAAGGATTGTTCTTTTTCAACAAAAATGCTGATTTCCCAGAATTCCTTTCAGACTGTCAGTGTTCGGAATTAACTATAATCGTTAATTCGGTGTCAAATAGCAATTATTGATATGAGATAATCTCGTCTCGAGGACACGTTGGGCGAGAGAACGAAAGTAATGCGAACCGAGGGGGCTCTGGGGAAGACCGCCTCTCCCCCAGTTTCCCCTCGGCTCGTTCGCTCTCTCCAGTCTGATTAGCTGGCCCGCTCTATTGACTGAAAAGGGACAGCTAGCAGTCAACATGAGAAATCTTTCCTAAAGATGTCTTTTTGTTTACCACGATTTAAATGTTTTTTTTCTTTTATCTTCATTGCGTGATCATGAGTGAGTGCGCGCTTAGCCTCTTCCAGGCGTTTAGATTGTGGGGAGCAGCTAAAAGCGGCGTGTGGCGCTATAGGGTCGGCGCGAGGAAAAATGTTTTTTTCGCGCGTTACAAACTTAACGCCTGGAACAGGCTAGTGCGCGCTGCAAAATTTTCAGACGCTAAAAATATTGGACAAATTTATTTTCCGACACTCTTAAACACGTTAGATATGGTAGAAGATTTCCACGCCATGCAACCGTGAAAGAATTTGAATACATGACATACAATCCCGTATTTTCGCACATTATGAAATACTGAATGACGTTCACAGGGTGAACGAAGGTGGTATTTGTTTCCGCCACCACTCAACTGTGTACTGATCGACTAATTTAGTTGCTATTTTAAAATACTAAGCGACCCACAATTCATCCCACGCATCTCGCGAACCCGCCGTGCTAAGGAAACCGGCCAGAATCCTTGCTATGAGCGCACTATACCAATCGTATAATACTAGAGGTTACAGATTGTAATGATAATGCTACGAGCAGATGCTGGGCAGTATAATGAACATAACGGAAACAGTAAATGTACATACAGATTTTGATAATTTCATACATTTATTGATTGGGTCAATTACCATCATTTTCGAGTTACCACACAATTATAAGTAGTTTTTTGTGAAACACTGTTCAATCGGCAAACTCTGGGCACGCAACAACGCTGAAAAACTCATAAAAGAACATTGCCTTCCCCGTGAAATGTCACAAAATCGTTCGTGACCTTGATGAACGCTCCGTGATCCATTGTTCAATCGGCAAACTCTGAGCAAGTAGAGTGATTTTACTTTGACCGTGAAATAGAAAGTAGAATAGTACGCACTATTAGACTACGATTCCATTGTTTTCTTTTGTTTAATTTGGACTATCACACACTAATTGCAGTGTAATTGTTAGATAGTGTTTCCAAGTTAAGTAAAACCACTCTAACAACGCTGAAAAACTCATAAAAGAACATTGCCTTCCCCGTGAAATGTCACTAAATCGTTTGTGACCTTGATGAATGCACTTTGTGATCCATTGTTCATTCGGCAAACTCTGAGCACGTAACAACGCTGTAAAACTCATAAAAGAACATTGCCTTCCCCGTGAAATGTCACTAAATCATCCGTGACCTTGATGAATACTTCCAGCAACAAATAAGTTTGAATTTGGCATGATACATTTGCAAATAGACCACGTGGTATGGAAAGACTCATCCAGAGCCAGGTGCATCTAAGTTATGATGACACCGCTGGACGAACGCTTGCTCAAAATCATCGTGACAAACAAAAATCGAGACTGCAACTTCGTTCCCAGGGTATGAAAGACCCTGGGAACTTACGAGGTTGTCGAGACTGCTGCATAACATAAGGCGCAGGGAACCCAAGGAACCACAGGCAAACCAAAGATTAGTATGCTACTCGCCTTGGGGCTCGCAGCAATTAAAAACTGCAGTGTTTTTTTATCGATGACAATGAAAACAGCGCTCGTACACTGTCGGGTCATTTCTTAATCATGACTTAATAAAATAACTGAGCTTTGTTAAATGTATATGCTTTTTGTGTCTTAGTGTTTTTAGAGAGCGAGTAGGGGCCGATTTTTTAAACGAGATCATAGGCCTTTCACTCTCACAATCAATTATGAAGACATGAAGTGTAGTTTTAGTAACTTTTGAATCTGTTGACGAAATTCTATTATGTGATCACAAGCAGCCCAAGCTCAGTGTGTGATTGTTCTTTGATATTTCGCAACGAACGATTTATAGACTTTGTATGGGAATTCATTTTAATCTTATAAATGCTAAAATGAAGCTATTTATGTAGAAATAAACTTCACTTACCTCAACATTGGGTTTTCGTTGTGTCTTTTATGCAATTTGGGTATCTGCTTATAAGAGGGTCAGTTAAAACAGATAACGATATTGAGTTTGTGGTATATGCCACTATGACAATATGTTGATCAGCTAAAAAACTGCGTTTAAATACTCTGTTTGTCAAATATGAAATCGGTTTAGACCGCGATCAAAAACTGATCCCGTAAATTTCCCGTAAGTTTGTAATAGCTCTATAGAAAAAATAGCATGCTGTGAGCGCAAAATATCCATAATAAAGACTATAATAGTTTATTTGTATGGAAAACACAACAAAACGTCTAGCACTCTGCTTCCACCGGAGTAAAAATAGACCGACAGACCTTGACTTAAACTAAAAATAAGCAATCTAAAAAGTGAAAAAAGCTGTTCGTGTTTTCATTTCACTTTTGTCTCAGTCTCTTCCCCTCGGCCGTAACTCACGCGGATCACGGTTTGGCGTTTTTACCTGTTTTCCAAAAATACACTGAGACTCGATATTTGTAGAAACTCGTGGTTTGCACATGACGTCGTAAAAATGCGAAAATCTAAACTCTACATCCTACAAAGCTGTTTCTAACACAATATGTGTTTATATAATATAAGACTTTGAAGTTTTTGCTGCCATGTTGGTGTACTGAATTGAAGTTGTACACCAAGATATAGATGGCCGCTCTTTTACTGAAAATGCCGTCTAATGCTAGTTCGCCTTTAACTCTTCAACAGTATGCTCTTGCGCTTCACATTTTGGCCCATATATGTAGTTTTAAACCCTCTACAATTCCTTAGACATTGGTATCAAAGTGTGCTGTTAATGCTTCGGATTTTTTATGTGACGTAAGTGCAACCAAGAATAATTTTGCAGTTGAGTCAGATTACCCGGCATGCTTTGGAAACTATCAGAGTTGTGGTATATTCCTGCACTCAAATACAAATTATTTTGTTTTGGTATTTTGTTTATTTATTTATTGATTGACTCACTCTTTTGTAGTACAGCATAACGGAAAGTACTAACTAACTTATTCTCACAACTTTAAGCACGGTACGAGAAACATATAAGAAAATAATAAATATATTAAAGAAAAAGATAATAAATATATAAATAAACAAATAACATTGTAAATGATAATATTTTACTACGAGGGTGGGGAGAGCAATCAAAGTGACTTGAGATGGGGGAGGGGGGGGGGGGGGGCTCCCACTTTTTGCATGGATTTTCCTCGCGATGAATGTTTCTACATGATAGGTCTATTTGAACGGAAATTATATATCTTACTTGATTTTTGAAAACCATGTCGCCCGATGTATGCGTCTGGAAGTGTGTTTATCCATGGTTTTGTGTCGTTGAAAAATGTTTAAGTCCACAATACAAAAAAAAAGGACTGCTGCTAGTCTTTTTTTTCTCTCTCTCTCGCTCTCGCTCTCGCTCCCATTGCTTCTTCCCTCTCTTTTCTGTGATTTTCGGGCCGATCGGGGTAGTTGTAGTGAAATTGCTGTAATTTAAATCGGCCTTGTTTTCAAAATTCAGCTGTATAAATAATCTCGCCATTAACAAATTCAGAGATAACTGATTATTGAAAATCGTATATTTTCTCTCTAGGATTATGTAGTTGATCAGAACATTCCCCCCTGCTTGAGTACTAAGTATATATTTCGTAAAAAATGTCCTTAATATCAAAATATCCCATAAAATTTTTCGATACTGAACTTCGATAACTTTAATTTTCTGTCACACCATTTATCCATTTTTTGGGGGAGGCTTTACAATCTACTTTGGAACAAGAAATGAAAGACATTTCGTCGACAATTTGAACAGTGAAAAAAAATTGAAGCTGCTGCTTTTTGTTACAACAATATAGTACTTAAAAATTTTGTTCCCAGTTTTAAGAAACTTTACGACATTTAAAGAGTCATAGCTTCTTAATGAAAAGCAGCAGCTGCAAACTTTTTTCAGCTTTTATATTACGCTGGTCTAGTGTTTTATTTCTCATTTAAAAATATATCGTAACGCACTAATTCGTTTTTTAATTAATTTTGTGACGTCATTTTCGCGAGAAAAACGTTAAAAACGAAAAATCTGAATCGGTCAAGTTGTTTGAAATGTTAAGATCTGTTGTCTCCCCGAGTTTTAGCGACATCCGATGAAACCCTAAGAAGTTTAATTTGTTTGGCCGATTTCAGCTAAAAAAATCCCCAGCGTGTTTCTGTTTCCCTTGACGACCATTTGGATGGATCTCATGGCATATTTTGCTGACCAAAAACGACAAAACAAGATTTTGGCCGGTATTGCTTTACCTCCACTGGAGTAATTAAACATTCTTCGTTTTCTCGTGACATCATCAAACTTATTCGCTTTACAATGTAAACCAGCAGCTCATTCTACACGGCCCCTTTTAATTTTAACAGATTCTTCATAGAGCAGTTTTCAATTGAGTATCGAAAGTAATTACACAATTGCTTTGGTTTTGCATTGCTACGCTTTGTGATTGGCTTCAAAGATCGTCGGGTTTCGATCCAAATAGTGCTAAGTCGTTTCATTTGACATTCTCTGCAACATCTTATCTTTTGTGTTGCTCTTCACGCCAGAAAAACAAACTGCTTACGGCAGATGAACACGATCTATACACTTAAAAATAGACAGGCCACGAGCCTAATCTAAAAATAAGCTACACAGCAATACACTGTATTCCGTGCCTCAATATCTGGTAGGTAGTAGATCAATATTTGACTGATTTGCAAACGAAACGTTACGTGAGATTATTCCCGATATTCACTCACATACTCACCCACTCTTAGACTCTTGAACTTACCGGCTTTTAGCAGGGGGAACCAAAGAGGAACTGGTTTAGGGAAACGCTTGCAATTGGAATAGAGCTCTACTGTTTTTTCCATATAATTTTAGTGCCTTTAAAAGAAATTATCACTGCAGTAGTAAACATGTAGTACTGAAAGACGACATTTGCACAACAAACTTTGTCCATGCATATTTGCAGCAAATCAAACTTGATGTTTGTACTTTATTTGCAAAGAAAGCAAAGCTGGTAAATTCCACATTTTCTTTACGTTTGCTTGGCATGGCAAAGATGAGCAAATATGAGATTTGCTTGGGGTAGGAAAGATATATTAAATTTTGCGCAGGATGTATATTTACACCACATTTGCACACAATTTGCACGTGAGCAATGATGTATGTTTACATTCACTTCACACCCCCAGTGCAAATTTGGTTCACATTTAGAGGCCCAAATTTGCTACATATTTGCTCAATGTGCAAACTTGAGTAAATTCCTTTTTTTCGTCCAGTGTATATGAAAGTTAATAGAGTTTGAGCTTTTCGGTTCTTTCAGCTGAATATTCCAGGGGCAGAAATTTAAGAGAAAGAAATTATGTACCTGAATTTACCAGCTGCTTTCACATTTCCGAAAATCCTAGCCGACCTTTTTTTTCCTACCCAAAACGACAGTTTTTATCCATTCGAGCTTGAGATGACATTTAACCTAAGGAAACTCTAGTTTTTAATCTAAATTAGAGCAGTTTTCAATTGAGTGTGATAAAACCAAAACCAAAGTAATTACTCTGACCAATCACAGCAGTCGTAAACAATCCAATGAACCAATCAGAGCTCGAAGCAATTACATGTCCGCGGTGCCAAGCGCGGGAAAACGCGTGCGAGCAAGTCACGATTGGTTTTGGTTTTACTTCTGATTGGTCGAGAAAGTGGCGCGAGATTTTTTAGCCAATCACAGAGCGTAGCAATACAAAACCAAAGCAATTGTGTAATTACTTTCGACACTCAATTGAAAACTGCTCTATTACAAAGTTTTAAGACGACTAAGACCTTCTAAAACCTCCGAAACGATTCGTTGGGTGTGCCTGTCAAATCTACAGATTGCAACGAGCTATTCTGCTGTTTCTTAAATTTAGTCGATGGATATTTCCACTTAAACTAAATTTGGCAAGCCTTTAATTCTACAATTTTCTTACTTTTTTTATATATATATAATGGTCGCCATTCAGTGAAAGTAGGTAAAAATGGAAATCCAACATATTGCAAACGTCTTGCAAATTTTTTCGGTATAACTTAATTCCAGATCAGAATAGTTAAGGTCACGGTAAAAGACGGCCATAGCAGTTGAACCAAGAACTGAAAACTCAAACTGTAGATCTATACTTCTGTTGTAGCCGCTGTTGTAACCGTATTCCTAGTGGAGGGGTCTAGGGGGCTCAAACCCCACCCCCCACCCCCACCTTCGCTCATCATTTTACAAAGGAAATAAGGTCCGCATGACTGAGACTGTTTTCATCATGTGTTCGCCTCTCCTGACCCTTTCACATTCCCCTCTTTAAGGGAGGGAGCTAGGAAGTCCATTTCCCCCGTTCACTCCGCCCATCCCATTTTGCAAAAGAAAAAAGGTTCTGAATGGCTGAAAATGTTTTCATCAGTTTTCATCTAAACCCTTTTCACACTCCTCACTTTTTTTACCCTCTCCCGCTGCCCCCCCCCCCCCCCACCCCCCCATCGATGGTATTGACGATGGTGTTGCACGTGCAGTACACGTGCACAATTCTTTACTTTGTTCGTCACCTTGGTTTGTGGTTGAATGCCGAATGGTGATGACTATTAGCATGAAATATTACTGAGTCACTCTTTCTTGCATCAGTCTCGACCACAAAGCCAGGGAATCACAATGAAATAAGTATTTCGCTGAAACAACACTTAAAGTCGTTTTCCTGAAATGCAAGGCGACTGAGCGTAGAAAAACAGGAAATTCGCACCTTTGAGGTGTTTCGTAAATTCTGCGTCGTCTGAAGTAAATGCTTTGTTGTGCGTCATACCAAACTCCTCAACTATATTGATTCACGGGGCTCCCACTCATGTTTTAATCCCATTTAATTGGAGAAAATCCGATTTTAAATATTGGACGCCGTATGTGATCACTTCTACATGAAAGAATTAGGAAAACAACTTTGAACAGTCCGACTTGCGCATCAGTTTATACCATGAAGCAGCTGCTAGGATGACTGTTGTTGTATAAACGGTGAATTCGAACTGATGTTAAGTTCATATCAAAGTAAGCAGGGCTTTAGATGTCCTTTTATTTGGCAGAATAGTTCTCAGAAGATGAACTGATGTAATATCAAAGCAGGAAAAAATATAGTGACTTTGCATAACGGTTTATAGCCGTGAATTGAACTTCTTTTTATTAGGGAATACGCATTTATTCAAATTAAGCATAAGGAATGAAAATGATTTCTGACTAAGAAAGGCAGTGACAATGGCTATATGATTTTGCCCGATGAGCTAATGTATTAATATTAATAACGAGAATATCTTGTGGTACCCAAAGAACAACTTCTTTATTTTTTTTCCTTTTTTCAACATTTTTTTTAACCCGAGGACCCTAAAAGCCACAATGGCCAAATTCAAGATGAAAAACCCCGAATTTTCTATTAGTAGTTCAAAGTCGTGTTTACGTCTTCAACGAAAAAGAACTTGGACAGTTTCCAAGAATTTCGCCGATTTCTTAATATCCGAGCCATTCAGAGCATACCTTCATCTCGTTAACATTAGAGTATATTTACGTTCTCCTGATGTTACTGCCGACACTATTTTTAATGCATGAGAATCTCGGTTATTAAATCCATGTAATGACTTTAAATATCATACCACTGGCTATACTTTGTACTTTCAGCCTGACACAGCGAGAAAACTGACATCAAAAAAGCACGTATCTCCTCAGTTGTGCGTCAGTACGATCGAGCAGAAGTTATTCTCGCTGATTCATTTCTTTTTAAAGAATTTTAATTCGTAATCCACCCACTGTAACCCGTCATTAATTTGAAAGCTATTTTCGCTTGAGTTAGTGCTATTTTCGCGCCCATAACTTCCTACATGTTGTTTTTGAGCATTAGAGATTATCCACGTCGCTTGGCTTTCTGCTATTTTCAGTATTTATCGGTATTAAATCAGCAGTACTGTTAAAAGTTTGCCCTTATATTGCCTACACCGTTTCATCAATTGTGTTGCTGCGCCGGTAGAGGATTCGGCACAGACAAGCACCATGACATCCTCTAGATCTAAAGTATTTAAAACATCATTTGTTATGCTGTAGTCAGGCACTAGAGAAAGCCTCTGTAGTTTCTCTGGAAGAACTTGAGATTGAAGTGCTTCCGAATTTAATATTTCATTTTTTACTTGTAAAAGTTTGAATTTTCAAACCTGAGTATTTTTAAATGCTTTCGAAGTTAAAAATTTACAAAACTGATACAATACTGACACATCAGTCATGTTTCCCAAATTGCCTTTCTAATCAGCGAAGCTGTTCGATGCAAAATATATTATTTTTCTCTTGTGGAAGATTTTTGATTTTCAAACTTACTGCCTTACTAGATCAGAATAATCAAATTTGAATTTGTTTCGTTTTCTTTTTTTCTTTTTTCCTTCTTGACTTTGAAAACCCCTTTAAGCCCCCATAGTCGGATCAATGTTAACTTTCTCCTTGCAATATCAATGCTTAATCAACCAAAGAGGTCATGAGAATTAAGAATATGATCAACCAAGATGAATTGTAAATCTGATATTTTAACAACTTCTTCTCGCTTCTTCTTTAGAAACGTATGGAGACGAGGAACAACTTGTATTTTGATATTAGGGATAAAATTTGATGAAATATTATGAGTCGCCAAATTTCCTCTACGCGAAGACCTAAATGTAATAATATATGAAATTTATCTGTTCTGAAAATAAACTCACTGGTGATACGGTGTTAATTTTAGGCCGTAATGATGTTGTATGTTGTTTTGCCGTCAAACTTGTTAAAAGAGAATCGAATATAAGTTAATATATGCGAGCTTTTAAATGCAAATATTACATTACGCTTCATTAAATATTTTAATATCTAAAGAAATCTAACTGCTGTAACAAAATACAATTTATCAGTGCGAAGAACGTAGTTTTGTTTATTTTTAATTTATTTTCTGACCTTGAGAAATGGCGCCCATATGTTCAGCAACAACACTGGTTTTGGTTATTTATAATGTGATTATAAATGCAAAATGACATTTCCACCTTTGGAAACAGGATTTTGTGTGTTCCATCTATGACGTCAAACGTCCGCACTATGCGGTATGACAAACAATACTCCGCACACGACAGGAATTTTATTTTCCTTTTTCAAATAAAACATTGAATTTTCTCGAAGGTTTCGATCGAGTAATCATCCATGAATCACTTTAAAATTTCGTTCCACCACGTCTGGGTTCTTTCGAAATCCAAACAATAACCTCACAGTTGTAAACATTTTTTTTTCTCTCAAAATAGGACCCACATTGTATTTATAATCGCAAATGTCAGTCCTTGCAAATGACACACTTCAGTTTATTTCAATAGGAATAAGAAAGAGGTCTCCAAGACAATCAATAAACCTCTTATAGGTGAGCCGGAAAGAAAGACCGTTTGACGTCATTCCCCGGCATGATTGACACACTCTAATACGCTAGTGGATGGAAAGACAGCGTATTATGTGTTTCGTCGCTCATGACAGAACCATCACAAATGATCACAAACCATCAAGGAAAGTTGCTTTTATCTCGCCATCTCTACGAATTTGGCACGTTTCATACTTTTCTTCGCATATTCGTTTCAATTGTCTTCTCTTTGCCAATAGCTGTTGGACCAATAATCTGGGAGAAACTGATGGACAATCATTGATAACCTCTCAAAAATAGCATATGTTAGTGGGATTGAGTTTCCCAGGCGCATTGGTTATAATTCATCAACAAGAGCGCTAACATTTATATTCATAGTTCTTCCGTGTGCTACAGAGCCAGCCAGCTGGACTAAAACACGGCAGAAGCAGCTGAAAGTTCGGACCTGCAAGTTGTAGAAAGCCGTCGCGCTGCACTTTGCGACAAAATGGTTTCTGTTTTACCTCAGTTACCACGGATTCCCGAAAACGGAATTCATTCAGTGATTTTACCCGCGCAGAGGAACAGTTTTCGTCCCAAGAAAAAGCTGACGAGAATTGTCAATGGACTAAACAACAACCAGGACATAACAAAACAATTCTCCATTCCACCTCAACTGTTTTGGACCTCGAAAACGAACTTGAAAAAACACAATTTCACAATCCCACGAATTGTAATAGATAATGTGGAGGATGAACGACCTTGGGACTATGCAAACGTACCAAGAAGAAGGTTGGCTAGTTATACAAGGCCCGGACTGAACTGCAATACACAGTTACTTCACCCTTCATATACAGTTTGCGCGGCGGTTGCTGCGAACGACGCCGGCGCTCTTAAAAATATTCTTCTCTCGGGGACTGTGAATATTAATCAGCTGAGCTCAAACGGGGCTTCGGCACTGCACGAAGCTGCTTACGACGGGAAAGTCGGTTGTGTGATTGCGTTACTTCAGTGCGGAGCTGAAGTGAATATTGAAGATGGCGAGGGATGGACGCCACTTCACGCAGCAGTTTGCGGTCAAAGTACACAGTGCGCTGAATTGCTTGTTCGACGAGGCGCAAATGTCAAAGCGAAAACGAACGATGGACTTTCGCCCCTGGCTATTGCAATGCAGCAAAAGGACATCGAAATGATAAAATTATTAACTTTAGTTTCGAATCAAACGCAAAAAACAGACAAGCCGAAACGCTCTTATAAGCAGGCAAAAGAGTTTTTTGCACCCATATTTGTTTAGCATAAATTTTCTCAGAGACGCGCGCGTGGGTGAAGTTTTGCGAGGGCTCTTCCTAAATTAAATATGCGTTGTTGAGCCCGTATATTTTTAAAACTGACAAAAAGTGCCGTTTGACGCACAATCGCTTCCTTAGCATCGCTTTAGTCGCTTCCTTTTTATTGCTTGCGAATGGATAGAATAGTATTTAAGTCAAGTAAAAATAGAATTGTAGAGTGTTTGGATCATCGTTTTACGTCACGGGCTGACCATCATGAGCTTGCCTGTGACTTGAATCCGGTCATAATGCAACCGCAGCTTTTACGAAAAGTTGTAAACTCGAGTGTTTATTTACCAAAGGCAGTTGAACAGCCATAAATAATTTAAAGAGGTTAAAAATCTCTAAGATCATGATTTTATAATGTAAATTTTTTAGTGTGAGACCGAGTGGAGAAAATAAAGAAATTTGAACGAAGTTCATCGAATAACTTGTATTTTGGTTATATGACTTGTCATACTTGTGGAGGGAATAATTGATTGTGTTTACACAAAACAGGAAATTTTTGTTTATCCCTCATGTTCATAGCTGTAAAGATACAATGTTATTTTTAGCTTTTTTTTATTTTCGTATTTATGACATAAGAATTGAAAACACCAAAAAAAAGAAAGAATCGCCCGATGTTTTTCCCTCGCCAAATTTAGGGAGCTTTCATACAAAGAAAAAAAACATTTCCGTCTAAAGTAAACCATGATGTTATAACTAGTCCCATGTGACATTTGTTCCACTGTGATGTTTATAAATTAAGAAAGTATTTCATTACAATTGTGCATTTTGTTTATTTGGATCATCCTTGGTATGACACTCGCCACATTATAACGAATCGTCAACGCTAAAAGGGAAAAATATTAAATTATTATAAAAAGCGCCGACAGGCAAATTTCTGTGGCACTCTTACGTTTGAAAGCCCTTTAAACACAAAGAACTCAACTTGAATTTGTCCTTTTTGCTACACAAAAACAACGGAAATGGAAAAGAAACAATTGAAATTATGCTCACAAGCAATTATGGAAGTTGTTTCTGAAAATCAGTAATGGACGGCCCGGAACAATAGTATTCAAGTCGTGAACACTTGCATGAAGAGAGCTTTGTACGTGTCCAGCTTAAAAGTGACCCTCGACCTGTGTGCAATGCACTTTCCACGCGTTTTTGTCCAACATCAGTTTCCACAAGAGATAACGAATCATGATTTGGATCAGTATAACATCTTAATCTTACTAGCAGATAAAGTCAGCTATCTTAGAGACAATCGCATGCTGTAGGAAAGAAACGGATTCTCAGACAAAAAAAATGTCACGGTATTGAAATGTTTGGGGTTTTGGCGCAGTAATGATGATGATTATCCAGCCCCAGGGTATATTGTAGAGTCGCTTTGGAAACACTCAGATCATTAGCTATACAAAACAACATTTTTGTAATATTATCATGTTGTAGGCGATCCATTTCTAAATAATGTCACGTTTTCATCTTGAAAATAATCATGAAAATACATAACGAAATAATGTGTTCCTGAAAATGTTTTTAAAGGCGCTCCATCGTCCACTACAAGATCAAACAGATTTGATTCGAATGAATCACCATGTAGTACTACTAAACTATCTCTTTTAAGTAACAACGTCAGCATGAGTCAATGAATGTTTCGTAGAATAACATGTTCTCATTCATATTTTAACTTAGAAACAACATCTGAGAGGCTCCTCTTTGCACGATTCCGTAAGTAACAAATGAAATGCAAAAATATAGAGCTGCTGATTATTGTTAAAGGCAAGCTGGACTGTCCGGAGAAAAACCCTCAATCGAACAAGAACACGGGAAAAACAAACAATTGATCATTTAAACTCGATTTAGTCTTTAGACCGTACTTGCAAGTATTTGTGATATATGGTTTCTCGAGGCCAATCAGTAAAACTTGACCAGCACAAATAAAACAATCCGGGAGTCTCAACTTCAGTGACTGCCAGAAAACCGACTGGCTCTCTCTCTTCTTGAAAGCCACATTACGTGTTTCCACGGGCGAGAGAAGACGTCCAAACATTACCTCTATTTTATTTACGCGCTTTAATTTAAATCCCTGATGTGCATGTCAAAATTACCCGACACAATGATTTTTAGAGATTTTTCTCTCGGTATCATGAGTGTTTGTATCAAGTTTCGTAGCCTGTGAGCAAGCTCTCGTGCGGAAGGAGGAAGGAGCGATTAGCTTGCAGCTCCATGTCTCCCATGTCTAGCTCCCTCTAATCGTCGGGTAATACAATGTACAGCTATTAGTCGCTAAGCTAGTAAATCATGATAAATTACGTGAAACTAATTTCAACAGATCGGCATGGATGAAACGTGAAAAATACCTCTGTTTAATACTGAATAAAAGAGATTTTTAGTCGATGAACAGATACTGAAAAGCCCTCAGTGATAAACTGCTAACTTCAAGGTCAAAATAAAGGACCTCATTTTTTGGCAATATTTTAACATTCCTAAATAAAGTAATGACTACATTACTTATACTGGAATCCGTACGTGCCTATCAAAATTTTATATTAATTTACAAGAACGCGAAATTTTGGTTTTCGGTCAAAAATTTGACGGCATTTTCGAATTCGCGTCTGTTACGTTGCTAGCGACACTGAATCGATGGCAAGTGTTAACTTACTTCACTAATGAAATATCAGTCACTGCACGTTTCATATCTTATTCAACGTTGACAGGACGGTCACAATATCCTATTTATTACTCGAGGTTACAACTGGGGGCGTTATGCAAGATAACATCTGCTAGCTGAATTACTGACCAACAATATCCATAACGGTTTTGCGCAAGCACTAACAATTACACGTTTGTATTCCGTAAACTATAACGTTAATGCTACAAGCAATAAAACATTAACGGAACGTGCAGGAGGACAATATTTCCTAACCGGTAGCAAGGTCCAATACTATGTAACAGGGTGTAAAAAGTAAGCGGTTTTAGCTAATTGTTCCGATTGCCGGCCCAACGGTTTTGGAAATTCAGGCTCCTTACAAGTTCGACAAAACAGGATATAACCTGTTATAATGCTGATGTTTCACCTTTTTCTTCAGACAGAGCGAAGACAGATGAACGTAAACATACTCTCCTGTTTGGAAGAATTTTCGTCCTATGGCTAACATGAGTTTTGCAAGCATTCCTTCGAGATATCCGGCTTGACCTAGAACTAACAACTGAACTGATGGTGCCCTTCAGCGCTCCTAACCTTACAAAGTGATCCAAGAGATATCTTTCAAGTAGTTTCATTTGGGAGTACTCTCACCGTAAACAACGCCATAAACACACACACACACAAAAAAAAAACAAATGAATGATATAGACCTTTCACGGAACCGGTACAATATAGTGACCGCGTGCATCGAAGAAAGAAAGGCGTGGAAAGACGTCGAAACGTTTCAGGAATGTAATTTGTTCAACTTGAGGTGTTAAAAAGATAATTTTATAAATTCCAACTGGATATTTTAATATCACAATTCTGCAAATTATTCACTAGATATTAATCGATCAACAAGGTGATCGATGACATAAGCCGGATCGAAAAATACACGGTGATGCAATGCCATATAAATTTGCCTGGTCGTTTCAATACCAGTTACTCAGCACTCTTCATAACGGAAGGTTAACCGCTCATTGGATAACATTATTTTGTTCCCAACCTCGTTCCCAGGGTCTCTCTTTTTCTCGTCCCCTGGAGCCTGAAGCGACGAGAAGAAGAGAGACCCTGGGAACGAGGTTGTTTTCTAAGGAGACATGTTCCAAAGTAGTTGAGAAGATCTTTCTCGGTAATCTGCTTGTGACATTGGCACGTACACATTTCTGAGTAAGTTTGGATGTTTCAAATACTTGGGATTTCTTCATTTTAAGGGACGAGCAAGGATCTAACTAAATTTCAATAATCGCGTTCGAAGAACGCAATCCTAATTTCGTGTTGGTTGTTCTGTGGTTTATGTGCAGTAAAATTTGAGATTTTTTGGTAGACGGTCTTCCAAATGGCCGCCCCTATTGGTTTTTTCCAGGGGCTCATTTCCGCCGGAAATTCCTTCGAACGCGTCTCCATAATCTGTGATCCCGCCAGTAAATAACTGTTTTCCCAATAAATAAAACTCATTCAGGATGCAGAGATACGCAATGCATGCTGATCTAATACTTATTTCTTTCAGTTTATGTCTGACCGAATAATGATCTAAAGACACCGGTTTTAATTTGACAGTTTTAACCGGTTTAGGAAAGAGGAGGCAAGTGTTTTGCCTCCGATTGATGCCATTCCCATTCAAGACATACTCCGTTTAGCAATTATTGGTCTTAACTTAGTGAACTTATGAAATGTGCCAAGTCATTTAGACCCCTATTCACCTCAGCACGGTTTATTATCATTAAGGCAATGCGCAGTGAAGTCTAAAATCTCGTTCGACAAAATAGAAGACAGTTTTTTGCTGTTGCTGATGCATGAGTTCACAATCCTCTCCAGGTGTATACAGACAGGTATGCGTGTACGTACTCTTCTGTTTGGATTATTCTTCGTCCTATAAACTAACATGAGTTTTGTAAGCATTCCTTCGAGACATCAGGTTGACTTAGACTAACAGCCGAATGATGCCCTTTAGCGCTCCAAAGAAAGAATCTTACAAGTGAATATTACCAAAATATCTTTCAAGTGGTTTCATTCGGGACTACAGCGCCACAAAAAAAAAAAACAAACAATAGAAACAAAAACAAATGAATGATATAGGCCTTCCACGGAGCATTAGTCACCATATAGTGACCGAGTGCCTCGTAGAAAGGCGCGGAAAGACGTGGAAACGTTTCAGGAATGCAATTTGTTCAACTTGCTTAGCTTGAGGTGATAAAAAGATACATTTTTATCAGTTCAGAAAAAAACAGGGTACTTTAAATAGCGAGGGGATATTAAAATATTACAATTCTGCAAATTATTCCCTAGATATTCGATCATCAATTTGATGATTCATGATAATCAAGGTGACCCGAAGAGATCGAAAATTGCAGTGAATGTGTTAATGTTTTCCCACTGAATAAAGATATAGTGGATCCGATATCGGTTCTCGATGTTGACACGATAAGTTGCTTATTTCGGTTTAGGTAAGAATCTGGATAAGTGTAATACTTATGAATTCCATCTTTATTCCATCCAGTTTACTACTTATCGGCCATGAGTCATTTCAATACCAATTACTCAGCACCGTTTTCATTAACAGAAAATTAACGCTCATTAAATTGTGTTCCCAGGAGACGTGCTTCCAACTTTGAGTAAGGATCTTAGCACATATATACACATTTCCGAGTAAGTTGCAGGGGATGTTTCACATACTGGAAAATTCTTTATTTAAAGGGACGAGAAAGAATTTTTAATTTTTTTTCTAAAATTAATTTAAACTAATTTTAGTTCTCACATCTAAAATAAACTTCATTGAAATAGAATAAAATAAAATTCAGAGCGTACGACACGATATCTCACGAGTGAGCACAGCCATGTATTTGTTTGTTTATTTTTCAAGCGACGCTGATTGCGAAGTTTTAAACAATTTTCCGAAGATTTCCGACGATTTTCAAAATTTTTCCGAATACTGTCCGAAGGTTGTACCAACGTTTTCGATCATTTTCCGACACTGATTTTCCGAAATGTTATGAAGATTGCCGAAGATTTCCGAGGACGATCCGAAGACGATAGCTCAAATGTAAAGATATTCATATATTCACTCTTAACAGTAAAGATAAAATTGATATCTTTACATGTGTCAAGATATGACTTTTCTACGGTGGGAGAAATACTAGTTCGATTTCACTGACGTTTATATAATAAAAGGATTTCTCCCACTGAGAAAAATCATATCTCAATACATGTGAAGATATCAATTTTATACTGTGAAAAGTTAAGTTATCAGTATCTCCACGTTAGTATTCACTTTGCCCTCATTTACTATAAAACGAGTAAAAGTTTATTTGCCTATAATCGAAAAGTCCTCAGCAATCTTCGGACATCTTCGGAGGTCTTCGGTAATTTTCGGGAAATGATCGGAAACGTTCGTACAACCTTCGACAGTACATAAATTATGTATTCAGAGAATTTTCGATAATCGAGTTGAATACTCGAAGATCAGAGAAATTTCAAATCTACGCACACCCACTTCCATTTGAATAAAATATTTCTTTGTTGATTGAGTAGTCCAGCACTTGTCCAAACGATTTCTGTGATTAATTCGCTAAGAAAGCAATAGATTTGTCCCGCTGGGATAGGGATTAGGAAAAGAGGCATTGTTCAAGTGATATATCAATTGTATCGTTCGCCAATCACAGACATCGTTTGGACGTCTACGACCCCCGCTCTGTTGATTTCTTTGTTCGTGATTTAAAGTGGCGGGCAGTTTGAATAATTTTGGCGTGGTCTGCTAACTGAGAGTCTCCTTTGTTCTGATTGGTGCTTTTCAAAATTGCAACGGTCTCCTGCGCGTAGTTTACGATATTTACTTTTTAACCAGAACCGACCGTTTTAAAATGAACACCAAATCCGAGCACCAAATTTTTCAATTCAAATTTATGTCGTCGAGTAAGACCAATAATATTTCTTCTTGCATATTATTAAGAACAAATTGACCATAGAAGTACATTTTGAAGCTTGGTTCCTATTCTGTTTATTCGTTCTGTTTATTATTATTTACTCATAACTCTTCTTACTCTTATCCCTTTCGCTCCTCCGTGAAGCATACGGCATCTACGCATCTACTGTTTCCCTGTAGATGATTATGTAACCAGAAGAGTTTGATGAGAGTAGGGGGTTGGCCTAGCTACTGCTCAACCACTCACTGGAGGGCCAGGGTAATAGTATAAGGTTTTTGATCTTATTAGATAACTTGTGTTATTCATGTACTTGTTTTGCCCCGCCACGATTAGTTTCCAGCTATTTGCAGGGCAAACCAAACCACCCAACTCTTGTATTGTAGTGAAAAGAATAAATTGTTGTTGTTTTGTTTGGGACGGTTTTTCTGTCAGGGTTGTCCTTCCCTTAGCCACTGCACTGTGATCCCGTTGAGGCTGTATGCACGTCTCGGAACGCCTCACAGGATTGGCTGAGAAAACAATCGAACAAACAGAACAATGGACCCCAGCTCTTTAAACAATACATGTGCGTGATAACCAGGTCCAATGAAATTAGAGGTTCTAAAGAGGTGCGTGGCCACTGATCCCGTTATATGAAGAAGCCGGATACTCCACAAGCTTTTGCTGTTGTTTCTCGGCTGCAGTTTCAAAAAAAAGCTGCATTACCAGGGTTACAGCGAGGATGTGTAACAGCCGACATGATGGTAGAGCCTGTTTGAGACGGTAGGTACATCTGGTGGCCCCAGTTCACCGGATGTAACTCAACCCCCAATGAGGGGAGTAGGGGGGGAACAGAGACGGGGGGATGCATTGTGCTCAAATTACTGTTACTCCTATCTCACTACATTTCAATCAAGCTGAACATTCAATCAATGATGTTCTTCTAATTCCACTTGAACTCATACGCAGCAACCGTGACGCAGTGAGAAAGGCGAGAGAGGCTCATTTGATAAACAAAGGGAAAACGTTATCTCCTCTAGGCTTGAAATAGACGTGACGAAGCTTATTGACATACGACACCTAGTCGCCTTTGTCGCTGTGGTCTTGCTGATATTTTATAGATAGTGGGAAGCCTGTACCAGGCGTTCAGATAGTGGGTGGCCTGTACCAGGCGTTCAGATAGTGAAGTAACAATAGAATAAGCACAGGACCGAGAACGAAAATGCTGCTAGTGAACGTAGGATCTGTAAAAGATCTAAACAGCCAAAAATAGCAATAGGCAAACAAACGGAGAAGCAAGGCTGATACTACGTAGTATCAGCCTTGCTTCTCAGTTTGTTCAGATAGTGGGTAGCCTGTACCAGGCGTTCAGATAGTGGAGAGGGAAGAAAAGGATAGGCGACGCGCAAAGGGAAAAAATATTGCGAGTGCTGACGGAGGAAAATTGGCGCGAAAGAGAGGGAGGCGAGCTACAGTTGTCCGCTGCGCTCGTTTTTCCCGCTCGCAGGCGCGCCGCTTTTTGGTTGCTTTCCAGGTCCCGCAATCAGTTAACGCCTGACGGAACAGGTTATCTTGTAATTATAGTTTTGTTCTGTGAGCCATGTGTTCCACATGCATGGTTCCAAGATCCATAGTAGGTAAACAATGTTTTTTTTTTAATGTACTCGATTAAATAAATGCTTTTCAGTGCTTAAAAAATAACGAAGTGTTCGTATTAATGGGATGGTCGTATGGCGGGATTTTATATATCCAGCTCGCTCGCGGATGGATCCATATGGTTTCTTTCGTACCAGGCTTATCGGCTCTATTCATAGTTAAAGATGTTAAGCATGCATAACACCAAGAAAATGAGATCGATACAGAACACAAGATCGATAAAGTGGGCTACGAAAACTCTTTCACGTCAGTTGCGACACTGCATGTATGTAACTACAGCCCTGATATTCCTGTCAGATTCGTTAAAAACAAGTAAATCAGGGAAAGATGTAATGTTACCCTGAGACCTAATGATAACGCTTTTGCTTTTTGTAAACCACTGATAAGCCTAATAAACTATTGACCTCCCGTTTATTAAGTTGACTGCTCTAGCTACACAAAATGACGTTTATTTAAACAGGCCATTAATGTGAGATCACTCATTGTTAAGATCGAGAGCATGTTTCGCTTGCCCGATTATCCGTAGCTCTACATGCAACAGTAGCCGACCACAGAACTCCCTCTGCCTTGCAAATCAACGCAATGTGTGCCTTAGAATAGTATTTCTCGACTGTAGTTTCTTCTCAGGGCACATTCTATCCAGAAGTTTATGAAATATCGCAGCTATGTTGAGATTAAACCGAGCCGAAGTGGCGAGCCATTGGCATTTCCACTTGGACTCCAAATAATCACAGGCGCTGATTTTAAAACCCCTGGCGTCGAAAAACGAAGGTTCGGACAAATTAGGAAGATCGGCTTTGTTTGAGACTATGATTATTACCGGGAACCTCCGATTGCTGTCATCACAACATTTCTGTATCTCCTCCATATATCGTCCAAGCTTGGCAAACGATTCCGGTTTGTCCAGAGAATACACCAAGACTGCCGCATCGGCTTTTTGGATCGCGACTCTTCGCATGGCTGGAAACTCGTACGTTCCAGTTGTATCGATGATGTCGAACTCATAGGCCTTGTTCTTGTAAATGATTTGTTTCACATAGAATTCCTCCACGGTGGGTATGTGTTCTTGCATATACCCTTCACCCACAAGATCTCGAATTATGGAACTTTTACCAACACCGGAATCTCCAAAAACGGCTACGGTGAATTTCATGTGGTATCCAGCTTGCTCTATGGTTGACTTCTTTCTCTCGCTTGAAACTTTTCGCTTCCTTGGGTCTACAGTTTGAAACATCCGAAACAATCCAAGGAGATGTTGATCTCTGCGTGCCTCTCATTTATCGACTCTCTTTAGCCCTTTAAGTTCATGAGCATCAGATTTCTTCTTGTAATATCATCATGCGTATTAAGGTCATGATCGCCCAAGATGAATTCTCTTTTGATATTTTAACAATTTCTCCCCACAACTGCTATAAAATAAGTATGAGAACGAGGAAGGAGAATTCATAGTTTGATATTGTGGATTAAGGAGTTGATATTCATTAATCCCAGGTAACTATGACAACGTAAACTAAGAGCCATGCATGCATGTCAATATTTTTCTTGTTGCGTGTCAGGGTTACAAAAGCTATTCGAGACTTTTCGCTGCGATACCACACAGATGCACACGTACAGATACACAGTCGGGAAGTTGAAAGCAACACCGACATCTTTTTTACATGTAAAGTTGTTACACCTGTTGGCCAAATGTATTTGGATTTGAATTAAACTCTTAAATGCTTATTTCTGTAGTTAAAAAGTAACGCAGAATGAATTGTTTCCATTTTAATTCCTCAAGCTCTGAAAGGCACAACTGTCAGATTATCCTATCTTTATCTGTAATAATATTATATTATGTAGCTCATAGCTGAGATGTTTTTTTTTTTATAACACGTAACAGTTGTTAAAACAGTTAAGTTGTGTGCTGCCTGACACAAAAACATGCTTCTAATGTAAACATAGTTTTTTCATATGATCTCCCTGTATATTTAGTTTATTACTCATGACTACAATTAGCAGTCTATACTGCATTCTATTAATCATAACAGAGGCCTTTATTGATCGATTTATTTATTTATTTGCATTTGACTGACGGTGGTCTCTGCCTGCCGAAGACTGATTCGTATAGTTTACAGTGAGTTGACTGATTCCCAAATTGAAGACACCTGTAACTTGCTTGCCCGCAGATTGGTATAGCCAACACAGCACTTTCTCCGGCAATGCAGTTGCTTTCACAAGAACAACAATTTATTGTTTTTGAAAAAAAAAAAAACCTGCACTTGAACAGAAATTCAGTCTCAGTCTCAAATTCCCTATAGTCGTTTGATGTTTGATTTTAGATAAGTAATGCCATGTAATAGACGTGAAAGTACCTCAATAAATTGTTGCTGTTGTTGTTTGTTGTTGTTGAGTTAAATGTTTTCACCCTTGTTTATAAAAAAAGAGTATAAAAGCTATCTAGTCATACTTTTTCTCTAGAGGTGTTGGTTGCCTTGTACCGGATAGACATCTCAATCGCTTAGATAAATTTTCTTTCTATTTTCTTTTATATATTTTTCTATATGTTAGGCTTCTCTAAAAATGTTTTCTCGCTGCATTCAATTCAATTCAATTCTGCATTCAATTTATCATGTCATTGAAGTGATAGCTCCATAAGATGCGAACCGCGCAGAGCAGACATAGGCCCTATTTACACTGGAAAGGGGATGATCCTAGTGCTAGGATCAACCGAGCGCAACATGTTTTCTACTTTCCGTTGACATGCGAAGGGTTGCATTTGGCCCTAGCGCTAAGATCATCCTGGCACTAGAATCATCCGAGCTCCATGTAAACGGCCTCGGGAGCCCCAAGGTTATCTTCGCTTTTGTTATTGTCGCTCACCGTCTTGCTTTGCAACCGCGTCGAACTCAAAGGTACTGGGGTCATCCTGCCGAATTTTTCACGTAAACCAAATGAGTTGATCCTGGATGCCCCATTTACGCGTGTAAACAAAATGAACCTTCTAGGATCATCCTCTTTCCATGAAAATATGGCCATAGAACGACAAATTTGCGTTGTGGTGGTGGAATGATTTTATAGACCGCGCGGGGACTGAAACTAAGTATAACATTTGGCGACCATCTTGCTTATTAGGACAGTATGTGTGGTTGGTATCTGGTCGTTCAAAGTATGTCTTCGTCGAAGTCTCACGACGTAAAATATATCTTATCGGTATCGTGTGAAGTGCGAAGAATGCGAGATGTAGAAGCTCATTCTTGCATCGTTCACAGTGATAGAAAAGTAAAATGTCAGCGAGTGCTAGAATCATCATCATAACGAATAAACATGACGTCACGAGTTTCATTCGGGCAAATTAAGTTCAGCCCCTCGACAAAATGTTTCCCGTACGCCGATGCTCATGGTAAGGAAAAGGAACGGACCGAAATTAGAAAGTTAGTTACATTAATGCGTGTAGTATCTTTTTCTTTTGGTTTTAGTAGGGTCCACGTGTGGACCGTCAAAAATTGCGAAGCCGACTGTGTTTCAAGTCGTCTTGCGGGGTATTGGGAAAAGTTTTCAATCGGCAATAACCGCGCCTCGGATAAACCTCACTGACTACAGTAATGCCACTGCGCAAAACTGATCTCGAAAGGTTGTAGTGGATAATTTCAAGTGATCAGCGACACCATCATTGTGGGATGTATTACGTTATTATCTCATTTTTCTACCTATCTAATCATTCTATCATCCCGACAGCTTTGAAAGTTTGACGACTTTTTAAAAGTAGCACAAAAACCAGGAAAGTACTTTGTTGCAAGTTAAATTTCATGCAAATAAATTTTTCGCAAAACTCCAACTCAAACAAAACGATCTCGACGCATGTGCGCAATGTCATTGTTTAAGCATATGCTGAAAATTGACTACTTGATGGGAAATTTTGTTTTGTTTTGCTCTATCTTGTTGCTTTCATCCTCCCGGCCAACAAAATTATGCTATGCGGAGAACAACATGGGCTGCATGGGCGGCTGAAAGGGTAATACTCATGTGATGTGAATATGCTTAAACAATGACATTACGCGCATGCGTCGATTACACGATTTGTTTGAGTTAGAGTTTTGCGAAAAAAATATTTGAAACTTAACTTGCAACAAAAGGTAATTTCCTATTTTTTGTTTTACTTTTAAAAAGTCGTCAAACTTTCAAAGCTGTCGGGATGAAGATAGAAAAGTGAGAGACGTAATACATCCCACAATGATGGCGTCGCTGATCACTTGAAATTATCCACTGCAACCCATCGCTATCAGCTTTGCGCAGTGGCATTACCGTAGCCAGTGAGGTTTATCCGAGGCGCGGTTATTGCTGATTGAAAACTTTTCCCAATACCCCGCAAGACGACTTGAAACACAGTCGGCTTTGCAATTTTTGACGGTCCATACGTGGACCCTTCCAAAATCAAAAGAATGAGTCATTTCAATTTTCCTTCAAACTTGCCTTTTAATTAGCCAAGAGTGAAGAACCATACGGACACAAGCTTAAACCGCTTTCCACAAAGTGAACTTTTAGTTGATAGCAGGCTATTGTGGTGTGCAGTGCGGGCGTAATGATTTGCCTGGGAGGCTGACGAGCGTTGCATGGGCGAAACCGGGAAATTGGAGACCGCTCGGCGTTTCTGCTGCTGAAAGGTGAAGAAGGAACAGGGGGAGGGGGGAGGGTTCTTATTGGGAAAATATTGGTTTCGAATCTTGTTTCCTTCTTTATGCTACACAGCAACTTAACCAATTTTTTTTTTTCAATATCGACCTCATCAGTAGTATATATTTGTTTCTTTTCGTCTCGACTGACAACAGTAGCTTCTCGTGGGTGAAGCAGTTGTAGATCGTTGTACAATACAATTTCAGGTGTCAATTGGTAGTTTTGTTTCGCAAAATTACTCCAGTGCCAAATCGTCAGGTTGTAACTTGCAAAATGTTACGAAAATGAAAACGTTTGAACGTTTCACAATTTTGCGTGTACTATCCTAGCGCAACCCTCAAGGTTCCTCGCGATAAAAAAATATTGACGTTCTCGTTTCCAAAACATCTTGTTTCCAGATCCGCGTTCCTTTTTGCCTTCAAAAGTTCAAGTTGGTAGTCGCCAGCGTAATAGCCGTCGGTTTGCCATCGTAACATCGTTAAGATTTTGCGGCCGTGTAGCAACTAAAAAGCGGTGTGCGAATGGGCGGGAAAAACAAGGGGAGACTGGGCAGAGTCAGAACGCACAATACTTTTCCTTCAAAAATCAAATCAATTTATTTAAGTGTCAAAGTATTTAGTACGCGAGCACCGCGCCACCTATCCTTCGATCTCCACCATCTGATCGCCTAGCACAGACTACCGGCGTAAGAACATAAAATTTCATTTTTCCGTAATCCGTGCAGCTTTTCACGTCTTATGACGCACTTCTTGCCGTTTCAGTTGAGTCAATGATCCCTAAACTCGCGCTCATCACCAACAATATTAAAACCTCATATTACATAGGCCCGGTAAAGACAAAACCATTCTAGCTTGTCCAGCTTATTGATAGCGGCCAATACAAACGATTAAAATCGGTCTTTTTAAACACTTCGAAACCTTGTGGGCGTTTTTTAATCTCGCGATTTCGAGTTCGTCGAGTCGTGTTGATCTGATCCATGTGGACATTGCCTCAAATGAAACTCGATTTCCTAGCGTAATAACATATTTTTTTGGCCGAAATCCGTGCATCTTTCGGCACATCGTAGTGGGCAAGTAATCTTTAAACCCGCGGTCATATCATATATATATATATAACCACCTGTTAAACGCCCGATGAAGCCAAAACAATTCTACGGTATTGTTTGTTCAAGGTAATGAGTGTTGTATCTTCGTCTTTTGGTTTTAGTAGGGTCCACGTATGGACCATCAAAAATTGCAAAGCCGACTGTATTTCAAGTCGTCTTGCGGGGTATTGGGAAAAGTTTTCAATCAGCAATAACCGCGCCTCGGATAAACCTCACTGGCTACGGTAATGCCACTGCGCAAAGCTGACTCCGATTAGTTGCAGTGGATAATTTCAAGCAATTAGCGACACCATCATTGTGGGATGTGTTACGTCTCTCTTTTTTCTAAATTCATCCCAACAGCTTCGAAAGTTTTTGATGACTTTTTAAAAGTGAGACAAAAACCAGGAAGGTACCTTTGTTGCAAGTTAAGTTTCAAATCAGTAAATTTTTCGCAAAACTCTAACTAAAACAAATCGAGTAACCGACGCATGCGCGTAATGTCATTGTCCTGAAGCATATGCTGAAAATTGACTACTTGATGGGAAATTTTGTTTTGTTTTGCTCTATCTTGTTGCTTTCATCCTCCCGGCCAACAAAATTATGATGTGCGGATAAGAACATGAGCGCACAAAACGGCTTGAAAGATAAAGATGATGTGATGTGCGTATGCTTAATGAGTTATGATATTTTCTTTCAACCTCGCCTTTCATTTGCTTAGAGTGAAAACCCATACAGATACAAATTTAAACCGTCGCCACTGTAAAAGCGCCGTTCAAGTTCAGTTGATAGCAGACCATTGTCGTGTGCAGTTCAGGCGTAATTATTTGCCTGGGAGGGCGAACGAACGCTGAGTGAAACGAAGAAATTGGAGAGCGATCGGCGATTCGGCTGCTTCTGTTTTTCTGTCGTAAGGATCAGTTTTTGACGTTTCTTTTTCTTCACTTCAAGTATTAACACTGATCGGTCTGAAAACCCAGATCCGGCCATTCTCAGCGGTTTTTTGAAATGATTGTGTATTCCATGTTTCCTAATTGCCTGTTCTGGGCGATAAGATTGTGGGGCCGTGGAGCAACTAAAAAGCGGTGTGCGAATGGGCGAGGAAAACGAGGGGAGACTGGGCAGCCTGAGTGTCAGCACTTCCAATACGTTTCCTTCGCGTTCCACCTTTCCTTCACCCTCCATCATCTGAACTCCTGGAACAGACTAGGAGCGTAAGAACATAAAATTTCATTTTTCCGTAATCCGTGCAGCTTTTCACGCCATAAAATACACTTCTCGCCACTGCACTTGAGTCAGTGATCCTAAACCCGCGGTTATCAACCACATGTTATATACGCCCGGTAAAGACAAAACCATTTTAGCTTGCCCAGCTCTTTGACAGCGGCCAACACAAACGATTAAAATCGGTCTTTTTAAACACTTCGAAACCTTGTGGGCGTTTTATAATGCTCGCGATTTCGAGTTCGTTACGTTTTGAACATTGCCTCAAACGAAATTCGGTTTACTAGCGTGATAACAGAATTGTTTTTGGCCGAAATCCGTGCATTTTTACACGTCGTAGTGAGCAAACAATCCTTAAACCCGCGGTCATCGCCAACAATATAACCACATGTTATACGCCCGGTAAAGACAAAACAATTCTAGCTTGTCCCGCTCATTGATAATGACGATCGAGAAAATAAATAATTCAACTCTTTAAACCCAGCTATGTAGACATCCTGGTAAAATACTAAACGCGAAACCATTTGAAAGGGAATAATGGTTCGGAGACGTTTTCTTATGGTTTTTTGTTTTCAATACTTTGTCTCTTTTAGCTGGACATCGGAAGATTCTGAACACAGAGCCAAAAAATTTATGGAACCATGCTATAATGAAGACGAGCTGTTAAATTTATGTACGGATCCTATAGAAATATGTCACGAGGAAAGGGGACATGAAATTAAGCTTATGCGTTTAGACGGAGTAAAGGTACGTTGATATAAATACAATCACCGACAATTTAACCAGACATAATAGACACAATAAAAACGAACAGGCACCCCATCTAGAGGGACGATATAGCTCTTATTTGCTTCTAATCGGAGACACGTGCCGGCAGATTAACATGTGAACCTCTAAGTGCGTTAGTTCAAGTTTTATTTCGGGTAAGCTCACTGATTCTTATGCCAAAACAGCAGCAGTTTGTCAGTTTAATAATCCGCGTCATATTGTTCAACACGGCATGTTTATAGAAAAACTTCAAAACAAACTAAAAGAATTAAGCTATTAAACGTGCAGGTCGCCCGAATGTTCTAACACTGTGTATTACAGGCAACGAAAAAGAATAATATTTTATCTCGGCGAGGGAACTGACTGTGTTGAAGGCATTACTTATAGGTTTCCGGGTCCGGTAAGGAGAGTTTTGATTCTATGATGAAAGCATTTGCGCGCCTAAGTTCCAAGTACTGTATTTGCTTTCACATTGTTCTAAATCTGACAAATCTAGCTGCAAGGAGCTTGAATGACATAAACAGGACGCATGGGTAGACATAGCCTATTCAGCCGTTCAGATTCAGTGATTTCTAGTTGTAAGGGTCATGCATTAATTGCGCGAGCTGCAATCCGGCTTAATGTAAACACATACTAGTAGAATATATTTACGCAAATCTGACCTATATTAATTTGGAATTGTGAAGACCACGTAAAAAAGCAAGATTTATAACCTTGAAAAAAAATTCATAGCTACAACAACTTTATTTGCAAGAACATAAACAAAATAATACTGTATTACAAACACGCTCAACTCAACTTATTACTTACTTTAAAACTAAATATACATCAGTTAGAAACTTGATCAGTTCAGTGTCTATTTATGAAATGATCACTGGAGTTCATCAGTTCGTTAGTAATTTCTATGGCTGGTTACTGCCCGGGGGGGGGGGGGGATAGGGTAGGGATTTCACGAAGAATAGGAAAGGGTACCGAAAACACGCCGATGAGGCATAAAAAAGGTAGGGAAAACTGCCATTTAAGCCTAATAAAAAGGGCCTTTCAAAATAAATCAAACAGACGTACGTAAAGGCTATATGAAAGGAGTACCATTTTCATTAAAAGGTATATGAAAGGGGTACCATTTTCAATGAAAGGTATATGAAAGGGGTACCTTTTCTGTCAAAAACGGTATATGAAAGGGTAAGGGTTTGAGCCTCGGGGCGGAGCATCCCCGTACAAAACTTTGTTGGGTACCCCCCCAGGGGTTACTGTTTAATATTTGGTTCTTGAGTGTGTATTTTACTACAAAACTCGTCCCTAAGAGTCGAGTAATTATTAGAAAATGAATTTCATCTTCAATTTTATTACAACTGCAAGTATATATATAGGGCAAAGTCTTTTACATGTAGACAATTATCATATAACAAATCACAAACTGATAATTAAAATCATCAGTTTGTGATTTGCAAGCCTAAATTTCCCTGAGGATCTCCTTTCATTTGCCTTTCTTATATGATGTAGGTTAACAAGAAAGAGATATCACTCCTTGAAGGTGCTATAAAAATCTAGCTTTTTGGAATTTCTAATAGTATGTATGTTGCCAGTAAGATAGTAACATATATAATCTTTTTTTATATAAATTAACATGTTTTTCTAGTATTTTCTTTTGTGTTCTCGTTACGTCTGGTACCAGCTAGTAAAACATGTGGAATTCTTTCACTGAGTTCTTAGATTGAAAATCAGTTCTCCTTACCGATTGCTATATCGTTTTAGTTCTGAGAATTTGGTGATCTATCCTGTGTATATCCTAGTTTATTCTTTATATCCTTTCTGGATAGTCGTTACCGCGAGCTCCCTCGAAAAAGTCGGGACCGACCGACCGACCGATCGACCGACCATAAAATCAGTTCACCGCACTCGACAATGCAGTAAGCAACTGCCGGACAATCTCATCCTAGTTAATGACTTCCTTAATATGTTCTTGGTACCTGTCTGTATGAAAATGCACTGAGTTTTGAAGGGGGATCATAATTAACACGTTATTTGGGATAGAAACGATGGCGCAGAAATGAGAGCGCTCGCTTCCTATTAAAATAGCCTGTTCCAGGCTCTCAGATAGTGGGGGCGAGCGAAGTTTGGTAGCGAAGAAAAAACGAGTGGGGACTACGCTCGCTCCGACATTTTTCGCTCGCCCCCACTATCTGAGAGCCTGGAACACGTTACAATTAAAGTGGCTCGGGATCTAATCCCGGCGCCTGCCACAAGGGGATTAAGTTTGTTTGTTTGGTAAATTTCCCCCATGTTCGGATGGTTTTTCTCTTCGTTCTTTGGATTTTTCCTTTTAAAAATCAGCACTTCTGTATTAAGCTCTGTATAAACGCTGCGTATATAAGGACGAGTGTAAAAAAATCAAGACATTTGATATAGTTATATGTTGTTCCTCCCTAGAAAGGTCACGTGAAATGGGTGGAATTGGAGGAGGATAGACAATATAAGATGATTACTAGAGCCTTAAAGCCTTTGCTATTCGGTAAGTTGTAACACATAAATTAAAATAACTGTAAGTTCTAAATTTTCCAAATAATAATCCTGTGAAAGTATTAAACTTTTCTTGCAACGTTGCGGGTGTCACACGATGCAATTTGTTGCCCGCAACGTCGCAGCAGTAGAACTCGATTCTACTTCTGCAACTGTTGCGCGCAACGTTTCAAGAAAAGTTGCGCCGTGTATCCGGGCCTAAGGTGCAATTAAATTTTGAAAGGAAAATCTGAATTAACTAAATATTTAAATTAACTTAAAGTGGGATCAGATATTCTTCCTTTTTTGCTTCTCTCAATCAGAAATTCCCAAGTTCTTATCAGACGAGGAATGTGACCACATCATAAAACTAGCAAAGGAAAGCGGCCTCATCATGAGTATAGCGGGGTTTGACGTGACCGCGTATGAGGGGGATTTGGACGAAGACATGGCTGAAGCTGGTAAAACATTTTGAGAATTAACTTGTCAACTTCGTTTCCAGGGCCCTCTCTGTTTTTAAAATGGCGGGCGCAAGACTGCTAAAGTACTCGAAAAAACCTGAAGCATTATGTCATGTAAAACATGATAAAATGTCTTCGTTTCGTTTGAACGAAGGTTTCAGATTACCATAAAACAAGCACGGCCACCAGTCGCTGAAAAGAACCTTCGAAAATGCCATTTCATCGCGTGTCACGTGACGCAATACTCCACGATTCTTAGGGTGTTTGGCAACCTCGTCCAGGGTTTTCTACGCCCGCACCGCCATTTTAAAGGAGGAGGAGGAGGTGTCACAGTGATATGTGTTTCCCCGTGATATGTGTTCCCCCTCACTAGTGATATGTGTTTCCCCTCAAAGATGGCGGCCAGTGATATGTGTTTCCCCTCCCCCCCTCCCCTCTGAAGTCCAAATTCCCGTACAAATTATGCTTTTCGCTGCGATGAACTAAATAAAATCCCGACTTTGGCGAATATCGCCCTCACACTAAAAGAAACACCATTTGATCTTGGAATCTTGGTACGAATTCCCGAAGAAGTTACAGAAACTATATAAGCGATATTAGCGGTCGTGGATGACAAAGACCACTCGAATAATCGTATGCTGTTCTTATTGTTTCGCTCAAGTTTGTTTTTGACCGCAAAGAAAACAGCGATGTTTTAAATATTGTCCACAGCTGTATCAACGGTTTGAGAGTATTTGACTAGCTTAGCGAAGATTTTGTATACCGTGTATATCGAGCGTGTAGGGATATGTAGTAAATTTGTTTCCCCCTCAAGCATGTCTAGTCGTGTTTATTAGTTTTATTCGTGTTTGATTTTCATACATCGTAAAACGTATTAAGGATAGCCATACCATTATTTTGGACGGTATTAAAAAGAATCTCCTGAACAAGGGAAACACATAGCACTGCGCTAGTCCTTTGCAGTGATATGTGTTTCCCCAACACGCTAATATTGTCTGCCGGTTCGATTTTCGAAGAGGACGTTGCTATTCAGAGTATAACTTGAGCGAATTGTTGACGTATATCAAGAAGGTATTCTCACTATGGCTCCTTTGCAGTACATGTAATATTTGTGAATTCGCTCTCCTAATGCTGGACCAGCTGCAATTTTAGAAACCTGCAAACTCACTGATCCACCATTTTGTTTTTCATGTTGTGATGCCATTTGAAGGCTTGGATACATAGCTTCAGTGTTTTGTGTTTCCCTACCGGGGAAACACATATCACTAGTGATATGTGTGCGGGGGAACACATATCACGGGGAAACACATATCACTGTGACAGAGGCACTGGGGACGAGCTTGCTTTTTGCTATTTAGAACCGACAAGAGCCCTGGTACCGAGTTGCTATTTTTTGAGTTCGGACTCCATTCTCTATTTTCGAATTGCCCATAATACACTTTGTTTGCCCCCCAAATTTTGCATAAACTATTGTTTTGAAATGCTCTTGGGAATATGCAGTCCTCCCAAGAGCATTTACAAACAATAGTTTATGCAAAATTTGGGGGGCAAACAAAGTGTATAGGTGGTTTTCATGTTACGTCATCGCCGCCATGCTGGTGGACATAAACAATAGTTCTCTCATTAGCTCCTTTTGTTCGTCCACCAGCATTTGTTCGTTTCACTATTGTTATCTATGTCTCTAGAGATTGATTGCAAGCCACCTATTATGGGCAATTCGAAAATAGAGAATAAAGAATCTAAACGACTCGATTCCAGAAGTTTAACTTACCCGAGACTTTGTTATTTATAGATGGCAACTGGACTCTCGATCATGACGAAAGATTCGCTAAGCAATTTGGGATTTGGGATGTCAATAAAGATGGCTTTATTGATGCAAATGAGGTACGATGCATGTGATTCAACTCGTGATATCATTCACGATATATTACTGACTTCGACAATAGATAATGGATCCCTGCTGTGGATGAGTACTTTATTCTATACATTCTTTTTAGCAGACGTTAAGCCTGTTCCAAATGCCTGTTCCAGACGTTCAGACACGAAGCGACGCGACGGAAAACTTGCGAGCGGAGAAAAAAGCGAGGAAACTGGGGACTGAAGGCATCTCGCTTTCTTTCGCGCCAAGAAATAATATTTCTTATTTCTTAAGTCGCTTCCCTTCACTTATAACTGAGTCACAGCACCATGCATTATACATTTTTTCCATTCATCTTTAGGTGAGGCATTTTGCGCAAAAGCGCAAACTTCTTTTCATGAAGGAGGATGAAGTCCCCGCAATGTAAGTAAAAGCCATTTCCGAAACTATATGTATCCGATAAAAATCATTTTCATTTCCACCATTAAAGAAAATTCTTATTCACCCTGTTTATTTATTTTATTTTAACAGCTTTGAGCGTTTGGGAATAACAGAAAGTCTTGAAAATGGTAAGCATAAGGCCAGTTTACACGTGCGATTTTTTGTGCAATTTTGTCTCACTTTTTAATGTAACTTTTATCGTGCTTGAGCTTACAATGAAAATCACAGGAGTAAACTAGCGGTACGATTTGGATACGATTTATCGCCGTGATGTCGCAGATGCAACTTGGCGGCGATTTGTGGATTAAACAGCACATCGCAGCAAATATAGCACCCGAATAGCACAGAAGTTGCTACTAGTTTACACTTGCCACAAAAGTTGCATTGGAGAACTTAAGCTTAATTCTCTCCATGCTGTCTGACCAACACACCCTGTTCCGCTTTGGCTACATTCCAGCTCGCCCGCCTTGCCTTGGTTCCGCTTCTTCTCTACGGTCCTTCTCCATATTGTCTTTGGCCCCTCTGTTGCCCTTCGACCCTCTGGTGTCCAGCCCAGTGCTGTCATGCAGTCGTTGTTACCCTCTCTCCTGAAAACGTACATTGGATAATGCAAGAAAACTTGCATAGGCCTTTATGCATATAAACCTGATAAAAAGCTCCGTTTATCCAAGGTTTCGGGTATTAAACTTGTTTGCGTGCATAACGTTTCCATATTTCCTAAGATATGCTTTAAACTACACAGGTAAAATAAGCCGCCAAACGTTTGACAAGATCAACGTAAAGAAGATTCTTTGGTACATGGATTTCTTGAAGGAGAAAAGTCCTCGACACAGACCGCGCTTTAGCCAACAGACCTGGTTACAACAAGACAGGAATGCAGACCCAATATTAAGGCGCCTGCGTGAGAGGTGAATTCATTTACACTCCGTTTAAAAATTACGCCTGCTTTTGTAAGAAGCCCGGCTTAATTAGTTTATTTTTTTCCTTTTATTTCAAATGTGGCTAAGTACGGACCATAGCTATGCCAAGTTCCACAATTCAAACCAAATCTAACAACAACAACAACAACAACGATATTCACGCCGTATCTATAAAAGATTCAAAAGAAACCAACCTTACAAGGACATACAGTTGCGCGCGATCGCTGTCTATTTATCAATTAGATTATGAGCTCGAGATTTCTATCACGCGATAGAAATCAAGAGCGAATAATCTAATTGTTAAAGTTTTAGTATAAATCTACTAGACGTTCAAAACTTAACAACAAATACTCTTCACATGCAGACACTTCGAAAACGCGAAGAAGCGGCCGCCATTAAGCTACTCACTCTACTCACTTTCTACAACAGAATAGATAGTGAGTAGCGTAGCCAATAAGAGAACAGCATTTGTGGTAGAACACTAATAGATTTATACTAATAGCGATCAGTAGATATGGACGATTGAGCCAATCAGATTGGCCCATCACATCAGCAATAGATCACGGTGCTGATGTCTATTAAAAATTAATTAGCAACGAATATGAGAAATACTGAAAATGACTACTGAACAGAGTGATGTATTTTCGTTCTATCGTCTGTAAAATGATTTAAAAGTTCTCGTTGTCTTTATTACAGAATAACAAAGTTAACTCAGTTACCAAAAAAGGTGATTGAAGGCAGCGAGATGATGCAGGTCAGATACTGATATTGATAAGTTTAGGTAGACGCGTTAATTAAAACACGAGGGAGGGGGGGGGGGGGGGGGGGGGGGGGCGTGAGAGCGCGATTGAATTAGAATCCGAGGGAGGGAGGTCAAAGGGATCGATAAACATATTGCGTGCTTTTATTATCTGAGACCAGAATTTCTGGTGCAAAAATGTCAAAGGAGAAGGAAAGTAGATGACATCTGAAGAGAGTTGATTCGTGTGAGCGCAGACGGCACAAATTCTGATATACTTACGATATGGTTTCATGCCGTGATATTTTAATTTTCTTGTCTACAGGTTGTTCAGTATGACCCGTATGGTCATTACCATGGTCATCTGGATTCAAACCCTTTTGAAGATCCCACAATGCCTTGCTGTCATCAGAATCACTTTGGAAAGCCCGAGTGTCGAGTCTGCAGGTACTGACATATAAATAGCTTAGTTATGCACAATTTGTCAACAAGCGTCTTATATAGAAGGGAATTGTGTGACAAGGAGATTTTTAGAGAAATTTTGCATCACATAAATTACATGTCAATGACAACCTTATCCCAGGGCCTTCAAAATGGTGACAAAATACGCCAGAATTTGTTTTTAGTATTTTGGTAGCCTTGTCCAAGAGTTTCTACGCCCTCTCCGCCATTTTGAAAGCCGAGAAGGCACTGGGACTAAGTTGTATCAATACAATAGGGTCAGTAGGTGGAATGGTCACATGACATCCTGAATTTTGTCAGCCGCCCTAAGTAAGTTTGACAATTTCACCCGAAAAAGCGTCTCGTAGACTTCCTGGGAGGGGTGGCGGGACTCCGATATGAAAATGACGGGATACATGTCGCACTTTTTAAGGGTCACAATTTGTAGATTGGTACCGTTTAGAGTGCTGAAATCTAAAATAACCACTGTTTGAATTATCGAGGTACCTTTAAGGGCATTGAGCCGAAAAAATATGCAGAATAGTTGCGTTGTTTAAAATGGCCCTTATCGTAGATGAGTACGCCACGCCAACATATCAGCGGTTTCTCGCTTTCTTGACCCTTTAGACTCGTTTTGATGTTTACGCTCATCGTCGTCAGAGGCTCTCGTAAACATCAAAACGAGACTATAGGGTCAAGAAAGCGAGAAACCGCTGATATGTTGGCGTGGCGTACTCATCTACGATAAGGGCCATTGGTACCTCTTTGGGGTAAAAAAATATTTGAGATACGCTCTTTAAACGAGATTCTGGTACCTTTAAGGGTGTTTTTCGAAAATTTCCGACAAGCACCCCCGTCATTTTTATATGGGAGCCCCCACCACGGGGTAGACTTATGGGAGCCCCCACCACGGGGTAGACTTATGGGAGCCCCCACCACGGGGTAGACGTATGGCCGGTGGAGATGAATTTGATTTGCCATCAAAAATGGTGCGAAGGTTATCCAATCTCGTCTTACATATATGTAACATGTTTGATTTTTAGGTTCATAACGATACTTTATTATTTGAACGAAGTGGAAGAAGGAGGAGAGACGGCATTTATTATAGCAGACAACACCACAATTACACCACAGGTGAGTCCTTTGATTTATTTACAGTCAATCATAACTATTACAATTTTCTGAAATGTGATTGGTTCATAAACCTCTGTATTTTCCTTTAATTTTCTTGCAAAGTTGTAATCGGACAGTTTCATCAGCGGCAATAAAATGAACCAGGACCATGGGGCTCCTGAATGAACCAACGCCGGCTTTTGATTGATAAAGTTTTTCTTCAAGCTCTTGAATTTATTCTCTCTTTTTTCTTTTCATGTTAATTTGTTCTCGGAAATTGTAATGGTTATAATTAATTGATAATAGGACTTCGTGTCGTCCAATTCTGTCAGTAATCAAACTCGTGATTAACAAATCAGACTCCGGCGCTACGCGGTCGTCCGATTTTGTTAACCAGCACGTGTATGATTACAGACCGAAATGGACTCCTGTCAGTCCTATCTGATTACCATTATCAATTTTCCCTTCTCTCTCAAAATCAACTTACAAATTAACTTCAAATTAATAACTTTAATTTATTGGTCACCGTTTGAGGCTTCATCCCGATACACAAAAGTTAGAATCACCTAGTGTACAAAACTGGGGAACAGCACCACAGAAAACGGTACAACCACCTTGTACAGCTTTCATTTGAATGGTCACATTTTAGAATTTCATCTACAGAATTTCATCTTACAGTTCTAAGTTAGAACCAAGTGTACTGAGTAATAAACAGCACCACAGAAAAGTACAGCTCAGTAGCTTTCATTTGAATGGCCGCACTTTAGGATTTCATCAACAGACTCAAAACTTAAAACCACCTCGTGCAGCATAATAAACAGTACCACAGGAAAGTACTGCTCAGTAGCTTTCATTTGAATGGTCACACTTTTGGATTTCATCAACAGACTCAAAACTTAAAACCACCTCGTGCAGCATAATAAACAGTACCACAGGAAAGTACTGCTCAATAGCGTTCATTTGAATGGTCACACTTTAGGATTTCATCAACAGACTCAAAACTTAAAACCACCTTGTACAGCATAATCAACAGTACCACAGGAAAGTACTGCTCAATAGCTTTCATTTGAATGGTCACACTTTAGGATTTCATCAACAGACTCAAAAGTTAAAACCACCTTGTACAGCATAATAAACAGTAACACAGGAAAGTACTGCTCAGTAGCTTTCATTTGAATGGTCCGCACTTTAGGATTTTATCCACAGACTCAAAAGTTAAAACCACCTTGTACAGCATAATAAACAGTAACACAGGAAAGTACTGCTCAATAGCTTTCATTTGAATGGTCACACTTTAGGATTTCATCCACAGACTCAAAAGTTAGAACCATCTTGTACAACATACTAAACAGTACCACAGAAAAGAACTGCTCAATAGCCTTCATTTGAATGATCACACTATAGAATTTCCTTCACAGACCCAAAAGTTAGTACCATCTTGCACAGTGTGATAAACAGCACCACAGGGAAGTGCTGTTCGATAGCTTGCATTTGAATGGCCACATTTTAGAATTTCCTTCACAGACTAGTTAGAGCCGTATATCAAATTCAAATTCAAATATCAAATTCAAATATCAAATTCTTATCACACAGGAGCTAGAAAGTGATAACGCCACTACGGACGAATTCAACTTGAGCGTCAACTGCCACATGGCAGACCTAGTTGTACCTCCGAAGAAAGGCACAGCCATCATGTGGTATAACAACTTTATCGACCCGGACAGCGGTCTTCTTGGCTCTGTGGACCGGTACTCACTGCATGGTGGATGTGACGTCATTAAAGGGGAGAAGTGGATCGCTAACAACTGGCTGACGGCTCCGACCAAGTACTCAAGACACATTAAAAGTCTTTACGATACGTCGGCATATGAGTACGCCAAGCCATAGCGTTCGCACACGCATGTAGAGCGATTTTCTTATGAGTGTCTCAGACAAAACCAAAATCAAATAATGTCTGGCGTATCAGGGAGCGGTTTTCAGTTGGGTGAGGTGCCAATCATTATTGACGCAGACAATCCAATGAACCAATCAGATTTCAAAGCAAGCGCGGGAAACCGTGTGTAAGTAGGTTGCCGTTGGTTTTACATCTAATTAATTGCATGAGAAAGTGACGCGAATATTTTTAGCCAATCACAAAGATTGGCAATGCAAAATCATCGGAGACTGTGAAAAGTCTGAAAGCAACCGGGCGTAATTACTCTCGACAGTAAATTGAAAGCCGCTCTTTAAGACCAAACCCAATAAAGTAATCATTTTAGCTAATCACTTTCTAGACAATGATAAAAAATGATGAGAACTTGAAGCAAATCGTATGCAACCTCGTCCGATTAAAAATGGCTGCACGTGGAAGCCACTGGATGAGACTGCCGAAATTCTCCAAGAATCCAGGAGTATTTTGTCACGTGACACAACAAAAAATGTTGGTTTCAGCCATATTTAGTTTTCATTCTAGAACGCTTGTTTCGAGCGGAACGAAGACATTGCATTGTGTCCTACGACAAAATTCTCAACGATTCTGTAGCTGTAAAGTACTCTGGCTTATGATAACTTGTGGTTTTAATTTTCATGTGATCTATGATGAAAATCATAATACATGTATCCGAATTCTTGCTAAAACACATTTTAAATAAATACCCCATTTTCTCTTGTAAATACACATTGCTTTCTTTATACAGCTGTACTTCGTAAAAAAATAATTGATTCTTGACCATAGTCGCGAGGGAACGGTTATAAGGGCCTGTTTATATGGTCTCGGGTACCCGAGACAACCCTCCCCCCCGAGTTACCCTGGCCGAGCTAACTTTTCACTTATTTCTTTGAAAAATTCAACCAACCGTTTACATGAGAATCGTAACTCGTCTCGGGGAGGCGAGACAACTCGGTTGGGCGAGTTGTCTCACCTCGGCAGGTAGGGTAACCTTGGCAGGCGGGACAACTTTTTCTCATATAAACACTTTGGCTCGCCTACCCGGGACAACTCACGGCGTTCTGCGTGTCACGTAAAGCCAAGTTTTTAGGTTTAAGAACACAAATTCGCATTAAAGAAGTAAAATGTAAATCAGCAAAGCCCACAGTGATCGAATGAATGAAACAAAGTCAAAACAACAGGTATACGATAGCTGTATTTAGATTTGAATATTTACGCAGCGTTGTGAATATTTAAGTAGGGTCAACTTTGACTCGGTCAGCAGGGACAACATTTCTCATATAAACACTCGGCAAAGTTGTCTCGGGGGGGGGGGGGGGGGGAAGGGTTGTCTCGGGTACCCGAGACCATATAAACAGGCCCTAAGGCACACAAAGAGGTTCTCAAGAGGTTTGAGAATATTTCACGGATCATGAAAGGATATTTAATTAACAGCCGATTTAAATCTTACAACAACACTGTTTAAATTTACGACAAGCTTACAACAAGACATCTCCAAATATACTTTTTTTATTAAAAAATAAATTCCATCATCTCCCCAGTGATTGTTGTCTTAGCCACCAAAGCTACTTTCATGGATTCAGGGAAAAACATTCCGAAAATGTTTTGATAAAAACACGATGACGCGGATTATATACCTAATGCTACTAATTATAGTGATAAACTTTTAAATTTAGCGATTTAGAAAATTTCGCATTTAGCGAGCAACTTATAAATTATTATAACTGATCAGTTTTCTGAAGTATTAGCGAACAAAAAACAACAGACTTATAGCAAGAGAAAATAATTGGAATCTCTTGCTTATAGGCACTCAACAAAAATGATAAAGTTGCAATACCAGCTGAATACCTAACGCTGAACCTGATCCTAACCAAAAATAGCCTTTCTAAAGACTTTTCTATTTTTTTTTTTTTTTACGCTTTTGACTGGGGAGAAGAGCACGAAAGAAACAAGTGGACGCTTTGCTTTAACTTTGCAACATCATCTTCTAAAAAAAAATACCCGGCTTGAAGATCGGTCAGGTAACAGTATTTCGGAAATCTGAAATTACATCTGCTTTTTGAGTATATGCTTCACGAGAAGCACTTACACAATAAATGCAAGTAAATATAATAAGCTAAGAGAAAATAAAGGGACATAGGTCCAGTCTAGCCATTGGGGTATGTGAATTTCACTTGTTATTATTAGAAGTCATGGAAACGGAAGTCTGTTTCCCAAGTCACCCGAAAACGTTAACGCCTGGAAATTACACTGGGGAAAGCCATACTGAATATTCAACAACCGCCCTTACACAACGTCACGATGACGGTAAGAATTACACGTTTTGATTGACGGTTAGAGCACATGGCGAAATTCAAGATGTCAATCAGACTGAATCGAGACTGAATTTGATCACGTTTATCACAAATTTATATCAACATAAATTGGTATAAAAAAACCCAGTAATTTCCTTTACCGTTATGTCCCTCAGCTGCTTGAAAATTCTTTAAAACTCCTCTATTTGGCGACTCTAAAACCGGGAAATGAAGGAACGGCGGAACAGCGGTAAAATCACCCCAAATCCAAAGGGATCAATTTAGTTTCAAGTTTTTCTTTTGATAATCCTTTATCCGTCTTTTCGGATTTGGGGTGACTTTCTGCCGTTCCCGGCTTCTTCAGTTCTGATGATTAACATATGAAGTTCCTCGAAGCAATATTTTATCGTTTGAAGCTCTTCCACCATAGTGGCAAATGAGTATTCTTTGAAACTTTTTCTTTTCGTTTTAAATATTTTTAATGTGTACTATTACACGCGAAACTACGGTTTCGAAAACGAAGCACATGGCGTGCGCGACAACCATTTTGAGCTATTTTGTGGAAAATTTGATTT
This sequence comes from Cladopsammia gracilis, assembly GCA_022457155.1. NCBI lineage: Eukaryota > Metazoa > Cnidaria > Anthozoa > Scleractinia > Dendrophylliidae > Cladopsammia > Cladopsammia gracilis. The sequence continues at coordinate 2,066,042 of JAJGOT010000030.1, read as the reverse complement.
TCTTTTCCGAGTGACAAACCGCTCTCTTCTAGTACCCCCTAAGTAGATTGATTCTGATTGGTTTTATCCTATCTACTGTAAACCAAAAAACCGGCAGGGGTGGCAAGGTAGACTTCGCGTACATTGGCGTTTTTTACTCCAAAATGCTAACCCCATCTCCCAAGAGGTTTTATTTTTTTCCGTGTTCATCAATAAAGTTTGTTAGCCCCAAACTTTCCTGCGGTTTTTTCCTTTGTCTTGAATAATTGCTCAAAATCACGGCCGGTTTTGACATAGGTTAGATTCCAAACAAATTATCACAAATTTTTAAATTATCACAAACTTTTAAATTAACACAAAATTAAACAAGTTATCACAAACTTTTAAATTTTCGGCACTTTTTTAAATTAACAGTTTCCATTATTTATTTAGATTCCAAACAATTGATTTGTCATCGACATTACGATCAGGCCCTAGTTTAAAAGTTAACGATGGGGCGTATACCGAACAGTTCAACAAAACACTCAGTACAGCGACCTGTCTTTTCTTTTCGCCCTATTCCCAACCAGAAGGCTTTTCACAGGCTATGCTGAATTAAACACCCTGTTTAAAGATTTATTATTTATTATTCGTATTTATGTAAGTGATTTGCAAGGATATGGTGCTTTTGAAATCATCCATCGTGTTTATTCAGTTTTAATTAAGCTATTACTGACGGTTTGTTTATATCTATTTGAAGAGCCTCAGTCACAATATTTATAGAACGTGATGGTACCGGGACGTCGCGCCAGTTTTGAGCTGCTTAAGCAACCCTGGCGTTCTGTTCACTGAATAAACCGATCCATAAATATATCAGGTAAACAGCAACAAACGGTATAACCTGAATAACCCTAAGTGTTTTACTAGAATTCTACCGATACCGTATTCTGGGGGAATATGACAGAAAGAAAGCAGGAAGTTAAGTAAAGGGAGCATTTTCTTTTGGCTCGCCGGTCTTTTCTCTTTCTGCTCCATTCCACTTTTGGGAGCGGACTGTTTGATACTGATAATTATCAAATGTGATTCGTCCCAAATGCGTAAGACCACCCAAAACTTTGCCAGTCTTATCAGACACCGGACATACCGTAAAATCCTTGTTATAACCCCCGTCTCAGATTGAGCTGATAAGAAAACAGTTGAAGCTATTTTTACTTAGTAATGCGGCATTATCAAGATAAGGGTTATACAACCTCGTTCCCAGGGTCTCTCTTCTTCCCGCCCCTCTCTTGCTCTTGGGGGCAAGAGAGACCCTGGGAACGAAGTTGACGGTTATAACCTGTACATGTGGCTTATACATGTTGCTCACTGAGTACAGAATCTTAAAAGACCCTTAAAATACCTGATCCAATTGTTATGTGCATTCTCTGATGAGATTGTTAGGGGTTGTTTTAAATTTGAAGACGCTTTGTTGCGCACTCCAGTTGCATCAAAACAGAACAGGCTCCTGATTATAATAAAGATTCTCGTAAACTAAGGTCAAGGGAGAGTCGGAGTTTCCAAATAAGGATAGAAATTAGTTCACGGTTATGATTGGCTGCGCGCGAATAATCGACGCCAGCACGAAGCGTTCTCAACAAACTGCTAAGATACGTATACAAACGCAACGTGTATTATCTTGTGCGCGCTTCGAAAGTCAGTTGAGGCTTTGAAAAGAACTGTGTCACCTTGGCAGACAAGTTTCGAACACAACAGAGTTTTCAGTATTGCTTCGCCCCTTTCTCACCGTATCTCAAAATTTTGCCGTTATTTTATTCTTGTCTGTCGATGTCGGAGGTAAGTGGTAAGTTGATTAGTTTATCGGTAGATTATAATCTTCTAGAAGATTCAGTACTTCAACAATCAAAGGTTTTTGCTTGGAGAGTCGATAACGTGGCGATTATTAAACACAGCTGAAGTATCGAACGTTTCCAAAGCAATTACACCCACGGCGCGGTGGTCGAATTAACCCCGCTTACGTTTAATCACTTTATATGGCAACTCGTTATTACCGAAAAGTTCTCTTGGTTACGGCGGAAAGTCCAGAGGTCTCCAGACATTTTCTCTAAAAATAACCCGCTTAATAAATTAATACGTACGCCGGACAGTTTTTTTTCTCTTTTAAACAGATCAGTACAATGTCATACGAAGTTAATCTCGTTAATACGTAGAATCTACAGCTACACATTTATTATCAGCTTGCCGCTGAAAAAAAATTTCTTTTGTCCGATAATAGTAATTTATAATAATCGTTATTTTTATAGTCTTAGTAGGGGTTAATAGATGTGGTACTGTGCGACATCAGCTCTATTTTTCTTTAAAAACAATAAAACACATAAATTACGCCATTCATGGAAACACGTTTCCTGCGGACACCCCATTAATACGGACAGCTTTCGTAGACCCTGCGGTTTCCGTGTAATGAACACAGCACAATAGAACGAACTGTCCAAGAGCTTTTGTTTTTGTTTAGACTTATGAAGGGTTTATTCACAGAGAACTACATTCCACGACTCACGCGGTTACGTCTGATAATGATAAACCATGATATGATGGAAGAACACTTGAACGCCAACGCACTATTTTCCCATTACAATATAATATAGCTCTAGCTCTTATCTTTCCTTCTGTCAGTCAGTCTCTGTTACGAGCCCTCCCTTCCGATAAAATCTCGCTTAATACGGGCCGTCTTTATTAAAAGATCAAATGACTCCGATAATTAAATTTAAAAACAGGTTACATAGAGGTTATTCTGCAAACAGTTGTCTAAATACGGCTGAGAACTTTTACGTGTCAGTTGTTTTAATTTTTTGTCTTGTTCGGAACACCGTTTTCTGACAGACTCGAAATTGATGTAAATTTGGGTCCAATTCGAACCTATTATATTAATCACCGACTTTTATACTTTGTTAATGTACGACTGTGATTTGGTTACACGTTATCAGGGAGATTATCCGACTTTAGAAGCACAAAACTGAGTTTCAAATCTCTTGTTGGAGTGGAAGGTCCCTCTTTTATGGACACCTCTATACTATGGACACCTCTCTATTACGCACAGTTCTCTTGGTAACGGACATACAAAAATTCATACAAACCCAACATCTATATTAATAAGGACACCTCTTAGGTTATTGTCAACACTGAATCAACTCTAGCTCATGTCTAGCGATGCAATGTGGGTCTAACGTTTAACTTTAGTCTGCGGTCTGTGGGTGCACGCACGCGTCTCCTATTTGCTTTCATGGTTATGTTACGCTTTCCTCGGGTGCAAGGTATCTTTGTCGGGTGCGTTATATTTGGCAAAATTAAACGAGGATTTGTTCCAAACGAGAGAGCGAGAGTCGCCGAGAGTTCAGGCCGTCGCTCCCGTTTGTTTGGCCTTAGACTCTCCTGGACCCTTAATTATTTCATGAGGGTCGTCAAGAGTTTTCTCAAACGAGAGTCTCGTTTGGCCCGAGTGAGAGTTGCATGAGAGTTTTGTGATCAGCAGTTACCGTGTTTGACTTGCGGGTAAAGTATGGGTGCGAAGAGGTGTTTCGCTGACGGAATCCGGTCTTGTCTGTTGTTTAAGAGCTCTGTGTTTGTAAGGAAACCATAACGAAAAAAAAGGAAGAAACAAACAAACAAAACAAAGACAATCGCGGTAAAAGAGCATGGCGGAAAAGAACTCTCTCAATAATTTTCCCCAATTATCGACGAGAAAAAAAGGTGTACGCGCTGTATATTACTGACGCATACAAGCGTGTTCATTTGGACCCTGCTCTCAATAGCCAGTGAGAGTTGGACAAGACTCTCGTCCAACTCTCATCCTTCGACTCTCGTGCTTGTTTCCGGTCTGTTTTCTGTAGAGCTGAGTCATTGGCCCAGTTTATACTGGAGACGGATGATCCGTCTTGACGAACTTGGGCAAACATTCGTTAGTTCGTCTGATAATCCGTCTGTTTATAAACACGGGCAAAGAGACGGATTACCCGTTAAGACGAACTATCTGCTAAGTTCGTCTTGGCAGACGAACTAAGCAGATAGTTCATCTAGACGGATAATCCGTCTCTTTGCCCGTGTTTATAAACAGACGGATTATCAGACGAACTAACGAATGTTTGCCCAAGTTCGTCAAGACGGATCATCCGTCTCCAGTATAAACTGGGCCATTCACTAGGAAATAATTCACAAATAAGGAGAACAGTAGCAGTAGAAACAGTATCAGGTGGATTTAAGGACGTTCGTGCATCCTTACTGCGCACACAATTCAACCATTGACTCCAAGGACGACCAGTTAAGAGCGCCGAATTTTCAAAGTCTGGTTATTTTCACGCCCCTTATATCCAAAACGAATTCGGTGATCCCCCACCCCACCCACAATATTTTTAGATTTCTGACAAGGGTGCTTCGTAATCTGCCTGTGGTAGAAGTCTTTTAAGAAATGAGTTTTAGAAGATTTTCGCGCGAACGTCCTTAAAAGGCAGAAAATTCGACCCTTCTTATACGTCTTTTTGTAGAAACACTTATAAAGCCCTCAGACTCGTAATAAACAGAGGGCCGGCTCCACGGTGTCGCGAAAATAAAGGTCCTTGCACTGGATTAGCTTCGCTATGTTATGGATAAACATCCCCAAATACTAAAACCCACTCATTTCACAACTTAGCAACACTCCTCCTCACACGCAAACTAACCAAAAATAAGGTGCAGTGAGTATATTCTATTCACCCCCTATCCTCTGCAAGCCTAATATTTTATATTTTCGAGATGACTTGGTGAATAAAAGATTTCACGTAAGTCTTTCTTTCCTCTACCTACCTCAATGGTCGCACATTTTGATCTCTTGTAAGATTAGCTTCTCTATTCTGTGGATAACTATTATTCATAATAAAATACTACAATTCAAACATTCAGTTTTAAAAACATCTAATCTTCTTATGTAACATTTCTAGTGTCTGTCGATTATCAAAATTGCGAATTCCGTCTAGGTCAGCGATATTTGTGAAACGTTATCTTTGTACTTGTTAAGGCAGACTACAATCTTTCACTGTTTGTAATAATAATCCTCTGGCGAAGCTTCGGCTATCTTGATAGCTAGCGGCTTTTTCTCGTGTAATTCACCAGCAGCTCTCGTATGAAGACCAAACTAGAACTGCTTCTAAAACTCGAGTCGGGATTTCTTTCCTATCTCGCGCACAAAAGTCAGACAGATCAACGATAATTTTCAAGAATGGAATTCAATCCGTGAGTAATGTATAATGAGTTTAAAAAGACCTCTTGATTTATTTCCTGTGTGTTGTAAGGCACTTCCGGGGAGTAAAGCAAAGCGGTTTTCCACACTGGCAATTCATGAAATATTACTCCTCGTAGAAAGTCACGTCACATCGTTCAAATCCTTAAGGTCTTTGAATCTGTGGATGAAATTCTCAAGTACCACAATTCAAATAAAAGCTATTGAGCAATACTTTACTGTGGTGTGCTTTCATTATGTCAAAAACGTTGTCAGCGAAGTTGAATTGTTACCACTGATCGGTGATCCGTGACACTCACTTTGGCACCTTTGCAGATTTCGTGTCGTGTTTCATACCGACGTTTTACAAACAAAGCGAATCACGAAGGTCATTTTTTGAAAATACTTCCTATGTTTCAACGTGTTCAACAAACCGCATACTTGCCTCAAACCAAGCATTTTATTAAAACAGGAAACAAAAAACACTTCACCAAACATGAAAATATCCCAACTACTTTTTTAAAAAATACTACTAATAATAAATCACTATGAAAGAAGAGCTGAATGTATTGCTCGGAAGCTTTCAACCAAGATAATTATTTAAAAGGTCGCACTTTAGAATTTCATCCACACTCAAAAACTTTGAAACACCTTTCAAATCAAAATAAACAGCACCACAGGACGGCATTGCTCAATAGCTATGTCAGTCACGGATTAAGGATTCATCGACAGAATTGAAAGTTTAACAAAAAAAAACAAACACAACTCAATACAATACTTCATCAACGAAGGAAACAGCGAAACATAATCAATTTCTCCCCAATTCCAAAGCGCACTTAGAAAATGTTTGAATACCGAGAATATTTTTTACTGCAGGAATATTGTTTCCGCTTTCATGATCAGCCCCAAGGCAACATAATTGAATGAATCGGTTGATTAGTTGCACAATATCTTGTGGTTACACCTCAAGGAATAACAAGTGTTCTAGACACAATAACCAATGATATCGATATCAATATTGCTATCGATTTTATTTTAGGAAAGCAAAGTTGAAAGAACTTGAAATTTTCATCACGTAACACACTTTTGGTCATTTGGAGCCTCTCATCTCTTCGCGTTGTGTCGCACGCCGAGAGGTGCCGTGAATAACCACTTAAAAAACTATCATACTCATCGAACAGCGCAGAATAGTTTATATTGTAGTTGTTAAACTCGTCATAAAATCAAGAGGCAGAATTCAGAAGCAGCCAGGTGGAAAAGAGGTTAGTGGTAAACCCGCTTGAAATTTCTATGAAGTTTCGGTGTTTATAAGCTTTTATAAATAACCCTTTAACTCGCAAGATGCCAAAAATCAAAATTCAAGACAAACCCCAAATTTCAATTTCGTAAAATATTGAAAAACAAATGGTACCATGCAAAAGTTCTGCCGAAGAGGTTTCATTTGAATGGTCACACCATAGGATTTCGTCGACAGACTTAAAAGTTAGAACTACATTACAAGCAATGTGAACCAAGTTTTCAACCCAGCGAAATTCAAAATTGTCTAGTCAAGAATTTAATGAGATCTTTTTATTTTTCAAAACATTTTTTCGACGCGTCTATAGTAATCGGTTTTTACAGATTAGAAGCATTAATTAAAAAGCTTGATGACTGTGTTCTAAAACAAAGAGAAAAGGTGAAATAGGTTGGGAAATAATGCGAAACAAATGAAATGTCTCGCCAAATGCATTTCAGCTATGTAGACTTCAAAGCTCCATTTTAGTTACCTCACAACAACTGACAAAGAACTCGCAATTTTGACACTCGCAAAACAAACTATAGGGCACGACCTGAAAACCAGCATTTCCACAAAAGGATATTTATTATCTCAACGGGAGACAAGCAATAAGAGTTGATAATGCTTCTGTCAATTGACTGTCATTGCGAGCAATCACACGAAACAATACAACTTGACATATTGATATAACTGTTTCTTTGCAGAGCTTGTGTGCGGGTTCCCAATGCATTGTTGTTGCGCGAAAGGTGATGATAATTGGCTTTGACCAGGCCAGCTTTCACAACCAACAGGCCGCGACGCGACACAGACGTGTTTTCTTCAACTCGCAAAGAATAGCCAGTTGTACGTAGCCAAAACAACAACGCCGGACTTTTTCAACGAGGACTTTGATCGCGCGCCATGTTGAAATTCGCCGTGAAGCGTAAAGCAGTGGAATTGTTCCATGAGGCCGTACACAGCAAGGATGTTTTACGAGTGACATTTCTGCTCGAGCAGAGCGAATCGCAGTTTCACGTAGATGAAATCGACGAAGACGGTATTACAGCTCTCCAACGTAGCTGCTTCACAGGGCCGCTCAAGCTGGTGCAATTGCTGGTTACTTATGACGCGGATATGAATATCCAGGACAAGGAAGGCTGGAGTGTCATGCACGCTGCTACCGTGGCGCGTAATTACTCAATTATGCGCTATCTCATTGCCATGGGCGCTCAGTTGGGCTTAGAAAACGATCAGGGGGAAAAAGCGATCGATCTCGCGCGCGATCTACAATCGGTCGTAATACTCGCGGAAGCTATGCGGCGCGCTGGGCTAGCTAGAGACGTAGAGGAGTATTTAAAAGGAAGGCCTGAAGTGAGGGAAATTCTCGAGGAAAAGCTACAACAAGGCAATGCGATGAGACTAGAACAGGAACGTCAGAGATTGGCAAGCGAAATTCCACCATCAACTATGTCGTTAAATGCTGAAACGCAAAAAAGGCGCAGTTCCTTAGACATCCTCAACGACTCAAGACCTACAACCGCAAACGTCAAAAATAATGATAAAGATCTGAAGAGGTTAATGGATACTCGTGATATTTCTCGTCTTACTGGTGTTACATTACCCACTAGCAATCTTCTCGAAAACTCGAGAAATCGGGCCGATTTGAACGGCGATGGAAAGGGGACATGTTCATTTTGCCCAAAATGCGGAAAGCGCCGTCGAGAAATCGCTAAAAGGCAATCGACAGCTTCCCTGTGTTCAAACTCGTCGGATTCTTCAGCTTCCTCGGACTCGGCCTACAGTTCAGGATCAACAAATTCGGCGGCTAATTTGTACAGTTTCGAGCGTGGAAATAGCGGAACAATAACCATAGCTAAGGAAAACAATAACTCAAGGGCGGAGAACAAGGCTTATGATCGAATACGTGTGACTTCTAAAAACATTTACCCGGACGCCGTAAGATATCACACAAACCGCGAAGCAGAACCGGATGAACACTTTTATACACCGCAGCAATATTTACCTCCAACAGCACCAGAGCAAAACAGTTCATTTATTGATCACAATCGAGTGCGTGCCTCTACGATTAACATTTACCCGGAGCCCGGAAAATGTCTTAATCCCGAGCGCGTGATAAAAACAGAGGTATATCACTTTTCACCGCGAATATTTTCATCGCCAGCATTGTATGATCGTAGCGGCGTTTCTAGAGTACCAATCACGAGCAAAATCGAAGAAGTTATAGATGTAAACGAGTTGAATAGCCGAGGAGTCTCGCTGCTTCATGAAGCGGCCGCGAAGGGAGATTCTGAGGGGGTGAAGCTTTTGCTTCTTCACGGTGCCGAGGTGAACAGGCAGTCTTTAAACGGAAGCAGCCCTCTTCACGAGGCAGTGAGAGAAGGAAATGCGGTAACAGCATCGATATTAATAGAGCATGGAGCAGATTTATTTACAGAAACTGACAATGGCCTGTTACCGATAGATATGGCTCGAGATCCTGATATGAAACGGTTCGTTGAAAAGGCTATGATATTGAAATAATAATTTCGACACACAGTATATCAATTTATATGTATCGAGACAACTATGCACTGTACAGTAGTATTTCTACAGAAACTACAGTGAATATAAATAATCATTATGTTGTGTTCGACTGGGTAAAAAATTAAGTAATTAGACGCAATAAATTTAATACAAAAAAGCAATTAAAATGGTTATCGAATTTCTGACTTCGCTTCAGGAATATGCCTGAACCGGTACTGAGCATTAAAATTTCAATTATAATTCTAGTTTCGTCAACAATCGCTTTTTCCCAAAATGTTTACTTAAGTCGGCGGAAAAAGGTGGCAGAGCGGCAATTAAAATTCGAAACCTGAACGTTTTTAATTTCGCGAGCTAAATTTGCTTTTTGTCAAGTTGGCGGCAAAATTTGGCCGCGAATTTCCCGCGGGCAAAACGTAAATTCGATACATGTGAAGTGGACGAAATTGGATGCCCAGACATTTTCGCAGTGTACGTTTGTAGACATCAATTTGAATTATTAACGGGTGGTATCGAAACTTTATATTCGTTCACCTGCCGCGAACTCGCTTTCCAGTTGTTTTGTTCAGGGAATTAACAAGCGGTGAATTGCTTCATTGGCTGTTCAAACTATCTGTACGGGAACATTGAGAGCGGAAAGATTAGTTTTCTCGTAAAGAGAACCTTAATAAGCAACACAAAGGCAGTTTTATGTCGGAACATTCACGGCTTCTTTTCAGGTCTTTGTTCAAAGTTGTTGGCAAATTTTCTGTTATTGTGCATGAGCCAAGTTGCGGTGAACTGGCAGAAAATGTTAGCAAAGCCGTAAAAATGCGTCTTTTCGATTATACATGCGAAATTATGATTTTAAAAATGTAGACCTCGTAACAGAAAGAAAAGAAATACGACCTGGCAAGTGTCCGAGAAAGCGCGGCAGTTTTTAATTTTAAAAGTTACGAAGAAAGAAATATAATTAAAAAACTTTAAGCCGTCCCTCAAAGTTGCTTGCGGGCGAAACTTGTATTGAATACCAATTTATTTTTCAATGTAACAAGCTTTTAACGAGCATAGCTATTATCTCAGTAAAGTAAATTACTGACATGTTTGCAAAAGGCCCAACTAGCCGACATGATATCAACAGAAGGGATTTGTTGTGTTTGTTCAGTTGTACAAATATTACTGCGCTGAATAATTCTCATTTCTGTTTTACCGTCGCAGAGTGGCGTTTACTTTCTCATTCAACTTTAATTAGGATTTGAGTCAGTTCTTGGAAGGATTTGAGTCAGCTCTTGGAAGCGATAACAATTGTTTCATGACAAAATTACTTTGTAAACGAAGTACATGTTAAATAATTGGCTTGAATGGAAATTTTGTATGCCAGTCAAGCCACAGGAACACCAAGATCACCGGGTACGGTTTATATGAAGACGCTTGAGCGAACGTGTTCGTTTAATTCCCAAATAGGCCTTTGTATTTAATGTGTCGGTCAATTCCAAAAGCGATCATCTCCCCTCCGGTTAAACCCCTAGCCCTGGGCATTTGACTTTTTCGAAAAAGTTTGTTCCAATTCTTAATGAATGGGGTTATGAAATCTCCACTATTACGCTGGTAATTTAAATACGCTGGTAAAGCGTTTTGTGCATATAGTCAAATGCCCGGCCTTCCGACAATGGTAGCGAAAGGCAGTAATGTCCCATTTTTATGTCTATATCTGAGGGAAAAAAAGAGGCAGTATTCCATAATGTAGCCGCGACTTTGCCAATGTTCCTTTGCTCACGCAATCATCTTATCCCGAAAGATTGCGTGACTAGAGCGTCTAGGGACCAGGCAATGCGTACCTACAGTACCCCCCTGGGGGTACACTTGTAATTGTCAAAACTGCTTTGTATAAAGCAAGGCGCCGAGCAACGGGGACGATAACGGTTGTGATAATACCAACGACGTATTTTACGGCGGACAACCAGGGTGACGAACCAAAATGGGCTTATGAAGTTCACCGCCCACAAGACATTCAGCGCAACACGCGCTTGCCTGTCGCGTGACCTTAACGTCACGCAATCACTTCTTCAATGAAACGAAGAATTAGAACCGTGATCCCAATTGTACCCAGTCCGCACGCGATCCAGACCACTGTCCACCAGTACCCAGGTCTACTGTCCAGTGAGAAGCCGAGGAAGCTACAGAAAAAGGAAGTGTTTTGTTTTCATTATACAGAAAAGTGGCCATAAACTACATGAATATAACTGCATGCGGTAAAACAAAAAAGCTCCTTGTGGATTGTTCCTATGGGAATATTCTGAATATTCTGGCGCGAATATTCAATATGGCCAACAACCAATCAGAACTTGACATCCAATCAGTCATCCAATCAGTGCAATGTGGGAAACATGCAACCCACTAAGCGCGGGAAAACATGTGCTAAGCGCGAGAAAACATGTGCTAAGCGCGGGAAAACATGTAACCGGTGCAAATTCTGGAAAAAGAGGGGTGCCAATGATTTTGCTCCCCCCCCCCCCCAAAAAAAAAAAACATGTTGATTCTGATCAGTTTGCCTAAAACCAATGCAAACACAAAGCACGGGAAACGTCGAAAGCGTCGTGAACTTTTTTGTTTGCATCTGATTCATTGACCGTTATGTAATGTTTACTACATGAGCGGGAGTGTTGTATAGGCCTATACAATCACGAGGCGCAGCCGAGTGAATGTATAATGACGATACAACACGGACGCGGATGTAGTAAACAACTTGTGAAATTCACATTCATATGTAAATTAGATACAACCACTAGTGGTTTACATATCGGATACAACTCACAAGTGAGTTGTATCTGGATTATAGGGTAACCATGTGATTGGAATGGCTCATTTCTATTTGTTAGTACCCTTATGAATTATTAATGAATTCTACAAGACGTTTTGGAGTATATGATAATATTATTCATTAAATTTATATTGCGCAGGTCGAACGATTTGTTCACTGAAGTCGTTCAAATAAACTCACCTTGTTTCACAGTGAACAACAAAGTCCATTAATCCATCATTTGTGAAGTCACCGTGTGTGACAGGTGAGAGAGGTTCACACGGAATGGAGTGAGAAGTTAGGAGAGAGCCATCTTTAAGAGATACGAGTACGAGGCGCTTCCAGCCTGTCACCAATATAGCGTCCTGAATCAAAACAAAACGTTCGTGATAAACAAATCTTATGGTTTACATGGCTTGAGCTGAACAAAATTTTGCTAAATCTTATGGAGCCTACAAGCCGTCTAGCTAATCCGGCCCTCCGATCTTTTAAGGATAGTTGGGCGAGATGCATAGCACAATGCTCACACTGCGAAACGGTGGTTGCCCTTTTTTGTTGGGCGAGAGGGAAGGGGGGAGGGTGGAGTCGCAAAACGTACCCTTTCCACGTGGAAATTCTACAGAACTCTGAGGTAAAAAAATAGACAAAAGAGGTCGACTGCTAAATTTGATTGCGTAAACTGATCATTTCTGCGACTGAACAACTTTTAATTGCTTGTTCCTCAAACGTACCTTAAATCCACCCACGGAAGTAGACACTGCTTGAATGTTTGGGACGAACTTCGCTTTTCTTGCGTTCGTTTCTCCTGGGTTGTAATTCGCCCATGAAGTCCCTGTGTCGACCTAAGAAAGAAAGTATAACAGGAAAAAGAGGTTTAACACTCTACTCAACCGAACACTTGTTGAACAACAATCCATAGTCTTGTAAAACAAATATCAGGAAGGGATTTTCTGTCCAGGCTTGAGATAGCCTGTTCCAGCCTTAAGATTGTGGGGCTGTAGCCTGCGTGGCAGGCGTTCGAAGGGGAAGGGGAAGAGCAATTGAAGAGGGAGAATTCAGGCGCCTTCCTTCTTACCCCTTCCTCGCGCGCCCTTCGCGTTCTCGCGCGCCTGAATTCTCCCCCTTCCCCTTCCCCTTCGAACGCCTGCCACGCAGGCTAGTGAGGCTAGGCTGGGGCCTGGGAGCGGCTAAAAACCAGCACGCGCGTTGCGTGACGACCCAAATATAGCTGCTGTATAGGAAACTACCTTCGTCAGCACACGCAATATTTTGACTCCGCGCGCCGCCGCTGATTTCCCTTTCGTTTACGGTGGGTGCTATTTAAAACGGTCAATGCCATCACTAACATTCATCAGTAACCAAGCCTTTTGCAATGGTCGATGCCATTTCTTTCTTGTTTATGCCTGGATAAGAACGAAAGTAGGCTGTCATTACTCATGCGCGAAGCGGTATGAGGTAAGGTTTCGGCTTCGTTTTTCTAGTTATTAGATAAAATTGGGCCTAGCCGGTAAAGCGATTATTAGACCTTCTTGGGTTTCCCCGATCAACTCAGTGGTGTAGCGGTGAAGGAGGGATGTTACATGTTAGCATGCAAGAGGTTGCGGGTTCTATTCTAGGTTATTCTATAGGATTATCGATTCTAGGTTATTAATTGTATTTTTCTTTTCTGATAGAAAAAAAAATGATCAATTGGTGAAAAGTCGTTGCTAAAATGGCCGCGACCGTTTACGAAAGGGAAATTTGCTGCGTCGCCTATCCTTCGCTCCACATGCAATTATCTGAACGGCTGGAGCAGGCTTGGCTTTAGATTTCAAATTCCACTACAATTTTACCTGCCAGTTAAACTCTCCATACGGTCCAAAGCTCGTCAACCGTCCTGACGCGATCACAAACACACTGTCAAAACCTCGGATGCTATCCCGCTGAAACTTAACACCTGAAAGATGGCTAAATATTCCTGTTCTGTCTGACGGGCTCGGTACAAGCAGCGGTGAAACAGGGACAGGCTCATCACGGAAATCTTCCTCGGAGAACGAGTCAAAATAACTTCCAAACGTAGAAGTTGGACGGCAAATCGTTCCGCTGAACAAAGTCTTGGCTCCAGAAGTCACCACGGCAGAGCAAGGATTGATTTCTGATTGGACCACAGGTTCTGACGTAAAATAGGTTGTCACATGATCTATGACGTTATCACCGTTGACGTCACCGACACTCGTGACGTCTTTGGAGATTATGTAAGTACATAAAGGCTGACCAGATTCAAGGCTTAAAACCTCCATTGACTTTTGCCGATTTATGACCACGGCGTTATGCTGTTTTCCTCTGCTGAGTTCCTGTTTAGTGTGCGTTTCAAACTCTCTAGATGGCCTCCTGGATCAAAAACAATTTAAGGAAATCTCTCAAAGGAAGAGCAGGCACTCCACCTCTACTCCTATTTCCCAAGAACGATCAGAGATTGGAAAACAGTCTTCCCGACGATGTAGTGCAAGCATCGACCTTGGCCTCCTTTAAACAGAGGCTTGCCAGTCTTGATTACCAGACATGACCATTCTTTTCCTTTATTTATTGATTTGTTATAAATTACGTTTTAATGTTATTGCTTGTAACGCTTGCGAAAATCTTCAGAAGCGAAGGAGGCAAGTTTGATAGAAGAAGAAGAAGAAGAAATGATGTACTAGTCTATTCTTGTGTAGAGAGGAACACAAGACACATCTGTTTATGCTGTAAACCCCTTTCCCAAGTTCCCAGTAACTAAAGGGTGGTTCTATTGTTGAGTTTGTGCCGGGATTATGCTGTACAAGATAGCTCTAACTTTTCAGATGGTGGATGCAGTCCTGAAGTGTGACCATTCATATGAAAGGTACTGAGCAGTACTTTCCTGTTTGTATAAGCAGGGCAGCTGTAAGTTTTTACTTTGTGGATGCAATTCAAAAGTGTGGCCATTCAAATGAAAGCTAAGTACTGAGCTATTCTTTCTTGTAGAGCTGTTTATTACGGTGTACAAGGTGGTTCTAAGGTTTGAGACTGTTTTGAACTTTTTGAGTTTGTGTATGAAATCCTAGGTGGTTCTTACTTTTGAGTCGTAAGTGCGACCAATCAAATGAAAGCTACTGAGCAGTACTTTCCAATGGTACTGTTTATAACGCTATACAAGGTGGTTCTAACTTTTGAGTCTGTGGATGAAATCCTAAATTGTGACCATTCAAATGAAAGCTACTGAGCGGTACTTTCCTGTGGTACTGTTTATTATGCTGTACAAGGTGGTTCTAACTTTTGAGTCTGTGGATGAAATCCTAAATTGTGACCATTCAAACGAAAGCTACTGAGCAGTACTTTCCTGTGGTACTGTTTATTATGCTGTACAAGGTGGTTCTAACTTTTGAGTTTGTGGATGAAATCCTAAATTGTGACCATTCAAATGAAAGCTATTGAGCAGTACTTTCCTGTGGTGCTGTTTATTATGCCGTACAAGGTGGTTCTAACTTTTGAGTCTGTGGATGAAATCCTAAAGTGTGACCATTCAAATGAAAGCTATTGAGCAGTACTTTCCTGTGGTACTGTTTATTATACTGTACAAGGTGGTTCTAAGTTTTGAGTCTGTAGATGAAATTCTAAAGTGTGACCATTCAAATGAAAGCTATTGAGCAGTACTTTCCTGTGGTGCTGTTTATTATGCTGTACAAGGTGGTTTTAACTTTTAAGTCTGTGGATGAAATCCTAAAGTGTGACTATTCAAATGAAAGCTACTACTATAGTACTTTCCTGTGGTACTATTTATTATGCTGTACAAGGTGGTTCTAACTTTTGAGTCTGTGGATGAGATCCTAAAGTGTGACCATTCAAATGAAAGCTACTGAGCGACCATTACTGTGATAACTTAACAATACCTATATTGTGTTTTAGTTGCAGATGAAGGAGTTTTCTTCACGAAGTGAGCCGTTTGTAGTTTGGTATCAGCAGGGTGCTGCCATCTGTACGGTAGAGAGGTGATGAGTGATCCAGCGTACTGACTCCAGTGGACTTCCCCAGCATGGTACTGACTGGAGTGAAGAGCAAGCTTGAAATGGTAGGCTGATAACAGATCCTGGAGAGATTGAGATTCACAGCATCAAAACATTACAATATTAACTACTTTTGAGATTGAAAATTACCAGATGCATGAATAAGCGATATGAAATATTTGTGACAGTGAGCAACCTTGGGCCGTCTCATTTTTAAACGTATGTGCCTCTGCATGTGTGTTTTACATTTTGATACATTTCTTTGCCGTTCCCGGTAAAACAAAATGATCAAAATGTAGTTTTTATGGAGAACGTGAACACGTGACATTTTTTTTTGACATTCATGAATTCAGCTCCTGGACAATTCAGTAAAAAAAATGGAACAATAGCAAAGTAGTTATGGACAGCAAAATTTTGGCATTGCCGTCCTGGTTGATTATGAGCTCCCTATTATTTAACAGAGCACAGGAAGTCCCTTCTCTTCCCAAAGCCACCAAATTTTGATACCTCTCTTGATGTTTTCTTGACTTCATAGTCGCCTGGTTCATGTTTCCAGTGAATTGCTCCTGTTTTACTGTTCATTGCATATGTAGAAAAGTGCTCTTTTTCTTCTGGAGTCTATATGTTGACAAAAAAATATGAAACAGAACACTCTTGTAGTATTCCCGCGCTAGCGTGCATGCTACTTATTTGAATTTTTTCCATGTTAATTTCTGTTGCGTTGTTCTTTAGGGAATATAATCATTGTTACCTCTGGTATAAATTAATTCTTGCCCCGAATTTGTTATACGGCAAACTAAGTGTTAACCGCTATCGCCTAAGCTCCTTGGCAGTGGAAATATTTGTAAGTTTCAGTATCTTTAGTTTGGTTTCTGTTATCAGTTTGTTTTTAGTTGCCCAATCTAATTTGTTAATTTCAATTTCCTTTTCAGTCTAACCGTTTTCTTGTATAATAAACGTGTTGGGAATATGTCATCAAATCTGTCAAATCGATGCGATCACATTGTTAGAAAATACTTCACTTGAGTTCGGCGATTGAGATGTCTACTGCGGATCAAGCTACTCCAACGACTGAAGCGACGAAAGAGTCTCGAATAAGACGTCCCAATGTTACCATCGACCAGACCGAGATCAAACACGAAAGGAAACTTCGGTTAAAAGGTTCACGAAGTGCCGCTAAAGGGCTCATGACCCGAAAGCGAAACGAAGCGAGAGAGATTATGTCGGATTTCGGCGACATGAATGTCTTTGAACGGAAACTCGTCGAGTACGATGATGCTATCGCGAACTTTCAAGCGGCGCATCAAGCTTATCACGAACAACTTGAAGAAAGAGAGGAAATCGAGGATTCGCTCGAATATTATGAAGCTGCGCGACTTCTCGCGGATGACAACAGACGGATTCTCGAGGACTGGAAGCAATTCAGACAATCGCAAAATACGAACGCCGGTGACGTGCTGGATCGGCTTCGCGCTCAGGACTCTGTCAGCAATGTAAGTTCTCGAGCATCATCGAAACGTACGAAGGCTTCTCAGAAATCTAAAGCAAGCTCAGCTTCATCAGTTTCTAACGCAAGGTTAGTAGCCGCCGCGAAGAGAGCGTCCTTGGCAGCAGAAGTTTCTATGCTTCGAGAGCAACAAGCTATTCAACAAGAGGAACTTCGTTTGCAACAAAAGAAACAAGAGCTGGCTCTAAAAACAGAAATCGCAAAGGCCGAGGCGGAGGAGCGTGTGTTAGCTGAAGCCGAAGCTCTGATGCCCGAGCAAAACCTAAAAGTTGGATTTCATGCTAGCGGCCGTAGGTGCAAAGAGGACCCTCGCGATACTCAACCTCCTACTGAACGGAACGGTCATTGCCCGCCGTCTGAGCAGCGTCTGAATGATAAAGAGGGTGCCAAGTTAGAGGATAAAGGTTCCGAACATTCCCTTACCAGTGAACAAGGGTTTCTTCAGTTAATGGAATTGCAACGCCAGCAGCAAGAGCAAAATCGTAGCATGATCAGTATGCAACAACAACAAAACCAGCAAGTACAAAAATTCCTGTTACGACAACAGCAACATACTTTGGCGCTCACTTTGCCACAACCTGAGGTGCCTACATTTGCGGGTGATCCCATCGAGTACTGCAACTTTGTAAGGGCTTTTGAAAGCATGATTGAAGCCAAGACTGCAAGCTACAGCGCCAGATTGTATTATCTCGTGCAATACACAGTAGGAGATGTACAGGAATTGATGCGAAGCTGTCTAGCAATGGAAGCCGAGAAAGGTTACCGTGAAGCACGAAGATTACTAGCTAAGCGTTATGGTCAGCCATACAGAATCGCGTCCGCCTATGTCGATCGTGTCACCAATGGGCCTTTAATCAGAGCTGAAGATGGTGAAGCCCTGCAATCCTTTTCTGTTTTGTTAACAAGTTGCAAGAATACTTTGAAGGACATTGGTTACCTGAGCAAGATTGAGAATCCGGACAGTCTGAGGAAGATAATTAGCAGACTTCCATACAATCTACGTCAGAAGTGGCGTGAAGTAGCTGACGAAATAACTGAGACAAACGCAAGGGAAGCAACAATTGCCGACGTAGCAAGTTTCGTAGAGAGGAAGGCTAGAGTTTTGACGCATCCCATATTCGGCGACATATCCGTTGAAGCCAAAGGGAAGGGAATTCACGAGACGAGGAAATCAATAAGCAGAAAAGGCACGTCCTTCGCAGCTGACGCCCATAACCCCGACAATCCTAGTGAGAAAACAGACGATGACATGTCAATGGCAAGGAGCAGGAGTCCCAAGTGCCCCTTATGTACAGACTTCCATTGGTTGTCGCAGTGTAAAGGCTTCAGAGAAAAGAGCGTCGGCGAAAGATACCACTTTGTAAGAGAAGAAAACCTCTGCTACAATTGTCTGCTACCAGGACATTATGCAGTATCATGCCCAAGAACGAGTTTTTGCAGAATAGATAGGTGTGAAACGAAGCATTCGACGTTCCTACATCCACCAGCCGTACAAACACAGATCGAAGCCCAGAGTGCTTATGTCAACGCAGACAAGCATCAACGTATCGTCACTGGGGCCGGGGTTTCTGTGACAGGTTTACCTATTGTACCAGTCAAAGTAAAAGCGAAAGGTGGCGACAAGCTAGTAGAGACATATGCCCTCCTGGACGGTGGCTCTAACACATCTTTCTGCAGTAATCAGCTGATGAAGCAACTCGGAATTCAAGGTACTAACACCACCCTAATGTTAACGACAATGGAAAGAGAAAACAGCTGCAAAACCTGTGCCCTGGTCCAGTTAGAGGTTTTTGATCTAAACGAAGATAACCTCATCGAGCTACCACTCGTGTTTTCTGCATCAAAACTACCAGTTGCAACTGAGAGCATACCACGCCAAAATGATGTCGACAGGTGGCCCCACCTCAAAGGTATTCGTGTTGCTGAATTGGATGCCCACGTCGGCCTGTTGATAGGTCACGATGTACCTGGAGCCCTAGAACCGAAAGAAGTAAGGAAGAGCCAGAATGGAGGTCCGTATGCGACGAGAACTCTGCTCGGCTGGGCAATAAATGGTCCACTTGGAAGAAACGGGTCCCCTTCACGTACTTCCAATCTCATCCGGGCGGCCCCTGAGCTGAGCCAGCAATTCCAAAGATTCTGCAATATGGAGTTCAACGATTCCTTGCTGGACACTGAAAAGGCAATGTCTCTGGAGGACAAGAAAGCCCTGAGCATAATGGAGTCTTCAGCCGTTTTTAAAGAAGGTCACTATGAGATAGCTATGCCGTGGAAGCATTCCCCCCGCTGTCTACCAAATAACAGAGTATTAGCCGAACATCGATTAAAACTCTTAAAGAGAAGACTCGCCAAAGATCCAGACCTCCTTCGGAAGTACTCAGCCTTTATTGACAATCTTCTAGACAGAGATTACGCCAGGAAGGTCCCGGATCATCTAATCGGCCACCCAAATGAAGCTGTTTGGTTTTTACCTCATCACCCAGTTTTCCATCCAAAGAAACCCGAGAAAGTACGTGTTGTTTTTGATTGCGCGGCCAAATACAAAGGCGTCTCTCTCAACGATGCACTGCTGCAAGGTCCTGATCTAGCCAATAACCTGCTCGGCGTTCTGACTCGGTTCCGACAAGAACGAACTGCCATAATGGCCGATATCGAATGTATGTTCTACCAGATCCGGGTTCGTCCAGAAGACTCCGATATTTTACGATTTCTATGGTGGCCTGGTAACGATCTAGACAGTGAACCGCAGGAGTACCAAATGAAAGTTCACTTATTTGGTGCTGTATCGTCGCCCAGTTGCGCTACATTTGGTCTAAGAAAGACGGCGGAGGACAACTCACGAGATTTCCCTCATGAAACAATCGAGACTGTAAGAAGGAATTTCTATGTGGATGACTGCTTGAAATCCGTTGCAAGTGAAGCCGACGCAATTCACCTGACAAATGATCTTAAGAAGCTTCTAGTAAAAGGAGGGTTTAATCTAACGAAGTGGGTGTCAAATTCTCGCAAGCTACTTGCATCACTTCCTGAATCAGAGAGAGCTGGTTCTTTAAAAGATCTTCATCTCGATCAGCTTCCGGTAGAACGAGCCCTCGGGATACATTGGGATGTGCAACAAGATAAATTCTGCTTCAAGATTGAAGTTAAAGATAAACCACTCACAAGAAGAGGCCTCCTTTCAATTATATGTTCAGTGTACGACCCCCTTGGATTCGTAGCCCCAGTGATCCTTCCAGCCAAGACCATATTGCAAGACTTGTGTCGAAAGAAATTGGAGTGGGACGATCCACTTCCCACCGAAGAAAGAGATCGTTGGCTGAAATGGATAACCGATCTACCCAAGCTCGAACACTTCTCGATCGATCGCTGTTTCAAGCCGTTCGGTTTTGGCACTTGCGTGTCACGACAACTGCACCATTTTTCAGACGCCTCTCAACAAGGCTATGGGGCCGTAGCCTACCTCAGATGTGTTAATGGCGAAGGCAAGGTCCACTGCTCATTTGTAATGGGTAAAGCGAGAACTGCCCCGTTGAAGTCGATATCAATCCCAAGACTGGAATTATCAGCAGCTGTTGTTGCCTCGAGGTTGGACAGAATGATTAGAAGAGAGATTGACCTTCCATTGCAAGAATCCGTTTTCTGGTCGGACAGCACTTGTGTTATCAACTACATCAAGAACAACGATAAACGGTTCCATACGTTTGTTGCCAACAGGATCGCGATTATACATGATGGTTCCTCGCCGTCCCAATGGAGGTTCGTGAGCACAGAAGAGAATCCCGCAGATGATGCTTCGAGAGGCCTCGAGGTAAATGCATTCATTAAGAGCAACCGTTGGACAAGTGCACCTAACTTTCTATGGGAGCCTGAAACGAAATGGCCTGCACAGCCGGCTGCTGTCGACGGAATTCCAGTAAATGATCCTGAAATCAAAAGTGAGTTTCAGAACTTTTCTACAGCTTCGAGTGTAGGGATTGACAGCGTGAGCCAACTCCTGAGGAGTTTCTCGTCGTGGACCCATCTAAAAAAAATGGTAGCTTGGATCCTGCGCTACAGAGACAAATTAAGGGAATCATGCACAAGACAAAAGAAGAATCTGGAACCTGAGCGCTTCCATCACCAAGCAGTTGAACCTGTTAGCATAGACGAGATCAACAGAGCTGAGAAAGAAGTTCTCAAATTCGTTCAAAGACAGAGTTTCAAAGAAGGGGATACGCTGTCGAAGTCAAGTACAATTTACAAGCTTGATCCCATAAAGATTGATGGTCTGCTTTGCGTAGGAGGGCGCCTAAGGCAAGCATCGATTTCAGACACGGCGAAGCATCCGGTTATTTTACCGAAGAAACACCACGTGGTAGACTTGATCGTGCGCCACTACCACCGTGAATCGGGCCACTCAGGATTGGAATACGTGCTATCTCTTATTCGAGAAAAGTTTTGGATCGTGAAGGGGAGAATGGCAGTTAGAAGGATGTTGGTCGACTGCTTCGACTGTAAAAGGAGACAAGCACCTCTGGCGGAGCAGAAGATGGCAGACTTACCTAAGGATCGTGTGACATCTGGAAGGCCACCTTTCACGTTTGTAGGGTTGGACTGCTTTGGGCCGTTCATTGTGCGAAGAGGTAGGAGCACCGTCAAAAGATATGGGGTCCTATTCACATGCCTATCTGTACGGGCGATTCATTTAGAAGTTGCGCATAGTCTCGACACAGACTCGTTCATCAACGCCATGCGTCGTTTCATAGCTCGAAGAGGTCAGCCAGAAGAAATACGATCTGACAATGGAGGGAATTTCGTTCGCGGTGAGAAGGAGCTTCGTGAAGCGATTGGGGATTGGAACCATCGCAAGATCAGTGAATTCTTACTGCAACGAAACGTTAAATGGATCTTCAACCCACCAGCCGGATCCCACCACGGTGGAGTTTGGGAACGCTGTATTAGAACTGTGAGAAAGATCATGGGTGCCCTTTTGAAAGAACAAGTGCTTGACGATGAAGGCCTGGCAACTCTGCTGTGTGAAGTCGAGTCAATCGTTAACGGTCGACCAATAACCAAGGTCTCAGACGACCCGCAGGATTTGAAGGCGCTTACACCAAATCACTTGCTGCTTCTTCGCTCAGGTCCGTCGCTTCCACCAGGTGTTTTCTCCAAAGAAGAATTATATTCTCGCAGACGTTGGCGGCAGGTTCAATATCTGGCAGACGTTTTCTGGCGCAGGTGGACCAAAGAGTACCTCCCGTCCTTACAACAGAGGCAAAAATGGAACCGACCCAGGAGAAATTTTTCGGTCGATGACGTCGTTTTGGTAGCAGACATGAACTGTCCGCGGAGCCGCTGGCCACTCGGTCGTATCTTAAGTGTACAAAGAAACGCCAAAGATGGATACGTTCGAAGAGTTACGGTGAAGACCAAAGAATCTGTTCTA
The DNA here is from genome assembly GCA_022457155.1 of Cladopsammia gracilis. NCBI lineage: Eukaryota > Metazoa > Cnidaria > Anthozoa > Scleractinia > Dendrophylliidae > Cladopsammia > Cladopsammia gracilis. The sequence continues at coordinate 2,043,331 of JAJGOT010000030.1, read as the reverse complement.
GAGCGACCGATTGATAAGATTGTGTTCCTCGAATCCAGCTAAGATTTTGTTACGGACTGAGGGAATCCCCTCCCTTTAGAGTACTTTAGAGGAGAGACATCACGAGAACTGGACATGTTTGTTTAAGCTAAAATATACAAGCTAAGAACGTTACTGCTTTTTATTATTATCTTGTTAAATGCTGTAGTCAGCATTTAGGGGCCGGGATGTAGTATTCCCGCGCTAGCGTGCATGCTACTTATTTGAATTTTTTCCATGTTAATTTCTGTTGCGTTGTTCTTTAGGGAATATAATCATTGTTACCTCTGGTATAAATTAATTCTTGCCCCGAATTTGTTATACGGCAAACTAAGTGTTAACCGCTATCGCCTAAGCTCCTTGGCAGTGGAAATATTTGTAAGTTTCGGTATCTTTAGTTTGGTTTCTGTTATCAGTTTGTTTTTAGTTGCCCAATCTAATTTGTTAATTTCAATTTCCTTTTCAGTCTAACCGTTTTCTTGTATAATAAACGTGTTGGGAATATGTCATCAAATCTGTCAAATCGATGCGATCACAACTCTTGCTAAAAGAATGTGGCCTGCACATAGCAATTTTGACATTTCTAGACTTTGAAAATATTTGTTAAAAAAGCACCTGACATAATATAGCCTGCAACCAAGCTCTCAGGCTTAGGGATTGGAATAGGGGGAGGGGGCGCTACTCCATACCCCCCCCCCCCACCCCCTCCTACATCCTCCCCCAAACCTGAGCCCAAGAGCTTGCTCGCAGGCTATGCCTGACACGGTAATATAACTTAGCTTTGTAATTCTGAATTAAGCAACGGAAACATAAATGCACTGCAAACATTACTACATCCTTCCAAACAGCCATCATCTTATATTCAGTGTTCGAATGTATACACCAAATTGAAGAAACGTTGTCGGGTGAAAAGCATAAACCATGAACGATGCGACCCAAAGGTTTACTGGGAAGTTGGGTAAATTAATCTTCGTCTGTGACAGAATACACATTATATTAACACAGGATGCATAAATCGTGCTCTTAAATGTCTCAAACAACGAAAACATCTTGATTATCAAGAAATAGAATATTACTAGCTTGCCAATGCTGCCTACCCAGAATCCCATTCGGTCTCATTGTTCATGGTTTATGCTTTTCACGAGTCAACCTTTCTTCAATTTGGTGTATAGGATGAAATATATTAGAAGAGAGAAGTTCAAACATCTGCCAATATTCGTTTTGTTAGCAGTTACAGATTTTTATGGCTGCATTGACAGAATTTCCTCTCAGGGGAAAGAGCAGACCTGTATAATTTAAAGTTACAGTACCAGTTTTACATGGCGAAGGCGTCTTGGTGGTAATTTAGCTATTTCTTCAGCAGAAAGCCCAGTAGACATGTTATGTTCATGATTATGCCTGAGGATGAAAGATTAGATAAGATTAGATTCACAGCTTCGAAATATGTTGGCTGCATCAGGTCTGTGTAGTTTGAAACAGCGGAGAGCCGAGCTATGTTCCTCCCTTTTTTCGAAAATATTAGAACAGCCAAGTGGACATTTACATAAGTTATTACCATTTAATAGCAGTAGTCATTCCATCAACTTAATTCAAAACTGGCATTCACCATTCCACATTGCAAAACTAACCGTTATAAGAACATGTTTGTGAACGCTTGTGCAGCCGGTTTTACTTCATAAGTTGTTACTACTATATTTAATTTGTTAATTGTTAATTCTTAGTTAGTTATTAGATCTTAGTTATTATCTTTTTATTCATTTTTGTATGCCTTTACAATTCAGTTGTAGTACTGTGAATTAAGGTCTTTCTAATAAACACATCTATCTAACCTGGGTTACAACCAAATATATTCCAGCCATATTTTTGCTGTTCGCACTTTTTTTGGACAGCACTGTAAATATAACATCTAGACAGGTCAATTTTTTTTTCATTACTTTCTAGCTTACTCTAAATGCTCTTTCAGTTGTTCTTCTTCATCCATTTTTCCTCCAATTAAAACCAGACCATGGTCAGAAGAGTATGAAACAACTTGCACAGCTATCTCCCTACAAATCAAATCAAAATCTTAAAAAATAGAAAATAGAAAATAAAAAATAGAATTATAAACAATTAAGAGCGGGAAAGTTTGTCTGCTCTAACAGGAAGTATAGCTAGCTGCTATGCAGACCTTTTTTTGCTCATGCAGTTGGGGAGGAGTACATGATGACACAAAAGAAGGTCTGTGTAGCGGGCTAACAGGAAAGCAGCAAAAGAAAAATGTTTTCCAAAAAACAAGATGATGATAGAGAGAATGAAATTAAATATTTCAACACCCAGTTCAGTACTAGGAATATATTCAAAAAAAATAAAAAGTAAACATGCTCTTAAAAAAAGTACATGTACTTACTTAAAAGAAACTGAATCTGATGCTTTATGATCTTTAAATACTTCAATCATCCACAGAAGCTCAAGCTGGTCAGTGAAACAATGTGCCACACCATCATCTGTCATAACTACTATGATCTACAGACACAAGCCAATCTATTATTAACTACCTCAGATGGGAAGTATGCAATACTCTAGCCTTATACAATACATTACCCATTAACGTCTGAAGGACATTTGCGAAAATTGTTTATGCACACCTTACTGTGTATACAATTCATGTCCAACGTCATGCTGCGTCGTGCATGAGTGGGCGTGCAAGAGAAGAAATCTAAGCGCATAAAGGGCTGGTTGCCATTGCATTAACTTTGCTTAGATTTAACTCACTTGGATGGTCGGGGCCCCCAATTTTTTTTAAAGATAATTTTCTTTTCTTTTTCACTCGTACTCGTTACGAAGCTGCCGGAACTTTAATAACAAAATGTGTAGGACAAAAAGATTGTCAGAATTTGTATCTGTGAAATATTTAGATTTTTTGTCATAAGATAAATGTTAATTATATGTATTTGCGCACGATCCTGTTATCCAGCTCTTAGCTGCAAGGGGCTCTGAATAAACAAATCTATCTATCCATCTATCAATTCTTGACACATTGTAAAAAAAAAAAGCAAAAAATCAATGTAGGAAGTTTAAATTATTTCCATTTTTCTTCCCGTGCAAAATCAAATCCTGCCAACTTGTGGCTGTCAGAGTTTGCAAATGCTGTTGTTTAAAGATTGCATTTCCTTTAGGGATGTCACCAGTTGAATGAACTTGCTTAACAGACCTACTCATATAAAATTTTGCATAGAAAGTTGCATTTTGGAGATTCATTGGCAATATATTTAGACTAACAGACATTGAGGCCATATCCAGTAAGGAAGACCAATTTTTCAAAATTAGGGTCAGCTGTCAGATATCTTATCTTGGAAATGAAGTCAGTGACCCCCAATTTTTTATTTTTTTTTTAATTTCTGACATGAGTAACTCAATACCAAGCTGTAGCAAAAGTTTTATATAAAAAGAAAATCAATGTTAGAAGATTTTCGTGTGAACATCCTTAAAAGGCAGCTATAAGAATTTTGCTTCACATGTTGTTTGTTTAATTGGACAGATAACAATATACTGTTTGTTGGACAGATGGGTGTGTATAAATAAGCTTTAATGAAAACCATTATGGAGATAATGGTGTTTACAATGCATAAAAATATACGAAGAATAAGTATACAAAGAAAAATATGCAACTGTGTCAACAGCTCATGGGATAAAGCTGTTCTTGTGCCTCTCAGTTCCCAAGGGAGTAATGGTTGATGCTATTAGTATATCAATATATATTAAATAATGGTACTGCAGAACAAGGCCTGTTTTTCTATCTACACAAGTTCAAGCTTCAGCCATTTCTGAGGTCAAGGACGTAATCTTTGAAAGACATAATTTATCACCTGACGACAAATGTTGAGGGATGAAACACTTCTATGGTCACACCCTGCTGTAAGAGCCACAGGGAAGGCAGCATTGGAAGAGTTAACAGACTGAAGCACCACCTCTGTCTGAGAAGAATGATTATAGAGTTAAAAAATAATAATAACAACACATACAGCAAAATCATGTTCAAAATCATCTGACTTGAATCATTTCTAAGACTGTGTAAATTGTTCACTGATTTACCTTTATGTGAAGATGAGGTAGAGTCGATAACATTTCATGGTCTTCCTGCGGAGGCAGCATCAGTATTTGAAGTCTTGAATCCTCAGTTACTATGATCACCTCTGTAATGAGGGCAAGAGTCCATTATCTTACATGAATCAGGCTAATTTATTGTAAATTATATGTTAGACAGGACTCTATTCAATATACCAATTATGCTAAATTAGATATACCTGTATAAATATTTGGTAAAATAAATAAATTTATCAAATCCCTACTCTATAAATTTATCCAGGTACCAGTATGGTTGACTAAAATTAACAACATATGATTTTGAACAAACTCTAAAATCTTTCCCTATTATTAAAATGTTCTTACCATTAATTCCATCACTATCGAGATCTGTGATGACAGGGAGTGGCCTAAAGGATTAACAGAAATACTGTGTGTCACAATACAATCATGATGTGACTTTTTTCATGTATCTCGTTACAGTGTGACGTGCTTTACTGTGCGCACCCAACAAAACGTTTCACATTATAACACAGGAAGGTAGAACTTACAACTGATTTTTCCCAGTCTTATGGCGGACATCAGAAGTACTGCTAAGCTGCCAGGAGGGCTTCAACTCCCAAATATTTGGAGCTCTAAACAAAAACACCGCACCAAGAACTGCTGCCACCACAACAACGTCTTGCACACGTATTTTACTGACATCAAAAGGCAGCAGTTTTAAGGGGTCACCACTCATAACTGTCACCTGAAAATATAACAAGTTTACCAATATTTTTCTAATCTAATCTCTTAGTCAACTAAGAGATTAAAAAGCACACTGGCTTGAATGTATAAATAAGAAATTTGTGTTATATATATCATTATTCTTGGCAGCTTAGGTTTTAGTAGTTTGTTTTTTATAGTTTGTAATTAATTTTAGTAGTTTGTAATTAATTAAATTTATTACTGAAAAATTTATTTAAATTTTTGATGTAATATATTTTTTTATTAGATGCAGGGTCCCTATGGATACCAGCCTTGAGCTGTGAGGGCCATCTTGATTAAATAAAGTTTTACTTACTTACTTTAGTTTTCCTTTTCCAAGAAAGGATTTGTTCAAATTATAGTTGTCAAAGATTCCTGTGTACTTTAACCAGCTTTGCTTAGTAGCCTGGCCTTTGAACGAAAATGAGGCTGGAGTTGATTTTTTGTGTTGATACAAACTTTCCTGCTTTTCATATTTAAATCAAGCTGAACAGAATCCAGTTAAGCATATAAGAACAATGTGATTTATGTATGAAAAGCAGGAAGTTTGTCTCAAAACAAGGTTAACTTCAACCTCACTTCCAATCAAAGGCCAGGTGTGCATTTCTTAAAGGTCACAAAAAAAAATACAACCTGAAAAGCTACGTTTTGTGCACAGCATTTACAAGAAATACTCACATTTTGTTGATTTTGAGCACTAAGAACTTATAATGCAATTCTTAGTTGACAAAATACATCAAGCTAGCCTTGTGAGCTACACTACAGTGTCACTTGATAGAATCTGGATTAAAAATAGCTTTCAGGATCAAAATGCCTTTGGGAGCTTTGAGAAACATATGCCAAGGTCACTAAGACAACTTTAAAATTAAAATTAATTCTCAGCCAAACCTTCTTTTTTGCTATGCATGTACATGTATGGTTGATTCATAAAATTTTGGGTCATTGGCTTTAATTTATCCTGACCCTTAGTTATCCTTATGCTTTTTGAGGCATGGAAATCTAAGATTGGCCATCTTGGATTGCAATGTCCTAAGAGCTTGGGTGGTTGAATTTGTTCTTGTGATTTAACTACAATAAATTACTAGTCAAACCCTGGGAAATGAGGGGTTGAACTAGTAAAGTCTGAGAGGATGCATATGGGTATAGAAATTGACTGATGCATTATACATTAAAAAGCAACGGTTATTTAACTTCCACCTTAAATTATCTGTTTTCTCATTTTCTGATCTGAAATGTCTTATACCTGCCAAGTCTCATGCCTTAGGTATGAGCCACACGCCTGCGAGTCCAAAACTCCAATCTCATGCCTACTTACGCCTGTGGAGCAATTCCTCACGCCTGACTCACAGATTTGAGCTATCAGTCTTAACTGATCGCATGATCCAATTAAAAATATAGTTACGTTCATGAAAATATGGCACGTTTTTCTAGGTTTTTATCGTTCTGAACATTACAATTACAGCTGGATGTTATTAAACAGAGGTACAAGGTCCATGGAAACTTCCGAATTCTTCGGAACATCTTCGGACAACTTCAGACATCTTCGGGATAGATTGGGTTCTCTTCGGATTTGGCCGGGTTGCCTTCGGAAATCCTTCAGAAATTCTCACGCCTATGTCTGTGCCGAGCCAGCTACATGGAAAAGTGTATTTTTAATGATTCACTTCATTTTTGAAAACAACTTGAAAAATATGAGGTTTTAATAAGCTTACATTACAGATGTCTAAATAAACACGTCGACAGAGATCTGATAAGATGATATTAAAAAAACCTCTCCATTTTTTAAGACAGCATATCAAAATAAGCTTAATAGCTTTTAGGCCCTTTCTCGATATATCAACGGCTTAGCAGCTATGAATATTCCATAAAACGATTCGACACAAAAGAAAAAATTAGCGTAACAATGGAAGAAAAGAGAACGAGGTATTGTTGTATTTCATTTCATTATTGATAAAGGCCAATATATAAGACTTACGACTTAAGCTTAGGTAAGCTTATTTTACAGCTAGAACTAAGCTATTTACTCATATGCTTATGTAATGTATGCGATCTCTTTGACAATCATTTTTGAATCTAGCTCTGGCACTTGAATTTATGAATGGCCGAAAACTTACCTTTCTTTCTTAGACATTGTTAGAAGCTGAGTTTTCAAGTTTTTTGTCTGTGCAAATTTCCTTCCAAAATCGCCGCCATGTTGAATATTGATGAGCTTTCTAATATGGCAATGATTACCTTTTATGGTAGGTCACGCCATCTGGCCAATAGGAGAGCGACTTGAGTGAGCGTCATTTCAGCGCGGTCACTTTCAAATCTAACGATCAAACGATCGAAACAAGGAGCAGCTTTCTTGTTTGGACTTCGTGTTTTTTTTAGATTTATAACGTTAATTCATTGTTTCTCAAGTGATATTTGAAGCAGGAAGCTTCTTAGACGTTTAATAGTTGTAGTTTTGGAACATGGATTCAGTTTTTGAACAAAAATATGAGTACGATGCGCCGCAGTTTGTGGACTTTACCGAAGGCCTGCAGCAATTTGACCCCGACGCTGACAAATGGTTTGGTAAGTTTCTGTATTCAGCTATATTCGATTCATTCGCCTTGATTCTCGGAATGAAACCTTTGGTGTTCGTTTGAGCTTACATTTACTTTAGATATATAAGCTTGCTCTATTTGAAAAGTTTATTAAATACAAAGGCAGAACCTAGCTAGTAGGAAATTCAGCTAGCAGCATTAGCTTAGATGTGTGAAAAAATGTGTAACCCCGTTACGATCAAACGAGCGTTATACATGTTATTAAGCTTAATATTATCTCTATTTAGATGGAAAGGTAGCAGATGAAGGTGGTGTGCTAGTGGAAGAAAACGAAACAGAACAAGGAACGAATGATCCGGCCGAGCCTGTAGAAACAATAAATGCGGTGTCGTCGGAAATTCCAAAAGAAGAAACAAAGAAATCTCCTCCGCGAAAAGAAGTTGATCCAGTGATACCGGTTGCTAGCACTGAATCAAGTGAGCCTCCTAAAAAACAAGTTCCCAAAAATGTCGTTACGTCTTGGTCAGACTGGGTTTCGAAATGCTCAAAAGCTTCAAACAGCCTTGAAGAAGCTAAGGAAGACAACACGCAAAGCCAACTCAAACCTGCACAAAGCCAAGTCAAAACTTCACAAAGCCAAGTCACAAGGTACGCGCGATAAACTTGAGCACATACTAGTATTGCAGTGAAGTGTTTAAGCTTATAGCAGACATAACAGGGTCGCTTTTAAAAGCGGGTATTTGTGGGTCTTTTGCGGCGTCTATACATACCGATGGTAAGGTGAATGAATAAACGCGGTAAGGCGTTGCTTTGAAGTTTATGAAAGCAATACTGTGAGGTGGACGTAGTAGTTTCGCACCCGAGCTATTGAGGGGTTATGTGACCATTCGAAGAGTTACTTTCATAAGCCAATTTAAGACGTATTTATATATATAATTATATATATACAATTATGTATACAATGTGTATATATGTAACTGAATTTGTTAAAACATGGCTCTAGAAATTTCAGTGCATTTTAACAATTTGACACTTAAGGCGAATAAAAAACATTTAAAAGTGTCTAGTTATGGCTTAAAATGACATCTAAATTGCCGCTAACTCACGACAAGTTGCCCTCGGCAAAAGTGACAACACGGCTTTGCAATGAAATTAACATCATTTGAAAGCACACAAATAATGACCTTTTAGCATGTCAAACTATACGGTCCATAGCAAAATGTTCGCTGAAGATAGATCTAGAATTCACCTTCCTTGAATCCAGAATGGGTTATCTAAGGCACTATTGCTTTAACTAAACACAGAATTTATGCCTGGCACAGAATATACTGAGCAGCTCGATCGACATGCATGTACCTGTAAACTGATAAGCAGGCATTTGTCAACACCAACTTGAGCAAGCTGGAAATCACACAATAAAATTCTTTTGCGGCAGTAAAAAGTAAATAGCCTTTCCACGTTTTTCACAAGCAAAATATCATCAAATTATTTGAAAAAACTCCCGCTCTTGGCAAACAAACATCTGTCTTCACAGTAATTTTATTCGAGTTCCCGGATGTAGACTCGCGTTTGACAGGAAAACATAAGCCTCTTGCCTTTGGCCTGGTCAAAATTCACCAACAATTCAGCCGCCGTTTAATAAATATGACCCGTAGAGGCTACTTTTTGAGGCCAAAGACTTGTTACCGCCAAGAACAACATCATAACCTTTTCATCTTGGCCCGAGATCGTGTCACCCGTGTAGCCTGAAAAGAGACGAAATACAGTAAGATATTGGACAGACTGTGCCATGACTATGACTATGGTTTCTTCTCTCTTTAAAAATTCACTTGAGATCTTCCTCTTGTGTTCCATAAACCTTTCATGTACATTGTATGACAAAGGTATTTAGTTTTAATTTGGGGCAGTTTTGATCCCAAAACATCTACAATGTACATGCCCATGATATAGCTCCTTTAACAATATTACATCATCTTGCTAGGAAAAGAGAGAAGAAGATACCTGAAAGAAGATCAGCTCGTCTGAGGACTCTGTCAAATTGTTCTACGGTGTCAACTTGTTCTTCTGTGTCCAGTTCATCTGATGGTCCCACCGCAAGGAAGTTACCCAAGATAAAACCTCAGTTGCTTACTGTTCCCCAGACACCAACTTTTATGAGGTAAATGAGTTGAATTATTTTTAAACGGTGTTGAATATGGTCTATTCAAATGCTGTCTACTAAGTACTGGGGTTTTGTTTGTTGTTACTAAATGCTCTGCACTGAACCTGTAAGGGTTGATTTGGACGGTATGATGTTTGCTTTTGAGTGACTGTCAAAATGCCCTTTTTGCAACATGCCAAAATTGTAAATAAGTCTGCTTGTGTAACACTGACCATGACTATGATTTGTAAGGTTTTAAAAACATGTTTCTAAATCCTTTGGCTTGAATAATCCGCATTTGATCAAATTCTTTGCGTTAACTTTTTAGGAGAGCTCCCCAGACCAAGACAGCTGCCAGCCAAGCACAGAAATCAAGAGAAGCAACTGAGTTGGAAGTCATTGCACAGAAACAAAAGGAGACTCAGGAAAAACTAAAACAGAATAAAGTGTCCATGAAAAAAGCCCTTGCTGGTCAATCATACATGCCATGTAGATCAGCTGTCGATAATCTCACCCATCCTAAGGAATTTCACTTTGCAACAGACGACAGGCTTGGTCCGAGTGGACACCATGCTCAATCAGAAGACAAAGAAAAGGACTTTGTTGGCACCTTGCGGCAACATCCACCGTCACCAGTAAGTATTTGACAACTTACAGAAAAACATCTGGGCCGAGTTGTTCAAAGCCTGATTAGCACTCAGGGCTCGAAATTAAAAAAAAAGTTCAGTCGCCATTTTGCGACTATATACGAAAATCAAGTCGCAAGTTCACCAATTTTAGTCGCAAAACTAAGTAGCAACAATTAGTTAAAAAATAACTTTGACTAACAAATGATTAACAAGACTCTGATTTTATTACTTCAACATCTTTCACGTTATCTCTAATGATGACTGTACATGTACAGAATGAAGCATGCAATACTATAAACTTGGCCGCCACAATCGTGACGATCAAGACATTTTTCTCGATCTTAAAACTAGTGTACAACTCAAAATTATATTTTTTGGTGAAATAAGCTTCCAGAAAGGATACAGTCTTAGAACATATCCACTTAAACGTCCGTCACCGTTGCGAAATTGATGATACTTTGGCCGATTCTATCTGGCCGCGGTCGGCCGCGATGACAGCTCTAATCCAGCGGTTTAATAAACAAAAATATGAGCCTGCAATACATATGAATAAGAAACCGCTGCAATGGCGGCCGCGATCGAGGGAATAGCGTTGCGTCGTAACATTGCGGGTAAATTACGAACAATTTTACCCCATATCTTCAAATTTCTACGATAATCAAGGCACACAACAATATATATTTTTTAATTTTTTTATTTATTTCGGCAAAAATAGTGGCAAAGTAGCGACTGCTAGGATTTTTATTTCGTTATTGGCCAAGGCGAAAACTACTCGCAAATTTGCGATTCCTCTGGAAGTTTTAGTCGCAAACGCAAAAATTAAGTCGCAAATGCGACCGTATTGGTCGCAATTTCGAGCCCTGAGCACTAATCCTGGATTAACTGTCAACAGAACATATGAGTTGTCATGGTAATTAACCCTGGATTAGCGTTTACCCTCCTTTGAACAACTTGGCACTGTTTCTAGTGCTAAATTTAAGTTTGAGATTACAGTTAACTCTCTCTATTTAATAGACACCTAAGAAGGACAGCTTGTTCTAGGCCCTATGATGTCCATCTTTGAGAAAGAAAGAGCAAGTTGCTCATTGTCAGTATTTACATGTACAGTAGAGACACCATCGGGACCAGAAGAATACATTGTAGTTCCCTTAATATAGGTTACAATTACAAGGATTACACTGTATATGAGCATTTTGCTGGCTGGGACCAGGAGGTGTGAATCCCACTGACTGTAATTTATGGGAATTAGTTACATGTTTCATGCGAGAAAATTGTTAACTTTTGATACAGATCTCTGCTGAGCTAATTAGTATGAATTAATTTTTGATACAGATCTCTACTGAGCTAATTAGTATGCATTAACTTTTCATACAGATCTCTACTCATTGTTTCATTTTTTTTTGTGATAGATAAAATATTTGTGTCCGATCTGTATGGGCGTTTACAATGGCTCGCCTTCGGCTCGCCATTGTAAACACCCATACAGATCTCCTGCTCATATTTTATCTATCACAAAAAAGAGTAGCAACTACAGGGGTCTCACTAAGTTTTAGAGTAGACTTGAGCCAAGGTTTATAAGAAGACAAAGGCACAAGCTTCTAGGGAGGACTGCGAGCTCACATTTCCTCATATGCTACTGTTTAATAATTCATCAACTCAGTTGATCTGTATTGGGGTTTACAAACCTTCATTAAACATTCTTTTGTGTTTTCCTTATGAATTATTAATGAATTTTATAAGACAAATTTACAAAATGGTAATGAAGAAAACATGAGATATTTAACACAACTTGTAACATCAGATGGGTCGACTGGTTAAGGTTTGCAAAACAGTTTATCCACTAAGGTACTGACTCGACAACATCTTAATTTAATATTTCCAGTCATTCAAGAACAAAAAACCTACTAGGCCTGTGCCATTCAAAATGACTGAATCACGAAAACGCAAAGAGCCAGACACTGATGATAATCCTTGTGGTCAGTACCAATCCATGGCGCAAAAAGTGTATGACTGGCAGAAGAAAACTCCCGAGCGATTCCGCATCAAACCCACTCAAGAACAGAACCAGGGCCCACCTCCTCCAGTTAGCGAGGATAAGAAACTCACTATTCCCAAGACACCAAACCTGAAGTCAAAGGATAGAAAAAGACCCATGTCATCAGACTGCCTGAGTCGGGAGGAACAAGAGAAGCTTCAGGAAGCAGAAATGAAAAGGTAAACAGAGTGTTAAGAAAGTGAAATTTCATGTTGACCCTCTTTTCAAGATTGTGGGCTGGCATAGAAATCCACAGTCAAGGCTGCCAACATACTCCAAACTCCTGTAGCATTTTTTTTTTTTAAATAAAAGACGATGAAATGTCTGTTTTGTTTCGGTTCGACAGAAAACAAACACCTCTGCCAATCGCTGAAAAACTGAAAAAAAAAAAAACTTCTAAAACAGCATTTCATTGCGTGTCGCGTGACAAAATACTCCATGATCGTCTGAGTATTTTGGCAGCCGTGTCCTTGGGTTTCTTCACCTGGCCTGTCATTTGAAGGCGAATGGCCCTGACAATGAGGTTGTATTAAATGATGTGATAGCCTGCTAGTTGAAATCTCTTTGATGCACTTGCCTTAAGGTCTTAATTCCTCACTTGACATAAAAGTCCACCTGCAGCACCATTATTCAACTAACTAATTTAAAAACGTACTTGTCCATTAGGCAAGAGAAGGATAGTATCCTTAAGCCTGACAGGAAGACCCACTAGCCACACACGCTTACAAAGGTTTACTGAGAGTGTCAATGAATAGGGTTTTGTGAGCCAGGGTGATGAGCTGAGATTCAACTGTTACTAACATGGAACTTTTTCTTTTTTGAACAGTTACAAGTTCAAAGCAACTGAACTTAATCAAAAGATCTTTGAATGCAATGGAACTCTGGGAGTGTACATGATCCCGAAGAAGCCTAATACAGAAGTAGAACCATTTAACTTCCACTCTGAACAACGAGCTGATGTGCATAAAAATAAAGACCAAGCTACTAGTGAGGTATGTAAATTATTTGCATGTCCAATGCAATACTTTTACATCATTTGTACAGTACGTCGGTCAAATGTAAGAAGACAGTCACTTAGAACTTGGACAATTTGACTCCAACATCGAGTTTCAAGTCATGAAAGACTGCTGTCATTTTAAATACTGTTTTAATTTTTTTAAATGGTTTTT